>JAVKLA010000052.1:1133930-1274540 GCA_034782735.1 Sagittarius serpentarius | reverse complement strand
CCGCCAGCCAATCGGCGGCCGCGGCGCCCCCTGGCGGCACGGCGCGCTGAGGAAGGGGAGGGGGTTCGCGCAGTCCGCGTGCGCCGCGCGGGCTCAAGGCGCGTCTCGCGAGGCGCCGCCCTTCGCCGCTTCCTGCCCGCCCACCCCTCCTCCACGAGGGCGGCCCCCGCGGATCCGCCGCCGCCGCCGGCGGCTGAGGGACGGTTCCGCACGCGGGACGTGTTGGTGCCCGGCGGCCCGTCCGACTTCGGGTCGCTGCTGCTGTCGGCGCCGGTGCTGGCGGGGCTGGAGGCGGCTGGGTTCCACAGGCCGTCGCCGGTCCAGCTGAAGGCCATCCCGCTGGGGCGCTGCGGCCTGGGTGAGAGGGCGGGCCGGGTGAGGGGCCGGGCGCGGGGCTGCGGGCACCCTGGGGCCGTCGGTGACCTCTGTGGCGGCTCTTTCCAGATCTCATCGTGCAGGCCAAGTCTGGCACTGGCAAAACCTGCGTGTTCTCCACCATCGCCCTGGACGCGGTGCTGCTGGAGAGCCCCGCCACGCAGGTGAGCCCCGGCCCGCCTTTGCCGGTACGCGGCGGGGGGAGGGCTTTGCTTTGTGAGAGGAAATCGCTGGTTTTCTTGGGAAAACGGCGTTGTCGCCTATGAGACATAGTATTTGAAATCACCACGACTCGACGCTGGGATTTAACTTTCGGAACCATTCTGCAGCTTTCAGATTTAATCCTTGGCCCTTACAGATTCTGATCTTGGCTCCTACACGAGAGATTGCTGTGCAGATTCATGCTGTAATCACAACTATTGGAATAAAAATGGAAGGCTTAGAATGCCATGTCTTCATTGGAGGGACTCCTTTGAACCAGGACAAAATCAGACTAAAGAAGTGCCACATAGCAGTTGGCTCCCCAGGTATGGATGAGCTTCACTGTGCTTCAGATACCCTGTGGCACTTAACAGTACAATAACTGGTGCTTTTGGAATCTAGGTTGGGATTTTGTTGGTTTTTTTTTTTTTTTTTTTTTTTTTAAAGTAATAGGGGATCATCTCAAAGGCCAGTGCCAAAGACATTTAGACAAAAAAGTATTTTTAGTCAGGGATTATTCTCAATATGCCCTTTTTCTAAGGCTTATTAAAATTAATTTTTTTAAAAACTGCAAAACTCATCATTAGAACCTTTCAGTTAATATTTTTGAAGTTCCTTTTACTTTTGTTTCCTATGTAGGTCGAATAAAACAGCTCATAGAGTTGGACTACTTGAATACAGCCAGTATCCGGCTTTTCATTCTTGATGAAGCAGACAAGCTTCTAGAAGAAGGAAGCTTTCAGGAACAAATCAAGTAAGGAAAACACATCTCATGCATTTATCAATAGACCAGATACATATTTGTTAGTAACTTCCATTTCTTTATTTCACAGTTGGATTTACTCTTCACTACCGGCCAATAAACAGATGCTTGCTGTTTCAGCTACTTATCCTGAATCATTAGCTAATGCTTTGACCAGGTACATGAGAGAGCCAACATTTGTGAGGTTGAACCCTACTGATCCAAGTCTTATTGGTAAGTAGAAGTTTGTTTATAGTGATGTTATCAACAGATGAAGAAGAGTATACTAAAGCCAAAACATGCACCTTTAAAATTTGTGATGCTTCATAATTTCCCTCGGTAGGTGAATTGATCAGCTTACAGAGTATTTTTTCCATTATTGATGTATTTAAAACGTCAATGATGAGTGTAACTTTATTTTTTCTATCAGTTCCAGAAATACTTCACCCTTTTAAGAAAAACCTGTCCTGTAGGTTCTTACTTGGCACGTGCGTGCTTGTTTAAATTTAAAGTCTTTGTTTTAGCTGCAGTGACACATGTTGACAGCAACATAGCACTGTTCGTGTTTTTATGGAAACCCTTAATCTGATAGTATTTTTGTTTTCATGCTCAGGGCTGAAGCAGTATTATAAAATTGTGAATTCCCATCCGCTTCCGCATAAAACATTTGAGGAGAAAACCCAGCACCTACAGGAGTTGTTCAGCAAGATTCCATTTAATCAAGCCTTAGTCTTCTCAAATTTGCATAGCAGGTAATAAATTTGAAATAAAAACTGTAAGAAGCTTGTTTGAAAGCAGTGGCTGTAATGTCAATTCACAGATAAACTTCTATAGACCTTATATAATGGTGTTAAAAGAGTACGCAAATTTAAGATCTGAAATACAGAGGAATGCGGTATGAAATACTGAAAACAGGAATGCCTTAGCATGAAGGTGCCTTACACATCGTTTAGAGTACAGTGAGACCTGGATAGATTTCCATCTGTGAGGTGACTGTTCTAGACGTGAAGATGAAAGCGACAATTTTGGAATGTAGCGCTTGGCCGTGAAGAATAGCCTATTGTTAAGAAATGCACAGGGGTTGTTAGGTCTGCGGTTATATTTACAATTTCCATTGTGTATGTTCTGTCAGGGCTCAACATCTAGCTGAAATACTAACATCCAGAGGCTTTCCTGCTGAATGCATTTCAGGTAAGTCCATTCAAAACTTTGATTCTGTTGAATTTGTGCGTAAATGTGACCTAAAATAGGAAAACTAATCTTACGTCTTGGTCTGTGTGGCCTCTGGTTAAATAACTAAGAAGAGCTTTTGAATCTTCCGATGTCTTTAAGACTTACATATTAATTAATTTTTATATTGATTAGCTTCCCTGTTTTCAAATTTGTTTGAGAGTTGTTCTTATGAATATCTAGATGAGTGCGTTGGCTCATCTGTAAAGAGAAAGCAGGTTGAAGCAGTGTTTGTTTGGAATGCAGATACTGAATTTAAATATTTTTTTATTTCTGGCTTCTTTGTAAAAAGCTCATAGCTGGTACTTAATATTTATTAGAAACCTTCCTTTGAATTTTTACTTCAACAGTGTTTTCTGTGGTTTGTGTTTAAATAAAATTTATCTAAAGTCAGTGTTGTTCATGAGGTTAAGTATCTACATAACTGGTTTCTCTTTAAAAACAAGCGGAAGAATTATTTTTGTAATGAATTTCCTTATTTTTCAAGTTTTTGTTTGTTCCTTGTTTACTCATTTGGAACTGATGTTTGCGGAAGTTTGTCTCAGCCTTTTCTCTGACCTCATCTACAGTTTTACAAAGCAGTGTTTTCCAGAATTTGAGGGGCATAAAACTGAAGAATGTAATCTGTTTATAATTTTTGTCTTTCTAGGCAGCATGAATCAAAATCAACGACTCGATGCTATGGCTAAATTAAAGCAATTCCACTGTAGAGTTCTGATTTCCACAGACTTGGTGAGTTAGTATTTTATAGCATACGTGAGTATTGCACAGGAAGTTGCTTCAGAGAATTAGATTTGACTTGGAATTGAATAGAACATAAGTGTACTGACAAAGCATGTGACGAGCGCTGTGTGTGACTTATTTTCATTGTGAAACTTGGAATTGTCTCCTATTCCTCATCTGGTTCAAAAATAGTTTTTAATTTATCTGTTGCTTTGCAGCAGCTTATAGATATTTCAGAGGAGTAGAGTTGTTTCCTTTGGATAGAAGCTATGGGAAGGAATAGTTTGTTTCTCTAGTACAGTATGCTCACAATAGTAACGTTGCAAACAACTTTAAATAGAGCAGTGGTTATGTTTGAGGCACTCAGCTTTTTTGTGGTTGATGTATTTTTCTCTTTAGTTGATCATTTGAGGTCCTATCGTGAAAAGATTACTGCATGCTGTTGGGTTGGACTTTTTTGATGCTGGGCGAAAAAACATGCTTGCTTGTATTTGGTACATAGAAAAATGGTCCCAATGCAATATGCCTGTTTTATGTGTAATACTGTAAACTGGCTGGAAAATTGTAGGTGCTTTATGGTGTACTGAAACAACTAAAAGTTACTATGTGAGGAGTTACTCACAAATGTGTTGTATTTATTTAAAGATCTGTTTAGCATATTCAATTATCTCTCCCCTTCTCTCATCATTATCTCAAGACATCTCGTGGAATTGATGCTGAAAAAGTGAATCTGGTTATCAACCTGGATGTGCCTGTAGACTGGGAAACGTACATGCATCGTATTGGCAGAGCTGGGCGCTTTGGTAAAAAGAGTCATGTGGATTTCTTGAGTTTGCACCAGCTTCACTGGCTCTGGTTAGGTATTTACACTTTCTGTTGTGTATCACAGGAACTTTAGGTTTATCGGTGACATACTGCTGCCGCGGAGAGGAGGAAAACATGATGATGAAGATTGCTCAGAAGTGTAATCTTCAGCTTTTTCCTCTACCAGGTATGCTCTGTCCTATGAATGCAACTGTTTTTTCATTGGTGTTTTCCGTTATTCAAAGCTTCAGACAAGTCCACAGGGAACTGACATGTATCTTCTCTGCTGAGGTTGCATTAATTTTCATACAGGTGTTTCGTACTCTGTCCTAATGACTACTTGCGTAACTGCTGCAGTTGTGTGAAGCAATAGAAAAGGAACTTAATGCATGCCTATGGATAGGGAGAGGAACTCTGCATTCAGCTGTTGCTCAAGCAACTACATAACTACATGGATTTCCAGAAGTCTAGTATTAAGCCTTTCTCAGGCTATAAGATACAGAAGAAGGAAGGAAGGAATAATTGAAACAGCAGAAGATTTGCTACCCTTGCTTTGCCAGAAGCTGTTCTGCTAGAACTGTAGCATTTGCCTTCTTGCTTAAGTTTTAATTTTCTATCTGGTTAAGTAGGATATGAAAAGTACATGACAAGTAATGCAGTGCTGTTTGTCTTGATCAACTTTTTGATGCCTTCCATGAAGAAAATGTTTTGGCTATTTGAGCTCTTTCCAGAATGGAAGGGGTCGGTTTGTAGCCCTAACTTAACATGTCTTAACATCTTATCTGCAATTTTGCAAAGCTTTACTTCGGTACTCATTTGAGTTCTAGAGGGAAGGATGCACTTAATTGAGTGCCTGCTTGTTTCCCTTTTGTGCAGAGCCTATACCCCCTGGAATGATGGATCAATTTGAAGATGGGGAGGTAGAAGTCAAACCTCTTGTACATACAGGTGCTTCAGTGAATTCTAACACTGTGTGTCTTAGACCAGAGGAACCAGTACTGCAGCCTGTCCAAAATAGTCTTTCAGAGGTACCTCAGCCTCTTCCTCATCTTCCAGGTGATAATTCTTCTGTAGAAAGGCCAAAAAAGGCTCTGAAGCAGAAGCAGATAAAAAAGTGCACAAACTCTGCAAATACAGAAAAAAATAGTAGAAACCTCCAAACTTCCAGTTGCTGCACGGAACAGAGGAATCAAGTCAAAACTGTCTCCAGAACGGACAGACAACATAATACTCAGGCTCCAGATGAGGAGGCCTTAAAAAAAAATCTTCCCAGAATTCCATGCTTGTCGTCTTTCAAAAACCAACCAAACAATCCCTGGAGCTTCTCAGAGTTTGTTGAAGACTATGAGTATTTCATTAAAGAAGGGTTGGAGAGAGAGGTTGAAATTTTAAGAAGCTATTCTGGCCCAGGAGAACAATGTGAGCTCCCCAGAAATGGTGGTGTAGAGTGGAAAGAGGTGGAACATAATACAAAGACAGTAGTAAATGGCATTGTGTCTGGTGACAGTGATGGTTCGTACAGTTCCAGGGCTTCTCCCAGTAGCAGGGAAAATAACTCATGCTTTGAAGCATTTTCAGATATGCAGGAGAAGAATGCTGTTCCTACAAGGCATCAGGGTCATGTGGGCTTCTCTCCTATGCCAGAAGTCCCAAAGCAAGATCAAGTGAAAAAGAAAGTTCTGAAACAAAATGCTAAACAAAAGAAAAGCCATTATGATAAATTCCCTGGTCCTTCCACGAGAAAAACTGAAAATGACTGCTCCTGCAGCTCTTGGGATGATGGTGTTCCGTATGAGGCTTGGAGTTACAAAAACTACTGGAAATCTTACTATCAAGCATGGCAAAACTACTATGCTGCAGTGTCTCAGTATAGGAAAAGTTACAGACAAATTAATTGGATGAATGCCTATCATGTCAACTCAGTCTATCTTCAGGAACTGCTGAAAAGTGGTGATTGATGTAATGACACTGCTGTTGGGGATGGGCTGGTTGGTGCAATGAATGGACCTTATCTGTGAAAACTTAACTGCTGGTGTACAAGTACATTGACAAACATAAGCAGACGTTGTTTAAGATTGAAGAAAAACATTGTCTTTTTTACAAGTGAGCTGTGTCTAGGTAAATGTTTTACATGCATTCCAGTGATGGTGTTAAAACAAGTTGTTAATAAAAGGAAATGAAAGACAGCTGGATGTTCACTTGCAGTCTTTACAACCCAAAGTAAACAAAGGAAGATAAAAGGCAGCCGCTTACGTGTAAGAAATCTCAGTAAGGAGAAAATAGAAACCAACCCCAGTTTTATTTGCTTGACTTACATCTTCCACGTGACTTTTGGGTGAAGATGGATTCACCGTATGACTACATAGTCTGTTTATAGTTGGAAAACTTTCCATTTTCTGTAATTCTCTGATTAAATACCAGGCACTGCTTATATACCAGTTAAGTGGCAGAGTGAAACCTGCATCTCCATGCCTGTATTGCTAATTTAAATCCAGTTAATTAACATTGTATAAATAATATTTCTACAGCTAGGTGTATGGCAAGCTCTGCAGTAGAGGATGGTTTAATTACATAGAAAATGTGCAGCAATCATAATTGGTCTGTCCCTCTGGGTGCAGCAATATCAGTCTTGCCACACTTACAGGAAAGCTTTAATTAGAAATGAAATTACCTATTAGTACTAAAACTAATTGGTGTTTCCTGTTTGGGTTGCACTGCTTTGTATGTAGCTGTCCTGAAGCAGGAAAAGATGACTACTGGCTGGCTTGGGCTATTGACTCTAGGTTGACTCCACACTAATTTTGAAATTTCATCCTCTAGCTTTAGTATGTTTGGAATCATAGAGACAGAGTTCTTCAGCTAGTTTCTTTGATTTCTCGAAATTCACCAGAGCAGATAGTCTGTTGCTTTTTTTTTTTTTTTTTTTTTTCCTTGAGCAGAGTAAGGCTAGGATTTCCTTAGTAAGAGCACTGCTTCTTACCTACCATGAACTGCGTACTTCCAGGGAGAGCTGCTTCTTTAATTTGGTGAAATGGATGTCTTCAAGGTTACTTGATTACTCACTGTCAGCAACTTTCGTTTTGAGAAATTCAGTGTGTTTTCACTCAGCTTACATAAATCACTTGCTGCCTGAGCGTTCCTAATGCTCTTGCAAAATTCCCTGTGCAAATCCTGTGGTGTCCCTGGCAGCACTTCCGACCTTTTTGTGCAGTGGTGGGTCTAAATTTTATACCATGCAATTCAGAGTCTCTTCACTGTGCAGGAGAATTGTAACATTGATTTAGGTCACGAATGGCAGAGAAATACAGCGCAAGACTGGGAAGCGAGGAGGCTGTTGTGCCCTGGGTTGGTTTGTGGTTTTCCCGCAGCTGGGGCAATGGTGGCCCCTAGTGGGTGTCAGTCTTTCCTGCAAGAGAGAAGTGGTCTGTAAGCTGTTCTGTTTAACTCGGTAGGTGTTAGAGGTCACCTGATAAGTAATTTTAATTTCTGCTTAAAGAATTTTGAAGATTTTAAATAATGCCTCTAAGTCACCCTTTCTGATATGGTTGGGATGAGATCAGCTCTACTTGTTTTGCTGTTGAAATAAGCTGACACTATCTGCAATATAGAATGTAAGACTTTGGCCTAAATGGGATTGCCAAGATGAGATTGCCTTTTAAAAGAAAGGCAGAAGATGTGCTCTTTTAAATATAATAAATACCTCGTTTAGAGAAGTATTTTTCTTCTGTACTTTTTTTCTCCCCTGCTTTACTCCCTTTGTGTCACAAATTACCCCAGGGAGGGGGTTCGTCTACGTTTTGTCTGTGTAGTTTGAAAAGGCAAAGACAGTAAGATTTTGTTTCTAAGATGAATTTTGTTGTAACCCTTAACGTGCAAAAGGAGGATACTGTAGGAGATGCTCTTAGGTATCTGCATTATTGCTCTCCTGTAACATCTCGGACATCTTGCTGTTTTCATTAATGGTTGCTTAAGTAGGAGTTACTAGTATTTAAATGCAACTTGAGTGGCTTAGGCCAACACCCAAAGTTCTCCAAAAGAACCTCCCAGAATTTTTTTAGAAGAAATCTACAGCATCATCTTGGTATTTGTGGCACATACTCTGTTTAATCCAGATTGGATACATCAGGTACAGCAGTGGCACAAGACTCAATACTGTAAATGATATACAAGTTTCAACATATGCACTACAATTCCAAAAGAAGACAACAGGAAACTTGGTTTTTCTAGAAAGTTGTTCTCGAATGAAGCTACCTGCAGTTGTATACAGTACATTTTGTATCTGTCCTCTGATGTTTGTAAGCAAAGCCCATTTATAGTACGAAAATAGAAAATAATAAGGTTGAGAGCCTTTCATAACATAAAACTTCTAAAGAAAACACCATTGCATTGGAATGCCATACTGATTTATCAAAAATATACCATCACACGCATTTTGTAAGATACTTCATTGGTCCAAGGAGCCCGTGGGAGCTCCCAGTCATAGTTGCAACAGAATGGAGAAGAGCATTCGATATGGTTGTTAACTTCTCACCCAGACAGCTGTGTGACTTCTGTGGCTAGCACTAGTTTAACTCAAAAAGAAACACGTGCACACGTATACACACAAAGTAACAGACTATTGACTGAGAACAAAACTCGAGAAGGAATTTTCACAAGCTCTTTGTCACCTGGTCTTTTGACTGTTCCACCTGAAGTTTTTCTGGCACAGTTTTTGCATTCTGAACATAAGTAGCAGTACTCTTCTGGTATGCTTTCTCCAGAATTCTCTATGTATTTTGTAGGTGTTCATGAATTGAGCGTCACTTATTGAAAGAGGAGGTATTAAATTCTATACAGCTTGTACAATTGGCAAAGAGAGGTGAAATGACTTTTTCGAGGTCACTTAGTGATTCATCAAGACAATCAGGAGTAGAACATAGGTTCCTGATGCGAAGCCTCCTAGCCTAATCAATGTGCACACTGTCTTCTGTTTGCTCTTAAAGTTCTAGAAAGATAAAACCATTAGTGAAGAGTGTTTATGGCATCATTAAATGTGAAGCCTAAAAACTTGAGCTCTGAAGTCATGATCTACTGTGGTTGCTTAAAGTGTTGGAGAAAAATAAGTGAATTTTTTTTTTTAAATCAATTAAGATGTATTTGATCGGTAAATTATGTGGACAAGCTATATTATTCACCTAACTTCAAAAGCAGAATAAAGTCTTTAGTTCAAAGTTGCTGATATTTGCAAGCCGTTCATGAGTGCTGACTTTGTAACTCTGCCATAGTCTGACACAGAAAAAATATTACAGGATCCAAGGGATGTTGCAACCCATTAATTAAATGTGATTTTTAATTTACTGAATTTGCTTTATAATACATGTAAGATAAAACATGTTTACAACCTCTTTACTCAAAAAAGCAAAATATTTGAAGAAACATTGCTTTTGTTAGCTGGCATTAATCTGATTTTCATGTGCACACCTTAAGCTGTCTGCACAAGAATGATAAATGCTGGTTTGCAATGCAAGTATATTGTCAACTGGTAAAGGTTTAACAAGTAGCATTGATTCAAATTTAGTATTTCTGCCTACTGTAAAGAAGGATGTATTTTGAATTACCTACTAACTTTGTTCCACACTAAAGCCATGTGTGTAACTTGGTTTATCTTTTCCTCAGTTCACTTTTAACAGTGATAATTATCTGACACACAAAAGTAGTCTCTGGGATAAGAATCTGCTGTAGAAAGTTTTACATTCCTCTTATGCTTGCAGGCAGCTAACTTACCACGTGGAAAGGAGAATAATTTAACACTGTGCGAGGGAGTATAATGGCAGCAAGAGAGGAAAAATAAGGAAAGAGCTACGGCTGAACAGCAGGGGAAAAATTCTTGACATTGAGATCTATTAGTCTGGAATAAGCTCTCCAGGGAAGCAGTGGGGTTCCTTTCCTTGGAGAATTTTAAATCTAATCTAGAGAAAGCAATGCAATATATTGCAGTGAAGGATCTTGTGCTAGTGGAGGATGGATTACATTTTTTGATTTTTTTAATTTTTACGTACCAAGATGTGTTATCTGTGGCCTCTTCTTTACGAGTGGCCTTAAGATTTTTAAGGACAATAAAAGTAAAAGGTGGATTTTAGAAAGAGTAGATGGAAGTCAAATCCTAGATGTGAAAGGTATTTCTCATCATTCTTTGCCAGTTGAGTGTGATTCCTTCTATTAGCAGCCCAATACCAGGTAAGAAGAGAGTAAATCTATTAATAGAATATGCTGAAAATCCATGAAAATATTTTTCCCTCAGAAAAGGCTTTGGAAAGGAAACAAAATGCTCGGAAAAAGGTGTTGCTCCTTTGATATTTTTAATATTGCTTTATGAAAGACTGAAAAAATAATCCCCTTCAACTTGCTTTTTGTGCAAACAATCTGTTTTTATTTTTTTTAATGAACTTTTCTAAAACTATAAAAAGTTGTAAGGAATTAGGGGGAGGGGGAAGGCTTTTGAAATGAATTGCCAACATACTATTGATGTTTTGTTGAGCAGTCTTGCTAATCAGGCTGTTTTGTACCACCTGCCTTTCAGAAAGGTATCAGGACTAGAACCTACCTACGTTTCTGGATGCTTCTCCTCCCAGAGGTAGCCCACACCTGAAGCAGCTCCCTTCTGTATGCATCAGGAATGACCAGGATTGCAGGGGTATGTGCTGGTTTTTGTATCCATGTCAATGTATGTGTATGGCCCTGGGGAAAGGGAGAGGGATGCTGGTAAGACGGGGCAGTACTGGGAACCGCTGGGGAGAGAGAATGGTCCAAATCCTTCAGTTAAAGTTCTGGTCTCGGAATTTTCAGGAGTGAGTTGGCCTTATCTCAGCAATAGTTTGTATGTTGCTATTTAAAGATTATGAAGAGTCTTGCGGTTTCATAAAGCTAACTGCCTCCCTTCCTTGTAGGAATAAGTGGCGGTAGTGCAGTTCCCATGTTCTTCTGTGGAAATGCTTTCCCTTCTTCCCTGCGTTTCATTTGAAGGATGCTATGTTATGCCCTACCAGCCACTGATACGATGGCGATAGATTCTTGTCTTTGCTCTTTCAATGAATGCACAGTGCTCTTATTATAAGGGTGTAGCTGTGTTGGGCAATCCAGGGAGGTTTTCTACTAGCATGTTTTCAAGTGCTTTCGGAAGCATTACTCAGTCTACTTCAAATCAGTGTATAAAGGGAGCTAGTGCCTCCATTAAAAATATCTTTAGCCCTGTTCCTCTAGGCTCAGACTTCCTTAATTTTGACTGTCTTTATCCTCTGAAAGTCTGTGCTGAGCTACTGACTGCATGGGGTAGCACCTGCTAAGTTAATGGTAGAAGAGGCAAGCCACGTATTTTTGAGCAAGGATAACAATGATTCCTCTTCTGTGGAAGAGAACAAAGGCCATAGCTGCCTTGACAATCTGAGCCTGAGCAGCCAGCCAGAAACCCCAAGGACTGGCTTTCCTCCTTACTTCCCCCCCCCCTTAAAAATGTGGTTTGTTTTTTTTTTTAAAAACATTTTGATTGATAGCAATTAAATGCACCAATAGTGCTTTAGACAAGGGTTGCCATGATTGCTATTTACAGATAAAGAAATGGGTGCAGCGGGATGAAGTGGCTTGTTTACCACTCCACAGTAAATCAGGAATAAGAAAGGCAGCACCGAGAATCCATGTTGAGTCCCTGACTTTTTGTAATCATTTACTCCTGCGCATTGGAAGGAACACTGTACCCTGTCAGCACGGTAGCATTTAACCCTCGTTCTGTGCCAGTGTAAATGAGGTTGCAAGGTGGTAAGTGGTGGAGAGCAAGGCCTCCGATCTACAAGGGTGAGGGTGTTCAGATGGGGAGCAGATGATGACAAATAATGAAATTAAAGCAAAGGAAAGATTAAATTAAAACATCAAGAAAAACTCAATAATGGTAAGATTAACTGCAGTATAACCTCCTACAGGAAGCAGCAAAGGCAGAGCGTTTTAATAATTTAAAACAGGACTAAACATAGTTTTGGGTAACATATTACAGCACTGGAATAAATGACTATAAGCTGGTGCAGCTACTGAGGGCTTAGCCATAGCCCTAATATTCCTACAGTGTTGTAGGTTTCTACAGAGGGTATTGAGTTAATGCATCAGCCATCTGAGTCCACTCTATAGACTAACAGGTTAGGAGTGCTAACAAAGCAGATTGCTAGCTCATACGTTTAAGTCAGCATGTAGGTCTATTTATCTATCTATACATGTATGTGTCTGTATTTATTTATATGTGTATATGTGTATATAAATACTACATCAGGATAGATTATGACAGATGTTAAAAAAAAGTCATCCCTTTGCTGAATCAGCCTCAAACATGCTTTGAGTAGTTCTTTTAACTCTAATGTTGGTAAAATCACTGTTTGGAAACAGGACACTTGAAATGTTTCCTTATTATCTACAAGCTGTTGGGGGCTAGGTGCATCACCATTCGTGGGTATAGGGCCTTGAAGAGGCGTTTGTGCATGACCACAATAATTAGCCAGACAGTGTATGACAAGTGAAAAAGTGGGCAATGTTCCTCAGTCTGCCCTTCGTGGATCACACCTGTTACGAAAAGGGGATTGAGAAAGGCAGAATGGAAGAAAAAAGTTACTCTTCTTAGGGGGGGGAAAATCAGTGATGTTTCAGGACCATGTATTTCCTTATAATAAATCGTTCCTAGAAGGACCTCAGAAAGAGGTGCTAGGACTGACCACAGCTTGGTTAGAAGCATTAGCTTCTTGGCAGTACCACACAGTGTTCCTTCAGTTTTTGGTTGACTGGGAAGTGCGTGACTTCCCAAACTAAGTGTAGAACTGCAAAAAGAAAATGCTGTCCGTACCACGCTTTCCAAACTCCAGTACTGCTCCCCTTTCTCAAGTGGATGCATGCTGTAGATCCTGTGCTAGGACTGGAGAACTAAAATTGCTAACATAGTCTACCCCCAAAATCAGTGCCACCCAGAAGCCATTGATGAGACAACTGGAGCCTTAAGACTGTGAAAAAGCCAAATACCTCTCTGTCCATGCAAGATATTTGGCTCTCGGGTTAATTATTATCAAGTATAGATCCAGACGTTATTTGGCTACTATTTACAATGGGTTGTATGTCCAGTGCTAGCAAAGAAATTTATATATAGAAAACAAAAATTAAAAAGCATGGGCATACATTACAAGAAACCTCTGTTAGACTTATGAACGCTTGATGCAGTTGAGTTCAGTGCTTTCTCATTCTTTGCCATTTGTGTGTACAGTATTAAAAAAGAATCCTACTTTTTTTTTTTCCTTTTTAAAAATACAGAACTGGTAGTCTAGTCACACTCTTACAAGTGATAACAAAAATAGAAAGCAGATACCCATGTGGGACTAAAACTCTACTAAAGCCTGTCTTTTTTTTTTTTCCACAAATATGTTTTCACAGACAATAATTAGCAGACACACTGTTTGCAATTGCACTGTATTGACTTAAAAGGCGGATACAAAATTGTCTAAATAAAGAATGCCATCCAGGGTGAAATAGTTGTGTGTGTGTGTGTGCATGTGCACATATATGTGCTGACACAAGCTTGTACTTTTCTACTTTGCACCCAATCGTGGAAACATGCTCTGCTCTTTGTAATTCAGTGTTGCTCTGATGTGGTTCTGCTGTACACTCGCACACACACACAGAGGAATGGAAATAGATTTCTGTGACAGGTGGCTTCTTTGTCTAAATCTTTTCCTATAAAAGAAAAAAAATGTGAAATTTTGGTTGGTTTAAAGGTTCTGCTCCATGAAGAAAAAAAATTCACAAAATCCATTGTTTTTCACCTTTTCAGTCATTTCCTCATGAATAAATATTATCCATTAAAAACCTTTAAAAAGGTGCTGCGATACACAGTGTTATATTTCCGTTTTCTTTATTGACTCTCTTGTTGCCATGATGATTCTTTCCCTCCAGCCTCCGCAGGTGATTTTTTGCCCTGTACCATGGCACAACACGCTCTCCATGCAGGTTTTTCTTTTAACCAGCCTCTTCCTCCCTTTCCTAATCCTTCCTCAGTCCACAGCATGAATGCGAGTCTGAAGAAAGCTGCCGCGTTAGGTCTCCATTGCTAATTCAATGACGAAATGTCAGGTTGGTCCATCCAGGCACAATTTGCAGCAAGAAAGGAACATGGAGGTGTGGAGGGAGAGGGGCACTGGTCTTCCAGCCTCCTTCTGTGCATGAGACGTCTTACAAGGCAGAGACCTTGACTATGTTGCTTGTGGTGGTGGTGGAAATGTTCGTGGAGTGGCCGGGGCTGCTGGGCGGAGGCCTACTCTCGCCTTCTGGCGTGAGTGCCGGTGGCGTGGGGATGCTGATGATGGCTGTCGTTATCTGGGCAGTTTTGCAGTTCGGTCTCAGCCCATCATCGGATTTCATGTTGAGACTGGAACGACTAGAAAACAAATTTAGTGTTTGGCTTTTTTTTTTTTAAAACCAGACAGTAGAAAGGATGGGAATGGTAGTTGTTCTTAATCAGTATCTTATTCCTTGGATCTAAGGGCACCAAAATATTCAGAAGATTCAGCTTAAATGTTCCCCCCAGTTCCTGCAAGGCATCACTTATTTCTACCCAGATTACACTAAGCTTTTTTTAATATTCCCCCTGGTTAGGATACAGCTTTTCACAGGGCAAATCAAATCATTCTGTGATTCCATTTCATTCTTGCATAATTCTAGTTTAATTAAGAGGACATCTAAATATTCTGTCCTATGTACTGCATCTTTTCAGAGCACAGGTAGTTCTTTCTGAGAAAGAGATGTTGTCTTCCTTGCATTTCAAATACCTCTTTCAAATTCACTGTCCCTTGATCTTTTCTATTCTTTCATCTCTCGGCAGTAGTTTCAAGGATCTGGCAGCTGGGAGCATTCTTATTAGATCTGCATCAATTGCATGCTATAATTAATTACAGAGGGAAAATGATAGGTTGATTTCTGTGCATCTGCACAGCTCCAGGAGTCTGCTATTACCAGCCCAACATGTTCATTTTAAACACAAGGCCTGTCCTTTTTAAAATGTAAAGCTCCCAGTTGGAAAGCTATTGCTGTTGTTATCTCAGAGTGACTCACCAAGAGGATGTTTCTTGACCGCTCAAGCATCCCAAGAACACGGCAGAACCCATTCTGCTCCCCGGTTGCCTCAGTCACAAGCTGAGAGTGGGGCAGTCTTAGGGACTGGGTGGTTCTGCCAGTGGTAACCAGTACACCCAGTTAGTTGCATTCCACATGAAAAACAACTTAAAAGCTTTTTTTTTCTCTCTCCATTCTTACACAGTTTGGTAAGCAAGTGAAATAACGAACAGTGTTGACATTTAAAACATCACTGGCATCTGATTTAGCACCCACTGAAATAGGCAGAATAGTTGACGTTCCCCTGCATTACTGTTTCAGGTGCTGGTTTAAACTACTGTCATCTTGAAATTGCAATAGCTAGAGACTTGTTTTGTGCTTATTCATTCATAATTCATTCTCTGAAATACCCTTCTGACTTCACCCTGGCACAAAGTGATCGCTTGCTGCCCTAAAGGCAGCTTTGTTTCAGTTTCTAGATCCCTTTGACAGGAGTGGGGTGAAGCAGAATGGTAAGTTCAAAACCAGCCCGGTGCACAAGAAGCTTAATGGGCTGAGGGGGATTTAGAAAGTAATTTAATATTTGCAAGAAAGATATGGTGAAGAAATGATTTTTTCAGCCAGTTACATATAAAATGAAAATTTTGAAATTTTCTGTTACGAGACACTTCTTCCCCTGTGTCACTAATGTTTTTTTTAGGTGAGAGCTACTAAGACATGACTGTGAAATTTCTCCTTATTTGTTTCCCAGTGATGCTTGATGCTTACAGTTGTGATGTAGATTTTGGGACAATGAAAATCAGTGAAGTGAGTGACCCTGTTGGACCATGTCAGTGTGTACAGCTCTCGTAACAGCTTTTGCTGACAGACAGTGATTAGCCAGTTGTCTTTGCCCTCTCCCAGTAAAGGCTTGAAAGTACTGGGCTATCTGGGAGGTGGGCTGTGAAGTGGTCCTGTGCCAGCTTTGGTGAGTGGCTCACAGCTGGGAACTGCTGGCTCCTGCATGTGTGATTAGCACTTCATAGGCAGGTGTCAGCTGGAATTCGTTCTTCTATGTGCAGTCTGGCCAGAGAAGAGCTGCACTAGAATCTAACTTTGACCTGGTTCTTCCCCAGCTAGGAGCCACTTTCCTTGGGTTGTCATTAGAAGGAGGGAAACAAAGATGCTTCCAGCACTAGACCACTCTCCCTGGCTGAAGAATAGGCCTGCAAGAACATCCAGTTGGATAATGCACTTCAGAGGTTTGCATGCAGTAGTTAGCAGCAAGAGCCTACTTACTGTACCTTGTTGTAAGTGAGGGCTGCTCACTGCACTGGATGTGGATGGTGCTGAGCTCCTGCATACTCCGAAGGCGAGTGGCTGGCACACTGGAGTTGGGAAGATGGGTGGTCTTCTTGTTACGGCGAGAACAGCAGGAGGTAGTCAGTCCATGGTGACTTGACAAGGAGGGGCTCCGAGAAGAAGGATAGTTTTGCATTGAGCTCTCCATGCAGTTCTGCTCGAACAGTTGCTCATCTATGAACTCATGGTTCTGACAGGGGGAAAAAACCATGCCGTTACTCTCTGGTGACACCAACAGCTTTGGCCCAACAGCAGTTTGTTTTCAATGGCACCTTTTGCTAGGTTGGTGGGATGTGCCAGCCCCTTGTCTGTGTAAGATGCTCTCTGCCTCTGTGCCTGAAAATATTTGCACTAGGCAGATCTTAAAAAGAAATGACACTGCCCTTTCACTCATTGCAACCAAGAGAAGATTTTGCTCTCCTGCATCAGGAGGGGAATAAGAGAAGCTGTTGCAGTGACAAAAGCATGGCAGTCTATCCATGCTGCCTTGCTTACGTCGTCTGAGATAGTTAATATATTGTGTCAAAATTTCCTTTCATTTTTGTGTCTGGATTCCAAAAGTAGCTTCAAAAAGTCTGTGATGCCACATCGTTATGAAACCCAAGAGGAGATTCATGCTCCTTTTTCTATGAGCCTGGGGACAGGATTGTATTGCATTTGGATGACCATCTTGACATACAGCTTAATTGCAGGATGTTGCTTGTATTGGCTATTGGGTTCAAACCATACCTGCAATTAATTGGGTGCTATTAGCTGAGTGGAAATAAACATGGCAGGTGAGAGTGGGAAGTATATAGGGGAAAGAAGTTCAGAAAGCTGAATCTGTAACGAGTTTTTGTGTTAAGGAACAAGAAATCCTGAAAGAACGAACTCTTATGTGTGTATATGAACACCCAAGTTGTTTAGTGAACATACTTTATCTAGTCCCTGTCAGCATCAGAAAGGATGGGAAACAAAAGCAGCCATGGTGAAGGCAGCCGTCAGTTTTCGTTGGAACAACTAACAGCTCTCACAGGAAACAAGAGCACTGGATAGCCAAAAAGAGCCACGTGCACAAACTCCCAAGGACAAGACCAGGAACGAGAAAGGAAGCAAACACTCTCCAGACACGTCACAGAGACCATAGAGAAAACAGATTGAATTAAAAAGGAAATACCTTGATGGTGGAAGTTCGTACAGATAACAGGGGATCATCCACAAGATAGGACAATCCCTACGGGACAACATGCCAACAAAAGATAAAAAGACAATTGATTGTCCATTCCGGCATTCAGAAGTTTAGTCCCAGCATTGCATCTATTGCCTCCGCATTCCAGCCGGCTCGCTCAAGTTTGAATGGGCAATGGGACCGTCTCTTTGCCAAACCTTGCCTGAATCAGACCCCTTTGTTCCTTCCTTCTCACACTTAAGCTTTTTAGTGTTATATTGTTGGAAATAGAACAAAACTGTTAACAACTTTTTGTTACTTTGATCTTTTGAGAGCTGAAGGCAAAGGAAAACAAAGTTTCAGCTGCTGATTCACAAATAATGAATTGGAATTGTATTGCCATTGGGTCACCAATGGATATGGGTTTTGATCATACTCTGTGAAAACACAGAAGGAAGGTTTGGGTTGAAGGACTGGATTTGATGCACTCAGCATTTGGAGAAAACACGGCATGTGAGTGTCCATACTCAATCTGGGAGTTGGGATGAGTGGAAAACAACTCCTTTTGTTTGAACTAACTCTATCTGTTGTGTTAGTATGACAAAGTAACTGCTGTTATGGCAGCTAGAAGTACTTTAAGGTCACTTTGTCATCTGACACACCAGATTTGTGAGCCATTCACAGCCATTCAATTGTAAGGCTGTATGCTAGCGATGACCACAGATACCACAATAATAAATCATGTACTTTTAGAATCCTTCTGCCTAGTTTAAGGAAAGGTGAATTGCCCATTGAAACAAGTTTGCAGCCATGGTACATTCCTCATTCCATTCCTGCAACTTGGTCACAAAATGACTTTTCAGTGTTTAAAAATTCTTTGACTCTGATTTAAATTTTTGGGAGGAGAACTGTTGCACAGTATTTTAATCAGTTACGTGAACTACAGAATTTCCACACAAGCTGATTGAACAATTCTGATTGATAATTTCAGACCAGAATCCAAACTTGCTGTGTGATTTGATGCAACATCATGGTAATAATTGGGTGAAAAATGTGGGGGAAAACACATTAAATATTGTGCAGATTCTCCCTCTAAGTTTTAATCAACATTCAAAGTATCACTGTTATTGCCATTTTTTTCCCCGAAAAAAGCAACATTTGGAACACTTTCAACCACTGAGACTCCCTGAGTAGGCTTGCGTGCTGGAGGCAATCTAGCTTTGTTAGTGTGGTAGGCTAACACATCCACAAATTAGGGTATGCTTTGGCCATGTTACTTCCAGCACCCTAACCAGCTTATTAGTAATGGAGCAACTCATGCAGCTCCCAGAGATGTCCACCCGCCCTGTGCAGAGGTCAGAATTTCTATAAGCAATTACAAAGTCAGGGCCTTACAAGGGCAGACCCTAGAGACAGGGTTGTCAGCTTTTGTTTGCTTCAGCCAATTTGTTAAAGTTTTCAAATGAAAGTATTCTTGTGAAATATGGGTCATAGTAGTGAAGGTTTTAAGCATAAAGGTCTAAACTGAAGAGTCAGATTGTGAAATATCTGCTTGTTATGTAACATCCAAAATTGCTAGAAGTAAAGGCAAGATGAGTCTTATAAAATAAATTCAGTACATTGATACAGGAAGAATCAGTTCACTATCCTTGGAATGGTGACCTTTATAGCTCATTGTGATAAGCCAGCTGTACTCAGTAGGTCACTGTAATTAACCAGTCGTCATCTTCCAGTGTATCGCTGAAGCCTAAGTGGTGTTACTCCAGCATAAGCCAAACTATGGAACTGAAGGTGATTTATCTAAAAGAAAGCTCTTGCAAGTCAGAAATCAAAAGTACATTTGATGATGGATGCAGATAGAAAAAGGCATGAACATTTCAAGTGTTAACCTCTCTTCATTCTTTCTAGAATGAATCATAGTATAGATAATGTGTTCCTTTACTGTAGAACCTTTTATATAAACCTGGAAGTAAAACATATGTATCAAATAAATATCTGAAATGGTCCAAAAGACTTCTACATAAAGAATCACTTAACAATGAAAAATAAATTGCTCACTCCCAACACCGTGCATGATGCAAACAGAAAAGTCATGTTATAGAAACTGCGTGACTGACTTTGAGATAAATTACCTGCTCTTGTAACCAGAACTGTAGTGAGAAAAGATAGGTGCAAACTTTAAACCCATTAAAAGAGTTCATCTGTTCTGTGCCATACAAAGGGCTAAAGGTTATTTTTTTCCAGCCTGTTGGCACTGGTGACCTGGTTGTAGTTTGGAATCACTGACAGCACCTTCCTCCTCTTAAGGCAGCAGAACTGTCCTTTATTACTAATTAGCACAGCTGACAAGTATATATGATGTGTGACTGACAGCACAAGACAAATGCAGTTTAGTTCTCTTTCAGAGGCACTGAAGAAATTAAACTTAATGTACACCTTGTTTATAGGATCTCCCTAACTCCATGCTGAAAAGTTACTTGCGTTCAAGTGAACTTGACTGAGCAACCTGCTATTGACTTTCTACTGGTGTAGATGACTGTGGAGTAGCAGATAATCACATCTTTATCCCTTTGCACAGTAAATTTTTTTTTTTTAAAGAAGACAATGAAATAGAAGTGCATTTAACCCATTGCAGAATATTCTTGGGAGCTTGAGTGTCAGCCCACTCTGGCATAGTTTGTAGGTCTAACTGAGTGCCACTTCAGAGCATCTGCATGCAGGTCTTTTCCATCCGAAGCCTGGGCCAGGCCCAAAGACTTACAAAGATGTAAAAGGATTGTGTTGCTACTTACAGTTGTTTTTTCCAGGCAGTGCAGCAGGTGGTGATGTTGGCTTTCAATTAAGGAGGTGCCTTTAGTCATATGCTGTTCATCTTCAGTTGATCCCTGAATAGCCAGAAAAAGGGAGGGAAGAAACCAAAACCCAAACCAGGTGTAAAACCATGAAAACAAACAGATCTACCATCATTAGCTTTCACAGGGATAAAGGTAACAATTTCAGTGTTACCAGCTCTCAGGTTTTTCTCATTACTCTTATGAGGTTACCTCATGTTTTTTTCTTAATGATTTGGCTTGTAAACTCAGGTGAGGAACTCAGCTTTGATTCAAAACCAGTGTGTTTCTAGCTATTTTGTAGGTGGGGAGGAAACCTGGGAAGTACTGTTGACGTATGATGTCAAGGCTCAGACACCAGAAGGTAAAGAAGAAAAGAACCTATGCTGGTTTGTTTTTCAAAAAAACATTAAAACTTTTAAGCTTGACATGACCTTTGAATGCCAACAGATGTACCCTGAAGTGCAGTCTCTGTTAGGAAACAAAACACAAGCTGTCTTGCTTTCACTGAGCTGAAAGCCTGGCTCTGCCTGACCTTCAGGGCTGCACAGCGCTGAGCCTGTTGGAACTTGCATGTGTTATTGCCAAAGCCTTCTCAGTCACGGCTGCACGCCAGATCAAAAAATGTGAATCCAGGCTTCATGTTTTGGACTTTGTAATGCTACTTCTGGAGACAGGACTCCTGGCTCTGTCTCTCCTCTTCATGGACATCACCAATTGTTTTCCACGCTTTGTACCTGTAGTGTATTAAAAGGGGGCTTCTCTTTCCCTGCCTCAGTGTATATGGTTGTTGGTGGGGAGTTTATAGCAGGTCCTGAGGACCGGCTTCAGGGCAAACTGAAGGTGTGTAACCCCTCCTGTGGCCAAGCTCTCTTTGAAAGGAGGGAGAAGGGAGGAACAGGCAGACGCTATGTATGTAAGAGTTAATATATATAAATTATCCTATTCAAGGAAACTTCAAATGAAGATGTGTTGCGCAGCAGTGGCAAAGGGTTTTCGTTCGCATGAAATGTGGCAGCAGTTCCCTAGGAGAAGGAAGATCCCATCTTCATTAGTTTCTTACAGATTGCGGCTTTCACTCAGTAGGATGGCTTACTGTGTTAGATTTAGTAACAGTGCCCAGGAGTCCTGCGAACTGACCAGGAACCCTCTGTGCATCACCTAGCAGAAAAATAGAACAAGGCAAGCCTGTTGCAAAGACCTTATAATCCAGATACTTGACTCATTGTACAGCACCACCTGTACAGCTGGGGACTAGCTTTCTCCTGTTTCCCCTGTGTACTCAAACTGCTGACATGTGGCTAATGTTTGTAAGCTAATTCAGAGAGTAGGGTGTGCTTAGAGTCAAGCAGGCAGCCTGTGCCATCTGGGAAGGGATTGGGTACAGCTGAGAGTATTTAGGTCAAAAAAACTATTAAAAGGAGTGGTCCCTCCTAGGAAGAGTTGAGGGGGGGGGGGGTGTGAACTGCTTTTGGTATGCCTATTTAGGGATTCTGGGTTGGAAAGACTTACTGGGGTACTTTTGCTGGTCTGTTCTCAGCTTCCACATCAGGTATGTGTGTATGTGGTGATTTGGGGAAGAGACTCCTTAGACTGCAGTGTTATTAATGGTTAGGATAAGTTATGGATCTCAGACCAATCTCTTTGCTTTTGTTAAACTGAGGGGCTTGATCTGCTTGAAACAGCTGAAATAGAAGTGGTTAAGAGGTTAGGAGCTTGAATTGAGTATGTGCATAATGTTTAGCTCATGCAGAAAGGTTGGCATTAAGCTTTCATCAAAACAGCAATAGGCTAATTTAGTCAACTTGGGTGTGTGTGGGAGAAATCCAGTACTCTGTATTTTTTATTTCCACACTGTATCAGTGAAACGGATGCTTACATTCCTCAAAATATAGCATGTCACTTACTCTATGATCTGATGATCAGATACATCTCAGAAATGGAAGGAAAAGAAGCAGTAGAGGCTGTTTAGAGAGTTTCTGTGCTATTTGAGAGACAGGATTATTTTTCTCACTGTCTCTGTTCTGTGGTGGCAGAATTAACATCTGGGTTGTTAAGGGTGTTCTTTTACTATTACTACTTAAGCTCCTGATCTTGAAATTCACTGTGATTTCATAATCTGTGTGTGTCTGACTAGCATTTTCAAAGACAATTACATGCATTAAAATAGCAATTAGGTGTTGTAAAATGTTTCCCTGTGCCCCATAAGGAAGGGGTGCCTGGTATCTTCTGTAATGCCTAAATCTAAAAGTCAAAAATTCATGTACGTGGCTTGAATCTCTGCTTAAACACAAAACAACAGTATCTAACTGTTCAAGAGAGAAAATGGGTGGGATGGGAGACACAGCAGAACGTCTTGGCAGAAGTGCCAAGACATTTTCTGTTGCTTTCAAGGGGGTCAAATTCAACTATGTTTAAAGCATTGCTTTTAAAGACACCCATGTGTCCCAGTGATTCACTGCAAATGCGTGTTCTGGATGCCATTTCCAGGATGGTTCTGTGATCCTTAAGTGAAGGAATAACTCTGTCTCTGACAGATGCCAAAACATAGCTGAACTGGTACATTAAGAAAGCTGACTTACTGTACACAGAATTAATAGATTCCTATGGGAATGCATCTTAGGCAGGTTATGGATTTTTTGTTGCTGTTGTTTTGGAAGATGAGCATTCCCAGAAGTATTTTTAGAAGTAGCCTAAAAAAAAAATATCAGTTCCATTTTTCTTATTAACAATCCTCATGGTGAGCTAACACATCAAGCAGGTCCTGTTTGTACCCTGCTGAGATTACTGACTCCGCTGAAGTCTATGTTGGAATATTTCCCATGGAGATCCTTGCAAGCCCTAAAGCAGATATGATGCTGCACTAAAACACTGAAAAAGGAGAGAGAAAGAGCACATATTGCAAGCAGTATCTTTTTATGAGGATTTGCTTGAGAGGAGATCTAAATGGAATCTGAAAGCAAAGATAGAGCTTCCATACCTCTGGCAGAAGACCTAAGCCAATTGTTAAATTTTGGCAGCACAGCTTAGTCTCTCCCTCTGCCTTCCATCACCAGGCTAGGCTTGCCACTGATGGAAACGGATGAAGGGATGGCAGTGACCAGGAATAAAGTGTAGCATCAGTGAGTATGACTTGTACCTTATCTTCCTTTCACTTTTTCTCCAGTCAGCTTGCTGTTTTCAGAAACAAAGAGCATGCAACCACCGAGAACATCCTTAGCATGCAAATTAAGAATGAGATCTGCAGGAACTACTGCCCTAGGACAGTGAGAGTGCCAGCATTACAGAAATGCTTGGCATTTTGATAGTACTGTTGAGGAATATGTACCTGTAGAGATTGCATCAGTAGTACCTATGTTACTGCACACAAACAAAATCTCTGTCTTCATTAGAAGAGTCTGGCTGTAATGAAAAAGCTGGTGGGGGGGGGAGGAGAGGAGATGGTTTGCTTTTTGAGCTGGGATGCCAGTTTTGCAAGGATTTGATGCCAGCTACCATTCAGTTTGTTCTTGGAAGACATTCAGTGAACTGCTGGTTCCTTGGAGGGAGACTGAAACACACTGTAATGTCAGTTCTGAAATCCAAAATACTTCCACTTCATCTCTTCTACTTAGTGCTTCAGCACGCAAAATTGGACACTGGTGAACTGAGATGAACTTGCTCGGTGGTTAGACTGTCCCTTCCCATGAGAATGGCTATAACGCTTATCTATGGCTAAGCAGATTCTGCTTGTGAAAAGGCACAAGACCTCACAACCTACTGTTCCTAGGATATACACCTCGTAGCATTTTAGCTAAAAGGGAATTTCAGCTAGCTGTACAAGGAGATTAACGCTAAGAGGATAAGTAGGCTGCTGCCATGGGAAGAAGCTCACCATCCCTTGAGTACTTCTGACATAAAGCCCACTAAAAATCTCTCTAAATGAGAAGAAAACAGTCTGACTACTTCATGTCTAGATGGCAAATGCCACAAATCCACGTGTTTCTGAAGCAAGACTCTCTATTCTTGCTAGAAGCAGAAGTCATTCCTGCTGCTGTCCTTGGATGAATCCTTTTCTTTGCTTTTTCTTTATAAGGCTACAGGCTGAAGACATGCTGTTCCCATGAAAGATGGTGTCAGCGTACGCATTCTGGTGCTAATGAAAGGACATTCTGGCGCATGTTCCGGAATCTTGAACAGTCCTTATTTCCCAGTTTATTAGTTTGACTGGAGAGCCACAGCCAGGATACATTCTGGGGCAGTTGCTTTCCTTGGGTGAACCCTCAAGGTGTCAGACTGCAGGGCAATCTGCTGGGCACTTGTAAAACAAATATACATTGATCACAGTACTGTGGATTGCTAATGATGAAAGTGTTAATATCTAGTCATGGCCATATCGTAATTGCAGTTGGAATTACTGCTGGGTAACAAACCAGCCCTATGGCAATCTGGCCATGTGAAGGCCATTAAAGTTAGCATGAGTCCTGGGCAAGGTATCAAAATGGGATGTGTACTTGACCAATGAAGCAGTTTGATACTAATTTGACTGACGGATATGCACAGTATGTAGATAATATTTTGGTCCCTAATATAGAAACTACAGAAGTCATATTCCCTCATATTTTTACAGTTTAAAAAATTTGGCTGGCTAGACTATGCTGTCATTCACATTTTGTACTTTTAAGACTAGTTTGTTCTCCTACCATAAAATGAAAGGACATAAAATCTTGCCTTGTGGAGTCAAAATGGTCATGTATACCTTTACAACAAAGGATGTTCTGCAGTTTTGTAATTAATTAATGCCACTACCTGTGGATGGAGAGACATGTCTCTGTTCTTGATTCAGGTATGCGGCTAGTCCTCAGGTAGTGAAAGAACATTTCCTGTTGGTCGTGCAGATGCCAGGCACGCCTTTGGCAAGCTTCTTGTTTTAGTAAATTATATTCCTGTATGTCACATGTGGATGGCAATTCTTCCTTCCCCACACCCTTTGCTTTTGACTATTTCAAAAGGAAGTTCCTTTGGGTGGGGGTATTTTCTTACAAAGTATTAATACAAATGTACACAATATTCAGTGCTTTTCAGAGTAGGATTTGTGGATCTTACTGGGCTGGGGGAGTCATGTTAGCATTTAGAGCTATAAGCCCACCAGAAAGCAAACTGAACCCAGAAAAGCTTGGGAAGACCTCCTTTAGGTGCTACTATATATCTAAATTTAGTTATTAATGGGTAAAAAAATCCTTTAGAACCTCTCTAGAAATGTTTTTGTTTTCCTTCCTGTGTCTGCACTAGCTTCGTAGCCAAGAAAATGACCCTTCCTACACTTATTTTCAGGCAAGTGCCAGGAAATGAACGCATTTGGCCAAATATTTCTCTCAACCTCATGCATTTTGGACTTAAGCACTGGTGCGTCAGCTGCTCTTCCGTGAGTGGTCTTGGCAGGGAGTTTTGGTTGACAAGAGAAGTGAGGAGGTTCTTGTTGGGATGACAGGCTGGAAGATCAAGTGCAAACTGAGTGTCCCTGCTAAGCTTTTCTGGCATTTTTAAAAACTAGAAATCTAAAGCTCCAAAGGAAGTTTTAAATGTAGTCAAATTTTGGCATATTCCTGGGTAATGAAACAGCGGAATGTCCGCTAAGCTGGCATCCCAGTGCTGAGCCTTTCTTTTATGGGGATAAGGCTCTGGACTAGGTGTGACCAGTCTTCCTAGTCTCTTCTTGATAAAGTTTTCTTGAACGGCTCAACAGCAACATGTGGCTCAAGAAACAGATTTTTCTGAGTGTTGCTGCCATTTGCAGAGCAGGAGACAATGTTAGATGTGTAGTCAGAAGGATCAGTCTTGTTTTGGAGGGGAGAACAGAAACTGATCCGGACATCCTACCTTCCAAATCTGTACTTCATGTGAATTGCTTTTTGTGGAGTCAGTTTAAAAACTATTCCAGTTGTGAAGGGCCAGATTCCCCTCTCTTGGTCAGCACCGAGTAGCATCCTACATGCAAAAGATGGTGCTGCACGATTTCCTTCTGTGTGCTGTACCCACTGAATTTGGGTAGGATGGGCTGAGGGCCTAGTGAGCAGCTTTTGCCATGAGCTAAAAAGGTTTTTCAGCTTTGATTTTACAAATGCAAGGATGTGTGCCAGGGAAAATAGTATACATTGGAAGGATTAGGCCCCAAGTAAGGATGCATGAACAAGTGCTAGGCGGCTCTGGTGGCTCAATTAAGCATTCTTCATCTCGCTCTTTGCTCCCCATGTGCACGAAAGGCTGATTTATTTGAAATGAAATCCATGAAATGTGCTAATACCTGCTCTGGTGTTGATCAGGCTTAATGTAATAACTTCCTCTCATTTTTGCTGATTCTGCTGAGCGATCTGACTCACTTAAAACTTTTCTTCTCATGAATAGCTAGTATTAGCCTCCAGAGGCCTTTCTGTTAAAAATAAGCCCACCACTAGACTGCCTGAAACAGGAGCTAGGGAGTGTTTTCCTGTCCTGTTGGGCACGATCAGATAGTCCATATTAGAGAATGACTCTTAAAAATAACTAACTATATGTTGGAAGAGAGTGGGTATTTATAGTATGGGCAGACCCCGGGCCGTATAAATCAGAACAGCTCCAACAGCTGCATCGCACAGAGGGATTCAAGGGAACTGTGAACCTTGTCATTGCTGGAAGGCCAGATCCTTTCCTAGCTCAAGGAGGTGCCCAAGGAAGCTTTCTCCTCCCATCCGATCTTGCGGCTGGATTCCAGCTGTCCCTCCACATGGCACATACAGTACATGAGAGTGTAACTGTAGCATAACACCATTCTGTGTCTGAGGCTGCCATGCTGGATAATAAGCAATTAGGTGGCAACGGAGAGAGAAAGGGAGGGAGCCCAGGGAGAGGAGTGGGAATAGGGAACTTCTCAAACTCTGTGGAAGGAGATACGGTCTCTGCACTCACCGTCAGCTCGAGGGCTTCGTTCAGGAGGCCGTTCCGCTTGCTGTGAAGGTAAGCATTGGAGCTGCCTGTTTTGGCCACTCGAATCCGTGCAAGCCGGGCTTTCTGTGAAGAAGGCAAACAAGCTGAAGTTAGAGCTTGGCACACTGAGAGATCGGTCCTGTGCTGGCAATACCAGGAGGAAGGGAATTTCAGGTTCTCGCTCTACCTGAAAAAATCTGGGGGTGAAATACAAGGGGTGCCACAGATGCACAATCTGTCACAGAGTGTTAACAGCCTTTCCACAGAGAGGAAATGGGGTACTGCAGATTTGTTTATCTTTTCAAAAGTTAACAGTAATTTTGGGGGGATGAGATGCACAGCAACTAGAGACACTTGTCTTGGACGTATTCCTGGCATAGGGTGACTGTATGACTGTATGTGATCTAACAGTGTGTACGTGCTCTGCACGTGTGTTGCTTTCATGGCTTGCCTTCTCTCTAACATGCTTGGTTGTTCAGTCCTCTCTTTCAGCTCTGTGCTCCGACATCTGTGTTGTCACTTGCTCTGCTTGTACTGCAGCTAGCCCAGTGACACCTGGTCCTCAGTGATGGTGGACTGTCCTCTTCAACGGCAGTGCTAATTTAGTAGCTTTGGTATCTGATAATAGAAGACTCTGTCCAAAAATACACATCTCTTGACAAACTGACAGAACTCACTCTGCAACAACACATACGTTCAACTCTTCTCATTTTTATTTATCTCTGATCCTCTTACCTCCAGGGGGACAAGTTAGATGATAAAAAGCAGTCCAGAATAAAGCAAACAAGAAAAACTAATAAGGCCCTCTTCCTTTTTGATCACACAGTTTTTAGCGTTTCAGTTTTATTTTTCAATTGTTGCCTGCTTCTCTGTCAAGTGCTGATTTGCCTTTTTCTTTTCTACTGTTAATTTATGACTCAAACACCATTAAAAGTAAATACATGAAATAGCTGTGGCTATTAAAAAATAATTACATTGTGCTGTAGTTTAAAATGCTGCATAATCTTTTAAATAACATGGAACTTGTGATTTTCCTTTCTAATTAGAGGTGCTAATGGGTATACACTGTAGGAAGGGTAAAGCCAAGAGGCAAATATCTGCAGTGGGTCCAGAGAGTGTAATAATTCCAGGAGCTCTATTACTGTACATGCGTGAGTGACTCTGGCCCTCAATATTTGAAAGATTTGTTTAACCTTAAGAGCTTCTGCTTAAGCAGACAATTTCTCAGGCAGAGACGTGTACAGTATACTAGTTTGCAGCTTTAATTGGGTGACACAGACTATGACAAGTCTGAAAAATAGGTCTTCTTTTGACACCCCAAAATGGGGACATCCAAAATTGACCTTCTTTTCTGTACTTCACCTAGATTTCATTGTCCCATTTCAACATTAAGACTCGAAGTCAGTATATGAGGGTGAAATCTTTGATGAAATTTCCTCCGTACTGAGGCCAAGATATCTCACAGGGCTATCTGGTCACCCTATAAAAGGGGCACAAGTTGCATTTGCCAGACATAGACTGAGGATACAACAAGAAAAAGAAATTGGATCTTTGTTTTTTCTGAAGACTTTCCCAAACTGCTGTGTTGCTCTAGGCCCTGAATAAGACTTGCCTGAGATGTAATCTGGACCAAACCTGCAGAGACTACTATTATTTAATATGAGTTAGGGGGAGAGAGCAGGTAGAAGGGACTGAAGGATATTCTGTTTCCCAGTTAATGTGGCATTGTCTCCCTGTTCCTGTTAATTACATTTCCATTGAATTATTTCTTCTGTTTGCAAGTATATGCCTTTGTTCCTTACTTTTCATAATGATCTTACCTCTTCCATAATCAGGGCTGGATATTGGATCCAGTGGTTGTCTTTACAGTGAGGCTCTAATGGCAACCACAGAAGACTTCCATTTCTTTCTGAGCTTGGCAAAATATCAGCTCCTTTGCTCAAGGAATTACCAAAGTCCCTCAACTTACCTCACCTATAGCAGGAAAGGTTTCATCCTCATCTTCAGTCCAGTCAATTGTTAAAGTGGGTTCATTCTTAGGCTCTTGTAATGAACATTATTCCCTTTGCCTCCAGGCTAGTAGGGGATCAAATATTAATAGCTGTACTCCATGTGGACTGAGGATGGTTCGTTTCTGAGGTCTGTTCTCTTTTCTTCTTTGAAACAGGGCCACTAGCTATCTAAATAATTAAGCCCCGTAGCTTTTGTAGTCTAGAACAGACATTGTTATTTTAATAAATGTCAGTGGGGCAGGGCAGAAGTTAGTCCTATTCTCCTTACACAAAAGATTGTCTAGGATAGTCACATTGCAGAACTCTGTGCCCTCATCGTGATTAAATTTGGTAGATATCTTGATTAACTCAGCTAGAGAAGTTAATTAAAATAGGTGCCTAAAATTGGTTTGGCCCTCCAGACACTTTCCCACATTGGACTAGAAACAACTCTAAAACCATAGTTCATGTTTTTATGTGAAAGTCTGTGTGTAAATGTGTATTATTTGGAAAGCGTATCTATCAAGTGACACAAGCTTTATGTGGTAATTCGGTATGTCTTATGTTTATGCAGGATGCAGTACTTTGATCATGCCTGAGAGTAACGAAGGGTTTAAGTGCAGCAAAACACTTCCACCTGACATTGGCAGCGGAGGTTCAATGCTGGTTTATGTGACTGAGCAAAGTGGATTGAGGACATGAAGGGCACCTGGCAGCAGTGTAAGACTCGGGTTACAGTGTGGAAGCAGGTAAAAGCTGGCTGTTTTCAGAGGAGTTTTGTGTTATCTGTTGGGATGCATCAGTCTGGACTTGGCTAGCTGGCAGAGGTCTGCTTTGGCAGATCAGTTGAGGACTAAATTACAGAGGTGAAAGCCTTGAACTTAGGGCACCCCACGCAAGCTTTGAAGTAGCAGTATTTTTCAGGGAACCGTACTACGTACTGTCACATCTTTTGCTGTCAGAAACCTAGAGAATTAGGCTGATGGGCTCTTCCAAGTTCTGCCATTTTTTGACATATGTGGGTATGCTTTTGTCATCCCTGTCCTTCAAAGCTCAATACTTCTGGTCTGCAGGACAGAAGACAGACAAGTGGAGGACCATGTTTTTCTGGCCATCTGCTGCAAATGTCTTTTGGGGAGGGCAGGGGGATAGCTGTCTTCTGCATCTTATCCCACAAATGTGACAGACTAAAGGTCATTACGGCCAGGCCTGAGATCACTGTTACTGAATATAACCCCTGCACAGAGAATCTAAAAAAGGAAAAGAAAATGGCACACTGTGTCTGCATGTAGAGCGGTAAAAGGAGTTGCTAGGAAACCACAGGATCTCAAAATGCATATGACCTAATCTGAAAGATAATTTATATGATGAAAATAATAATACTAATGACAGCCACTTACAGGTTAGAATGATTAATTTGGTTATCTTGGAGCCCACGTGTTTCTGAGAGCAGGATGGAAGGCAGGTCTCAGTAACTTCTGGCTCCTTACTGCCCTTTAAGAACCTGGAGACTCAGAATAAGCAGGAAGGTCAGTGAAGCCCTGTACACGTGGAGTGCTGAAGTACAGTGGGGCGGATGATGTAAGTGGCTGTCAGCATCCTGGGTATCTACATTTCCTAAAGGGACTGACAAAGGAGAAAGAATAGCCTGTCTTCATCTTTTAGCTGCTTTAGAGAAGTACAAGGAGCAGGAGTTGCTGGCTAGGAAAAATGCTTACCAGATGGCAGGCCCAGGAAACAGCTAATTATTATTTATTAATGATTTTCATCTAGTTCTTATGGAGATAATGTTCAATCTTGATTTATGTGGTATAATAAACTATTAAGTTACAACCTATGACATAATTTCATATTTGCCAGACATCTTCAGCTTTCCAGATCTTCTGTTCTTGACCAAGGAGATGACTGGAGTGAGTGTATGTAAGGTGCTACGTGTATGGGTCCTATGTTCACTCCTGCTCCCTCTTTGGACTGGAGCTGTTACTAGCATTGTCCTTCACAGAACGGTTGAGGTTGGAAGGGACCTCTGGAGCTCATCTGGTCCAACCCCCCTGCTCAAGCAGGGCCATCTACACCCACTTGCCCAGGACTCTGTTCAGGTGGCTTTTGAGTATCTCCAAGGTTGAAAACTCCACAACCTCCCTGGGCAACCTGTGCCAATCCTTGGTCACTCTCACACTGAAAAAGTGTTTCCTGATGTTCAGAGGGAGCCTCCTGTGTTTCAAGTTTGTGCCCCTCACCTCTGGTCCTGTCACTGGGCACCACTGAAAAGAACCTGGTTCCGTCCTCTTTGCACCCTCCTTTCAGGTATTATACATGTTAATAAGATCCCTCTGAGCCTTCTCTCCTTTAAGCTAAACAGTCCCAGCTCTCTCAGCCTTTCCTCATACGAGGGATGCTCCACTTCATATCCTATTTAACTTTATCTGCTAAAACCACACTAAGAGCATTCCTGGCAGAAAGTGCAGCTACACTAGATAATTAACAGTGCTTCACATTTTAATACCTAAACAATTAGTACTTTGAATATAAGTAGACCTATCGGTGACAGCTGCAGTGAGTCTGGTGGTGCAGTAGGTGTACAGCACTGGTCTTTTCAGGCTGAAATGAAGCTGTTCTCAAAAGTAGTTAACAGAATACTTTTGATCTGATTTTTATTTCCGAGGTGAAATATGACAGCCATTCAGTAAGTGCTTGATTTTTCTTGCATTTGTCTGCACCTGTTGCTAGTTTGGGTCTGGACTTAAATTCTGGATGGAAAGAACATGGTTGATTTTAGGATATGGAAAAGGTAACAAGCAGATTGTACAGTTAAACAGGAGTTTCTGCAGAATTAACAACAGGGCTTAGAGTACGGAATGACAAAAAAAGTATTTTCTTGTAGTTATTTTCTCACCTTCCTAAAATGATCTCGTTTGTGGTACCTTTGACTAATTTTAGTATACAATTCAGAAAGGAATTCAGCAAAGACTTCAGTTTGTACTTCTGAGTGGGAACTCACTGCACATATGTAACTTGGAAAGGGAATGGATGGAACATTCATCTGGTGGAAGCTAGCTTAGCTCCCCAGCCTATTGTGGTAGTTTTTCCTTGCCAAGCAGAAAAATGGAAAATTCTTCATTTTTAAAAAAGCATTCAGAAATATTAGAGTGGACAAGATATTAAATGAATCTATTGTCTGTGGAGTGCTTTCCTCAATATGATCAGGCAGCACTGATCATCTGTCCTACTTAGGGCTCTGGGAAGCTGATATGCCATCTTTAACAAAGCCTGGAAACAGGCTGGGCTGCCAAATTAGGACTCAGGGTTATTATACGTGTTTGAGCACTGAGTGAAATAATGGCTGTGTAAAAAGCAAATGGCCCATATAATAAGTACTAGTTGTTATTCCGCTAGCCATGGTTCCATCTGGCTATTGTAACAGGCAGGCAGCGGAGTTACAGCAGTGTTAGAAAAGTTAGTTTTCTGCAGATCATCTTTCTGTCATTGTAACCTTTTTTTGCTGAGGAACAGAGTGTGCACATTTGGACTTTCCTTCCTCTCAAATCTTTACATTAAACAGCTTTTGAGCCAAGTTTAAATATTCTGTCATTTTTGCTTTGGGGGAGATGTTGTAGAGCTGCATATGGAAATTAGATAGTATAGAACTTGTTATATTCCTATATAATTTAATAGAACCACTTACAGTTAGACCTTGATCTTATTTTGGGCCTCTTCATTACTTTCCAGAGATGAAAGATTCCCCTGCCCTCCTCTGTGGCTCTCCTTTTAATCCTACCTTACCCTTGGCACCATTAAAGCAACAGAACGTCATTTCAAATGCACTATATCATTTAATCTTTTCCAACACTGAAGAACATGATGTTCGATCTATTTATAGAACAATGCACAGAATATGGAGTTTAATGGATCTCGATTTCTCTGCTAGTCATAGATATCCTGGCTGATTAAACACGGAACTTTGGAAAAAGTGTCGTAATTTGCAAAACTTGCAGAGAGAAACGCAGGACGGTCAGGAAGCCCCTGGAGCACTGAGACTGGTCCCCTCCTATTGCAAACTTCCTTTTGTACATTTTCATCTTGCACTTAACAAGCTGTGGCTTAAGCTTAGAGAAGCTCTTACTCCTGCTGGGCATTTACTTTAGAACTTCATTCTTCTATTTAGAAAATTTCTTCTGTTTTCCAGCCTGCATGTATTTGTTGCCAATTTTGCTTATTTTTTATTGTATCAACATTTTCTTTTTACATAGACCATTCCATTTCTGGTGCTTGAACTTCACTTTTTGTAAAGTTTGACAATTTTCACTTTATTCCTTTGTTTCACATTTAAGTAGTAAGCTTTTTTTGGAGGCCATTTAATGTTTTTATCCTCTGTAGATGTCCTGCTTATTTCTAATACCTTTTTTTAGTTATCCATCTATCCATCCACCCAGTCAGGGTTACAGTCAGACCTTGATCCCTATAAGAACTGGCCTTATGGAGAGTGTTTCCTTGATTGAAATGTTATACACAGTTAATGGATCTTGGCTGAAATTCAGAGCTTCCTCTACGCTGAAGTTCCCACGTTACCAGTCCAGCTGACTGACAAAGCTAGCTCTCTTCACTTCTTAAGTTTGACTTTTGAAATATAACGAAAGAAATTCCTACATACTTTTTTTTTTTTTTTTTGTATTCTTAATGCTGTAACAGATATTAGAGCTTGGGTCAAAATCGTTCCAGGGATGCGTGGTCAAAGAGGTGCCATACCAATTGTAGTGGGAATCTGGTATAGATGGTTAGAGTTAGAAGTGAAGTATTATGGGGTGTAAATTAGGGTGTCAGAATTTGTCTAGAAATGTCTAAATAAACATCTCAAGAAAAGAGCCTCATGTTTAACAGAGAGGTTGCTGTTCCTCCTTATTCTAAAATAAGGTTCTGTGTTTCACTGAAAGCAAAGTGTGATGAGCATCTGTCTGCCTGTGATTTATCTGTCTGTCTGTGTTTCCAGATCTCACTTTTATAACATCTTTCACACAGCTCACACCCCTAATTAATAGCTATAAAGTATTCAGAGGATGAAGAAATTAACAGAATCTGATCTAGTGTCACATGCCAACTTACTAGACCTGATATATGGACACTAATTAATGGTGTGGAGGCCTGTGGTTAGCTACAGAAAATGAAGGTAATTGCTTCACGTAGTGCTACTTGCACCTTCCCCAGGAAGACAGTGAAAACATGGAGGGGGGAATGGGGACGATGACCGCAAAACCTTTGTATGATACTCAAGGAAAAAAGGAAATTTGTAAAACTCCTGCCCCTCATTCTTTTCTGTGGCATGAAGCCCAAAGGGAAGAGATGACGGTGGGGCTGTTTTCCTGCCTTGCTGCCTGCTCGCTGGCTGTTGGAGTACGTGTCGTCTCTGAGGGGCAGGTACCCACCAGCAGCAAGGGGAGCGAATGGGGTGAAGCGTGAGTGCGGCCAACACTGTTGTGCCAGGGGGGGTCTGGCCAGGAGCTGTGCTACGAGCTTTTGGCATTATTTGAGAGAAGTGCTGCTTGCTGGCAAATGAAAATTGCTCAGAAGTCATCAGATGAGAATAAAGTTGCTGTGTGGTGCAATTAGCTTTCTTATTGAAGCTGCTCCTAGTTGTTCCTCTTACTCTTGGGTTCTCTAGGGACAAATCTCTAGCATTAGGCTTCTGGGGAAAAATAATCCATCACAAACCCATCCCATGGTCCTGTTTCATAAGACTCTTAGAAGAATGCGTGTGTCAGCTCATGTCCTTATGCTGACAGCCACAACACGTTGGCTGCGTGCCTTGGTTTGGCAGATGCGGAGGGAGAAGCCTGCCTGGCGTGCTGTCCTGGGCGCTGGAGCGCTCCCGGTTTGTCGGCAGAAAGCTGCGGAGTCGTCATGGCTACGCGCTGCTCTGGCCCCTGTTTGTGCATTCCAGCATCACTGCACGTTCCTACTAGAATGGCTCCTAATTATCCTGACTCAATCACTAACGAAGCTGATGCTTCATATGTGGACAGAAATGCACTGGCGCCTGGATACCAGAGCTCGTGGACAATGTGTAGAATTGCTCTGTATTATTGTATTTGTTTGGAGTTAATGCTGAGTTCGGTCTAAATGGCTGCACTTAGATGGAGAACAGGTGGCTGGAATTACCGTCAGGCAGTGGTCTGCATAGTAAACAGAAGAGTTCTGCTGTACTGTGACAAAGAGGAGAAATGAGAAACTATTTCCTATGGAGCAATTTCTCTGGTGGATTGAACTGCTTTTTCTTCCTGTGCAGTACTTGCAGGCAGACTGTGATTTCCCTGTATAGATTTTTTTTTTTTTTTTTAATTTATCTGTAAGTTTTATGCACACTCTTGATTCCCTTGCCTGCTCGTGAACCATTCTGTGCCAGCATTTACTGTTCTGCTTGTTACCCATGACTGGTCAGGAAAGCACATGCTGTCATTTCTGCTGCCCTGTTTGGTGAGTCAGCAAGAATTGCTAGTGCAAAAGCACAGACAGATAAATTTAAAATCCTGGGTATGAATTGTATTACCATAAGATGGTTTCACTTTCTGACCTTGTACATGTACATGAACTAACTCTGCAAGAATCCACTGAGCCAGGAAAAGAAGTGGATTTATCCCAGTTTTATGCATGAGAAAAACCTGAGTCACAGAGAAGTATGGAAGGGCAGTGCTGCTGCAGCATCAGAATTTGTCAAAACAGTGAGACTGGCTGTAGTGGGGAGACAAAGAGGATGGCAGGCTCCTGCTTGTGCCTGGAGAGGGCCTGCCTTGTGCTGGTTCAGAGCCTGATGTGATGCTGAAGTTACCAGCAGTTACTGTTTGATGGGATTTTCGTGACCTTCAAACAATAAAGGCTTGTCCTGAGTCAGACTTTGCAGACCACTGCTGCTGGGTGGAGTGGGAGGAGTGGAGTAATGAGATTCTAGGACTTCTCAGGTTGGGCTGTCGTAAGACATCTGGCAGTATGTAAGCAGGGAAATTCTGCAGAGGCCCTTGAGAGATGTGCTGGTAGACTGCAGAGTGTTCCCATTTATCTGACATATGCGATTAGAGGACTGAGGGACCTGTATTGCCATCCCAGCACCACGTGTCAGCAACAAATGTTGTTCTTCATCTGCTTATCACTGTCATGGTACAAATTAGTAACCACAATAAGCTTTACTACCATTTACACCCACTTTTAGTTACGTTTTTTCCCGACCCAGTAGATATATCCATATCCATTAATCTAGACATAACCATATACTGCAGTTGGTGCAGAGGTGTTTGAGCTGTATTCATTATATAGCCTGGGAACTGCATGGGAACTAAACTGCACCCAGCCCACTCGATTCTGCATTACTTGGGTAGAGTGGTAAAATATCTAGTTAATAAAGGCAACAGCAAAGAATCTGATCACTGGAACCCACTTCCAAAGTAGGATAGGGCTTCCCAACATTTTTTGGCTGAATATTTTGCATGCAGGTCTCCTTGACAAGGTAATTTCAGCTTGCATTTATTTAGGCATCTGGGATGAAGTGGGCAACGTCAGCCGTTACAGATCCTACTGACAGTGCTACATAATGAACCATCTGGACAGAGGCTGCCCCACACAACCGGGACTTCTAACAGGTGGGGAAGGGGGATGCCCTCTTGCTGAGATGACCAGGGAGAGACCCCGAGGATGGATTAGTCAGGTTCTTATGCGTCGCAGGCTGTTACCTGGTTATGACCAAGACATGATGTGAAAGGGCCTCATGGTATGAAACAAATGTAGAGTGGCTTCTGGATATGTGTGGCAGTTATTTCACCTGGGCATTGGGCCACTATTGACAACAGGCTTAATATTTATATGTATGGGCTTGCTTTGGAGGCTGAACCTATAAGCTCTAGATTGCTGATTTCAGTCCTCCTTTTCAGAGGAGACATCTACTTGTTTTACACAATTTGGGACCCAGGGAATCTGAACTAGCTGAACTAATGGAAAATGCCATTTTGCTTTCCTGGACAATATGAAAGAAAAGAGGAAGGATTCCTAGTTGGTTTATTTGTTTGGGTTTTTTCCCCCCTGAACTGGATGAGGGGATGTGACAAATGCCAAACAGGAAACAGAGGAGGAAGAAAAAGGTACCTACCCCAGCAAAAATGAAATATTAAAAAAAAAAAAAAAATTAAATCTTTTTTCCCACCGTCAAAAACTGTTAAGTATCAACAAAAACATATTCCACACAGATTCATTGTGGTTGAAAAAAACCCATGTTTTTTAAATGTCAGCCAGCTCCAGTTTTAACCTTATTGTTTGTCTCTCTCCTTAAGTTCCCAACCCCATCCCCTGCTGGGAACTGAGTCATGTTCTGTCGCTGAGCTCTCCTTAGACAGCTCACAGCTTTGCTTGAGTCGCTTTTTCTGGCCATTCTGTTCCACGCTCTGAAGTTCACTAACCCACCCCCAAAATTTAGGGTGTCAGCTGAAAAACAGAACATTTCAAAGCTGACTCCCCTGCTCTGTAGCAAATCAATTATTGTAATGGCTTCATTATTGACAGGTGTGTGGGCTGTCTTTCTCATGGGTATGATGATGACATAAATCTAGTATTAACCATTCTCTTCATTGCTATCTTCCCTCTTCATCTGCTCTGCTGACTGCAGTCCTGTTTTCCATGCCTCTGGGATTAACGGCTGGGTCTGGAACAGGCTGTTTCTAACATGTCTCTTATGGAAGAATCAGAAGGACGTTTGTGTCCTTACACTTCCTTCGTTTTGGCTTAAGCCCCTTTTAAGCATCTCCATAGTTACCTCTTCATCAGTCTGCAGTCATAACTGCCTGTATGCAACCATCTCATGAGCAGCTCTCATTGTCAGGAATAACCTTCCTCCATCTACTTCCTCTCATCGACTTCCATCTGAAAAGATACGGCTTCTTCCTTGCCCCTTCATTCCTTTCTTCTGCTGATATTGGCTCTGTGATTGAATGCTTTAATTCATACACCAGGCAATGAGTCCACTTCCCTGCTTCACCTAATTTATACCATCTACTCTTTGATAGCCTGCATTACAGTTTTCAGTTCTATATTGCAGTTTTATGTGAGAGCAGCTCTGCAAAATTATTTTGTCCTGGGTAGTCCTTTCCTTGCCTAAATCTGGGTGTTTGGTTCTTTCCTGGAAACTTACAGCCTAGAGGATGAAATGAGAAGTCTATTTCAAGAATTTTGCAGTACATTGCTTGTTCTCATAGAGTCAAAGGCCAGCAGATATTAAACGAAATGAATTAAGCAGACTAAGAAGCTGCAGTCTCAAAAGCATGTTTACTGCAGACCTGAAACCAAGCACTGTGATTATTGAAGTTTTATTTTTGTAGATGACAGTTTCAGTTTAGCCCCTGTGAAATGCACCACTAAAACCATGCTAATCCTTCTGAGATTATCAGCCATTTCAGTATCTTGGCTCATTTGGCAAATCTAACCATTAAATGATAAATGCACATTAAACAGGGTTGTTTTTGTTTTGTTTTGTTTTCCCCACATCATCTAAGCATTTACATTTCTGCCTCCTCTGTTATGCAAATGTGAGGAGGCAAAGAGGCCCCTTTCTGAACACTTGTTTTCCCCGAAACCGAGAACAGCTTTAAATACGCTTTTGAGGACTTTGCATCTTCATCTGCATGTATGTTCACATGTGCAGGGAGCTGGGGCTAACAACCACGTAGGCTTAACCTGTAATGCTCTATTGCCCTTGTTACAGTATTTTTTTTTTTCTGTCTTACCATTTTTTCTTACTGAAAAGCTGCTAGTGCACATCGCTATTTGTCAGTCACTGGCCCACCTAATCAAACTCACATTTTTGCGAGCTCCTGCACAGTTCATTGCCAGCTCCTGTTTCCCAAGGGAAAGGGCTATAGGAGCTGATGGGGTCGTATTGCTGTAATTAGCTGGACTGTATTGGAGCAGTTTGGGGAGATATTGAAGGGTTGTCTTTTTATCTCTAGTTGTCTTTTCTGAAGCATCTTTCCAGCAATTAAAAAACCCAACAGAACGAGCTAACTTTGCACGTAGCAGTCTTTCCAGCTGAGGGATCCGAGTTGGTTATTTTAAAGCTAAACAAAGACACGAGTCATTGGACCTGGGAGATTAAGGACCAACAAAGGCTCTCATAAAACTTTGAAAAACACCTTTCTAGAAGTATTTTCACTAAGAGGTTTAGTGTTTTCTTCTTTCTTCCTTTTTTTTTTGTTACTGTTTGTGCAAAGACGGGGCCTTTCATTTCAGTGTTGGTTCTCTGCTTAAAGACATGGGATTAAATGTGCCTGTCAGCAGCTGGAGTTTACTCAGGAAGGATCATTTTTGCAGGATTTTTGACCAGTCTCTGAGTCCAGAGGTCTACAACATTACTATAAACCTCGGGAGAACAATCTGCACTTCTGGGATCTTTGCACTAAGCTCAAAGGCTACACCTGTTCTTTTCACTACCGTATTATCTGGCAATCTTTCAGCCCTGCATTTCTCTACTGCCCTGCTCTGGTGGGAATAATATTGTGGGTTGGGGCTGTATTCATTCAGTCTCTAACTTTAAAACAATGAACTGTTTTTCTACTGCTGCTAAAGGAGCAGCATTTCAGTAGCTGTTAGTAGCTGCCTCTGCTTTCCCTTTCTGGGGTTGAAAAGTGGGAGGTGTAGTCCTCAAACCAGCACCAGATACTTGTCTCCTCCTCCTTCACATTGCATCCATGCTGCAAAATGAACACAGCAAGAGAGAGACTCCAGGGTTATCTGAATTACAAAGTCATTCTATTGTCAAGCCTTTTAAGTGTCAAAATCTCTTTTAAAACCAAAGGCTGTGACATTCACTTAAAGAACAGCATCATTTTAAAGTCAGGAAGGTCTATTCTTAGCACATCAGTCAAAAAGGGAAAAAAAAAGTCTTGGGGAAAAGAAAAAAAGAAAAAACAATTTTACCAAAATGAACCTTGTCAGAAATGATCAATTCGTCTTCCATTCAGATTGACCTGGTCCTTGCTGCATGCCAGAGGACAAAATTTGATGATGCAGCACAATAAATTAAGATTGCCAGGGCTCCTTATAATTAATTCTCTTGCAGTGCAGGTTTGGCAAAGAATAATTTATCTTCAAGGTGATTAAATCACTGGTAGTTTGGTTTTGTTTTTTTCCTTTTTAAGGTGCATTTCTCCTCAGTTAGTTGAAGAATAGATGCTGATGAGTAACAGCCACCTCTCAGTATTTTTTTTGTGCTCTTTAATACCTCTTCCTGCTAGACCAGTGCCTCCTCAACAGTTAAGAGGCGAAGTTAAGACTGAGCACATCATAACCCAAAGGGGGGCTGTATTGTGTTTTTCTGTTTTTTGGAGTGCAGCCCCTCAGAAACGCCCACTGCGCTGGAGAGCCCAGGTTTGCTCACACCCCGACCTACAAATCTGTGAATGTCACATCCAGCCAATTTGACTTTTGCCTTTATTATTACTCATTAGAAAACTTCAGTCTGAGTTCATAAAAGATAAATAAATACAATCTATAGCCTAATCTTGAAACCTACTTGTGCATTATAATAGTTATGATTCCCAACTAAACAGAACTTCAGAAGTATTTATACTAATACATACTCTACAAATTATTTACTCTTCAATTAAAAGAGAAAAATTATTTAGCACACTAGAAACTTAGGAAAGATGTCTATATTACTTCTTCAAAGCTGTATCCTCTAACTCTGCTTATAAGGAGCTGCTATGGGTGGGCTCTTCATATTCAAGGACTGAGAGAGTGCAAAGAGCTTTTTTCAGCCTTCTTGAAAAAGCCATGCAAATGTCTTTGTATCTTTAATTAGATGGGGACAAAGTTCTAACTATCACTAAAACTTTCCTGTTCCTGAAGAAGGGATTCAGTTTACTGGAGGATGATGCTGGAACAACTACGCTATCAAAGCAGATTCTTAACGTCCCTATGTACGTCCTGACCATCTCTAGCGAGACGTGTCATTAGTGTGCTTCTGTCTCTTTTATTCTCTTTAGTATTCATGCAGTGATGATCATGTGAAAATTACTCACACTTCTGACTCGAGAAAACTTTCTTAGCCCAAAAATTCATCCAATATTAAGGGAATCAGAAATTCAAATGGGGGGAAATTATACACTGTGTGTGTCAATACAGCAAACCTTATAAAAGCTGTAATCAATCATATCGGCATCAAAGGTGGTGGTACCTTTCCTTGTCACCAAGTGGATCACAGTCCAACAATTGAAGGAAAAGGTGAATCAGAACAAGAAATTTCAGTATGCTGCCTGGAGAGGACAACCTCATCCGAAAGCACGGACCTGGAGTCAGTTCTGGAGCTTCTTTGTGTTCTTATGCACTGCTCTTGTTTGTTTGTTTGTCTTGCCTATTTATTTGCTGCCTAGGCTATACCGTAACAGAGGTTCTGTCTCTCACTGTGTTTATGTGCCATTTCAGTAGAACAAGTGCTTTCTCAAAGTCTTTGATTATTTAAATGAGTCATTGCACACTGTCCCCTTCACAAACCTCTGTGTGAATACTCCAGTCCTTCCTGTGCATTGACACCTAGCAAGTTAAATCCGATACCTTACGCCTGGGTGCAGCCTCACGTTAGGCAACTCACTCTGCAAACCATTTAAATTCATTAAATGTATGTAATGATCCATACTGGTTTCCCGCTGTCCGGCTGCCGACTGAACAGCCTGTGGACAGAGTGGAATTCCATTATGGTATCTTTAGATTTTTTTTTTTAATCTATATTATATTGTATGACTAATCAGATAAGCAACTCTCCCTCAAAAACACCTCCCACAATTATTGCATGTTGATGCATGTATTGATGTTTCACATGTACAATGCTAAACCTAATGCAGGTATGTGTAAAACCCAGTAGTGACTTATGGACACTGCAACTCATTCCTGCACGATTCTCTCTCTCTCTGCTACTCTCCTTATGTGTTTTGACTGCCAAATGTGGTTTTGTAGATCTTGTATCTCAGCTCTCTGCTGTCAGCTCCCTGAGATGCAAGAAGTAGGCATGGCCCAGATGCTTGCCTGAAGCAGAAATAGCACGTCGTTCTACTACTATTCTCCATCAGGTCCCCCGAGTCTTGAATTTCTGGCAGACAGCATTCCACAGGGAGACAAAAAACCCAGACCTTTAGTTTGCAGTTGTTGTAAAAACCTGATTGGCGTTTGGTGTAATTTAGCAGACTGAAATAGAGATATAATAAATCTATTATACTGTCTTAGTGAATCAGTAAGCTTATCTGGTAAAAACTACTCAGATTTTTGAATATTCAGTAATCCCCCCACATTTCCAGGGGCTTTTGTGTATTCCCAGTGTTTTGTCTATGTTACAGTCTGCAGCTTTGAGAGGGTATGTGTACTGGTAAGTATATGTTTCTGGATGGATGTTTTCAAAACTCCAGAGAGACAACAGGAACGAAGCAGCCAGAAAGATAAACAGCTCCTGTTAATGATTTAAGGGTTTATGAGTATATGTATATATTTATTTCAGACTGGGATGTAGCAAAGGTGAGCAATAGAAGCCCTGTTGCTTCTGATCTTTTAAGATATGCTAGCATATGGTGTGTGCAATGAACTAGCTTGTGTCCCAGTGGGTATAGTTAGTTATAACTGCGTGTGAAGGTAAGCCTACACAGGTGGAGGCAGATGGATAGGTGCATGCAGGCTGCCCTCTGCAATGCTCAGAATTGTCACTGGTGTCTCGCGAGCCCCGTGGTGACAAGCAGGGGCTGAGATTTCCTGGCAGCTGCTGAGGTTTCGGAGGAGGTGGCCACGTGGGCCGGCTTACCTTCTGCGCTCTCCGCTTGTCGGCTCTCTGGTTCTGGTGGTAAATTCGGCTGAAGTTGGAAACAATGACTGGAACCGGCAGAGCAATGACCAGCACCCCGCTCAGGGAGCAAATGGAGCCAAATATCTTCCCAGCAATTGTCTTGGGCACCATGTCACCATAACTAGAGGGGGGGAAAAAAAAAAAGGGGAAGCCCCTCCTTCAGACAAGGGCAACAGCACTAAAAGCCTTGTCAGGTTCCCTGAGTGCGCAGCGATGTGAGTGTCCGGGTTGGACACTAAAGCTTAGAAATCCATCATGCAAACAGCAATTCATGTGGTGCTGTCATCCTGGAAGTGACAGTTCATACCATGCTTCGGCAATGAATGAAGCTAAACCAAAGAAAAGCACTTTTGTTGCAGAATAGATATGCCAGTTCAGGCAGCTGCTGAGTGTGTTAAATTTGCATCCTTGCTCATTTAGTACCCACCTCTCCGTGTAGCTGAGCTCTAACAAACTTAAAACTGTACGTCTGCTTGTGAGCAGGCTCATATATTTTCATTTCCTTGTACCCAGGTGCAAATGAGGACTGATTTACACTCCCATTTCAAAACCCAGCAGTTTCCTTGCCATCTGTACAGTCAGAAATTTGGGGTTCGTTCAAAGTCTCGATTCAGTAAAGGGTGAATTCTCAGGAATATGAGACCAGCTGAAAAATATTCAGACAAACCTCTGCACTGGGTTTGAACGAGCAGTCTTCATTAACAGTTGTAATTTGTATGTTAATACCAGCAGTATCCGAGATGGAATAATCTATTTTGTGCAGATGGAAGATGATGCTGGTTTAGGTTCTGTGGATTCCACACTACAGAAATCATGACTCTGTTGAGGGCTTATTTGCTGTTTGTGTTTTTGTTTTGTATGTTGCAAAAGCTTTCTGCAGTAGTTTTATACTTAAGCTTAAATTCCGTCCTTCTGTAAAGAAAACCAATGTGCTTTGCCTTACGGCTACTCACCAGTGCTGTAAGGAGCATGCCCTCACGGAACATACGGTACCAAAACTGCTCGGGGGGGCGGGCACCTGCTTGACGGCACTGGCTCACCGAGAGCTGCGTCATAGCGAAGTCAATGGGGATTTTGCATTCTGATTTACACTTTGGCCTGATACAATCCCCATGTTGCATCCCCGCAGGTGACTGGACCTCTTAATTCTAACCAACTGCGCTGTCACTCACAATTCCCCTGTCCCTCAGCGCAACTTCTCATATCCAGCGGGCACCAGATGTTGGCAGTGCAGATGTTGTGCCCTGCGTTCAGCAGATGCGGGGTGGTAACCTCCATAGGAGGCTCTTTCTCCCCTGCAGTTTGCCCTCTAGAAGTCACCTCAATGCTTTGTTCTGCAAATGGTTGATAGGCAAACAAAAACCCATCCAGAAAGCTGGATGTGGATTGCAGTGTGTTCTGATCATGTAACAAAAAGCTTACTTGTAGCTAATGCCCCTAGAGTATGATAGGAATATGATTAGCACAGCCACTTACTGAATTTACAGGCCTTGTTTCAGTGAGCCATCTATTACATGCTTGCATGCAAATGTATATTAATATCAATATTCATTGAAGTAATTTTCATCTGGAGGACAGGGAAAAGCAAGCAGCCAAGTAACAACAGATTTTTAAAAAAATCTCTGGTACTGAAATGACTGTGTAGAAACCACGGGGGTACAGGAATTCCCAAAGTACCTCTGTGACACAGGAGGACACACTGTACTCTGTGAAATCCCACTACAAGCACGTTTATGTGACCTGGCTACACCCTGGAGCAGAAGAGGGTCCTAGGCACTGCAGCGTGCTGAAATTTTGCAGTAGACAGAGAAAGGATGCTAAAATTAAAATCTGGGCCGAAGGAAGACATCCCTTGTTTTCAGGGTGCTAGAAATCTTGAGAGGCCCCTAGCTGCTGTCAGATGGTGTTAGGGATTTCTGTGCACTTCTTTGGGATGTTCTTGTGTTTAATGCAGCAAATATTGAAAACCAAAATGATTTACAGTTGGGGCTTTATTTTTATCTTTGATGTCTGCATATGACCAACAAAGAACTTTTATGGGAATAGAGTTGTGCTAAGAATAATTTATGTACAATGGGAAAACAAAGTATTTCAAAACACTTTTTCTATCAGCTGAACTTCTTTCCCCCATCCACGAACTCATTGGTATGAGGGTCTCTGAATAAAAGCAGAACGCATTACACATTAACAGCTTGGTCCTGGGAGTCTTCTCATGTGTTCTCCTTCTAGGCTCGGTGGCTAGACACTGGGGCCAAGCAGCTGGGTAAAAGATTATCATTGCTGGGCTATCACACTTGCCTGTGTCCCAGGAAAGGCTTAGTTTCAGGCTGACTGCTTTTCTTTGGCATTTTCACTTTTGTTTTGTTTTGGTTTTTTTTTTTTTTTTTGGTGTAATTGCTTCAGGCTTCACTAGCTGAGGCTTAATTATCCCAAGCAGAATCCTTTTCCTGCCTTCACCTGCATTAAAATCCCTCAGAATACCTCAAAACAATAAAATGCTATTTATGTCTATTAACTTTTTAGCTGCTGTTTTATGCGAAGATAGTTTAAAAGCTCTTGCTAAGTGACAAGGTCTTCTGCCTCATTTAACACTGTTCTAAAAAACCTCTGTCTTACTTTTCTTCCGCCACCCCTTAACACAATAAGGCTGAAAATTAATCACACGCCTCAAACATGATCTCAGTGACCTGGAGCACTGAGAGAAAGCCTTTCTGTGCATTTGCAGAAAGTATAATAAGAAGTGTCTGGCTCCGTCTGTCCTGTAGAGTTTTGTGCTTACACGCAGACTGAGAAGTTACCTCATTACTTGGGACTTCAGAGAAGGTGCTTTGAAACACCATCAGGAAAGATCAAACTGTCTTGGAGCACGGAGGATTTTGCTGGGGAGATGTAGAACTTCATTTGCAAAACTATTATGAGAGATACTGTGATGAGAAATTTTGCACTGGCTGGAGCAGGCTGCACAGGAACAAGACCTAAAACTTGTAACGCTGACTTCTGGATCTACCGCAGAGTTATCTGTGGAGAGAATGCTGTTGGATTTGTCCCTCTGGGTTTGCCTGGCACGCTGTGCACTTGCAGCCATGTTCTCTGGCTTTACCGGGCTGACCTGCAATGTGAGTGATACTGATATTTGGAAATGTCCTAGCTTTTTGATCAGAGTAAAACCCATCTGGAGCTTGATCTACATCCCCTTGCACTTAATGAGAGGCCTCCCATTGACTTTGACTATGAAGGGGTTTGGAGTGAGCCTATAAAGTTGCAGTTGTTCTATATTGACATGTGCAGCTACTGCAATATTAATTGCTGGAGTGACTATTTTTGTCCTGATGGTACCATGAGGTACTAATGGCCCCATGGCATATTTATAACAGATACAGTGCCAAATAATCTCAAATATAGTATTTCTGTTAGTACTAATTGGGCATTTTAAACCTAAAACTTCTATTCCTCAGACTTTACCATTAATTTGTTTAGTAAAAGGTAACTTGTCACCTAAAAAATTTCTTCTACAGAAAGTGCATTTTAAGTAATTAATCAATAATCTCATTAGAGCAGCAAGAAGATAGAAGAGTTAGGTAATGATTAACATTCAGAGGATCTAACAGGATGTTTGAGCCCATAATAAAACAATGGGAGGCTGCAAATTCAGTAGACTTTTAATGTGACCTCTAGGAAATTATTTCAGCTTTCTGTACCTCAATACCCCATTTATGAAATGGCAATTGGTTGCTTATTCTTTGCCTGCTTGGTTAAGCAGGTGCTAGGTTCTTCAGAGCAGGAGCTGCCCCATGTTCTGAATATACCCAGCATCCTAAGTGCTATTGCATTACAAATATTAATAATGCAAGGTAGTTGTACAGAAATCAGGAGTAAACCCAGCCCGTACGTGGCTCCAGGCTTGTCCTGAGATAAATGCTGACCATTGGCTAGGTTAAATGTGGAACATGCCTAGAGAGAAACATCTTTTCTGTTTATTTTGCCAGGAATCCGGTTAGATGACAACAAATTCAGGCAGTTTTCGGTTGCTGAATTCCTTGCTGTGCTTACTGGCTGTGCTGGGTGAGATACACCTGCTGCCAGATGAGCACTGGGGCGGGTGACCTTTGGGAGGAGCTGCCCTTGCTGCCGAAGTCCCTTCAGCACTCTCTCTGCACACCGATAGTGAGCCTGGAGCCTCTACACATGTATCCCATGGTTCCAATGTCATAGCTTCCATTTGTCCCCTTTCCTTCTCCCGGTGTCCCCCCAAAGGCCCATTTCATACCAAATAAGCACTGTGAACGCCGAGACTCTTACTCGCTGTACACGTAATGTAAAGTTCAAGTAAAGCCTTAAACAGACAAACCAGGAAAAAAACCAAAATAGGAAATTACTTTTAAGTGGTCACTCTTTAGACTGGAAAAGACTGTGAATGCAGAATTTCAATATCTTTTTTATTTGTAGTGTGACTTCTGTGTTCTTTGGATATAAAAGGGGTCATATGTCACTCACCCTAATTAGCAGCTATTAGCCTTGACGGCATAATGTGCTGTTGTTTTTCTCTCTGTCAGTACAGAAAATGTTACCGAATAGAGGTCACTGCTTCTGAGTTCTGGTTTTAGTGGTAGAGGTGTCTGGACAGTGCTTCGCTCCCCAGCCGGAGGCAGCAATAAATAAGGTGCTGAACAGCTCATCAAATGACTCACTCTAAAAATAGACTCTCAGCAGCATCTCTGATGATCCTATCTCCCTGTGCAACATTCACAGCCCTAGAAACAGGGAATTGTAGTCAAAAAGCTGGAAGATCCTGTGGCATGGGGACATCGGAAGGAGGACAGAGGATGCTTTTTTCCAGCAGCCTTTCTATGTGCCAGCTTTTCAGCCGGTGTTAAGGCGTGCACCTGGGGAGGGGTTACAGTTCATAAATTACCATTGTTGTGTATTGTCTCCACTGGTTTCTCTAGATGCAGAGGAGGTAAGAGTGCAACTGAAAACTGATAAAGCTGTATCCCAACACCTTCCTTCTTAGCAGTAAAAGACCCATCTCTGGACAGAGCGTCAGGTCCAACAGACCTCCTCTTCTCCAGAGCTGGCTCAAGGGAGGGCACAGTCAGGCCCCACCGAGCGGCACGCTCAGGGAGCCCTGCTGCGCGCTCCTGTGCCCCAGGTGATTTCGTTAAGGTCGCAGAGCCAACGCAAAACGTGGGGACAGCTGGCTCGTGGATCAAATGGTCAGAAGAGGACTGTGCTTTTTCTGGTTGCTGTGTTTACGTGGTCAAGGGACATTTCCTGCCCAGTGGTGCAAAACCTTGTGGTTTTCACGCACAGCCTATGAAAGCTGAAATACCTCCTGGAGGATGGAAACAGAAACAATGCTGCTTCAAATGATTTACTATTTCTGCTTCATACTGGCATTAACAGCTCTTTGAGAGCTTCTTTATCTCTCTAACCTTTTGCCCAGCACAGTAGAGTCAAAAGAAGATTTCACTCCAGCTCGTAAGCTTCTGCTTTTAGGACAATAAGGACAGAATAATAACATTATGTACTGTACAATAGCGTATGATTTTGAAAGCCTTTTGCATGAAAGAGATAGAATAAAGCATGGAATTAGCATGTAGCTTTGCAGATGCGAGAGATCCTTTTTTATACTCTAAGTAAATTGCTGTGCAATGTTTTGGTTTGCACAAAGGAGAAAAATTGTCTAAAATTCAACTAGAAGGTTTCAGTTGCATTGCAACACTGCATATGTTGCATTGGACAGCCCAGAGGAGCTCATGTCCCTCCATTTAGCACAAGTCCAATGTAATCATGCTAATGCTGCTTTGAACCTCCAGCGAAGTAATGATCATGCCACTTCCAATGATACAATGAAAACAAAAGCAAATATTACTCATTTCTTTCTTGGTTTTGCACATGATGAATGAAAAGGGAACTGGTACAGGGGCTGAGGATAGTTAGATCTGTTGTTTAGGGTTTAATTCACAGTTCCTCTGCCACATTAGCTGTTTCATCCGCCTTGTTGGAATTACTCCATCAAAACCCACAGCTCTCTGGAGCACGGTGAGCTGCTGCCTGTGTGTGCCATTTTCCGGCCCGGTTGGGTTTTATCCTGTCATGTATTCATACCTCTACGTATGCAAATAAGCTGTTGCCTTTTTCAGCAGAGGCATACAAACTTTCGTATGTGCTGTATTAAATCCGTGTGTACTGGGAAGGTGGGAGGAGGCTCTGGAGCTACTGAGGCAATGATACTGTCTGATGGATTGAATGCAGACATGCGACACGACTAATGATGGAGCACTCCTGAAGTCTGAAAGCTAACTTTGTCATGGCTTGTTTTATGGCCTCAGGGAAGACAGGTCCACTTCTATCTGATTTTTTCCACGTCCGTAAGGGAGATCAAGATATTTTCAGAGCTGTCCTGGACAGCTTTAATTAGTTAATGCTGGTATGATATTTTGAAATTATAGGAGAAGTTTTTTGAAAGTGTTTTGCAGACACAGACGCAGTAATCCATGTCCACAAGGACAGTCTGGTATGTTAATGTCAGCTTTTTAGATATACTAATCCTAGAAGGAACGGGATGCACTGATGAATGCCTGAGAAACCTGACACGTGAGGAGGCTGGCAGTGCCTCCTGAAAGAGCGTGCTGTAAACAGAGCCATAATGGCTTTGAAGTGAGAGAATCTATAAACAGGCTGTCAAATGACAGACTTGAACAGCAAATCAGCTGTGTCCGGGGACGTACAGAGCCTATTTCATGCTAGGATTCTTTTACATTAAATATACTTATTTTCTGCCTTGTTTTGAGCTGGGCAGCTCCCCAGCTGGGTATGCAACTTCTGCAATATCTGGCTTAGTTTTACACTACTGTTTTCTTTTTCCCTGGCATATTTTGTTTGTTAATGTTTTCATGGATGCTCTCATCCTCCCTAGGTATTCTGCTGAAATTACATCCATCAGCCGAGCTGCGAGAGATGAGTGCTGTAGATGCGTATCAATGCTAGCAGCAGAAGCTTATCTTCAGTACTCAGATTCGGTTTGATTTTTTGTAAAGCTGTGGCCAGCAGTTACTTAGTAGGGATTTTCCAGGTAGTGTTGCCTTTTTGATTTTGTTCTGGTTTATAATTTATATTTGTTACTGAGTTTTGTGTAATAAAAGGACTGAGAGATGAAGAAAGGTCTGATGCTGTTAAGCTCTTTTCTCGTACTAACAGAAGTCAATGTGCAATGAAATGGGAAGACAGGACATTTAAAACTGAGAGGGATTTCTGTACAGTGCCAGGAGTTATCTCACTGGAATTCGTTTCAAAATACTGTGGGGATTTTGCTAGAGATTCACGAAAGGACTGGTCGGCTGTCTTTTTATTAACACCGAGACCATGTAGTTACGTCACCCGGGATGAAAAAGGATCACCAAGGAGATGCAAGTTCTGTTGCTTCTCTAACAGGGAGAATTAGAAAGAGAGGCGAGTTATTCCCTAGTGACTTGCTCGGGAGGGATCTGTACTTCTTCTGGGTAGCCCATACCAACCCTCAGCAAAGCCAAATTAAGGGATTAGATGGACTTGGGGTCAGTTGTAGCCTGCTCATTCCAGTACTTGTACAAGAAAGGTGACCTAGCTGAAGGTCTCTGAGAGCAACTGGTAGCATAAATATTCCTTACAACAACAGCAGGCACTGCCCAAAGAAACAGGAATGTTTATGTAGACTCAGGAATAAACTGAGTAGGTTATTTAATACACTCAGGGTTGAGAATACTTAATATATGCACACACTGGTTCCCTTTATTCTTCCTGGCTTGGATCAACTTCTCAGCCTGTAGGCAGTTAAAACAGATGGTCTGAATTCGGGTAACACTCAGACCTTGAGTTGAAGCTAAAAATGGAATTTCATTGGCAAGAAAAGTAGGTCAGAAAGCTAAAGCCCCTAGTCCTAAAATGATGAAAGGCTTCTAATCAAGTGTTCTCTATTACCATTCATTAGAAGGAGCAGGGGAAGAAATGTTATTTGAGACCTTTGAAAAAGGGATTACAATGGGAGTGTGAGCACCCTCCTTCCTGCAAGGAGACCTGTGCGTTTGCAAACCTCTTTTGGTGTGAGAGATGGGGCGACCGTGAATGTCGCTTCCTGAAGTCCTGTGGGCTGGACTGGAGCCACAGCAGGATGGGAACCGTTTTCTTCACGGGAGCATAAGCAACTTTACCTTCTGCTTCAGTCACAGGAGCACTGACAGGAGAGCCTCTTTGCATATCCTCTATTAATACCTTTCACACGAATAATCCTTTCCACACTAATGCTGTCATCCACCTGACTCAGGTTCTGTAATTTTATCGCCTCTGCAAATTGTGACTTGCACCATATCTGAGACTTTCAGTCAGTGATTTCTTTGCTCTTCATCATTTTTAAATATGTGCCAACTGCTAGAAATCTTTCTTCGTTGTAGCCGACAGGAATTATTCAAAGCAAATGGGGAACCTGTACCAGTTAACACAGTGGTCCCAGTTCAGCACATTGTTTCAGCCCTTGCTTAATATTAAGCATATACTTAATTCCTGTTCACTGAAAAGGTGATAACATGCTTGTTCAAATATTTTTTTGAAATGGTACCAAGATGAATGTTTGTTCTTTGCATTTGGCAAACCCAAGCTAACACACTGTCATTACTCCTCTCCCTTTCCCCTCAAACTACTGCTAGGAATTACATTTCTCTGAATGGAGAATTACTTGCATTTCAGCTCTTCCAGCAAATGCATTTTTAGAGACAGCGTCAGAGACCTCCTGTTTGCCTTCCCTTAATGGTAGATGTGGAACGTCTGCCTTGATCCTTGGCTGTCACAGAAACAGGTAACAAAAGTAGGGACTGAAATCTGCAACATCGCCTTGGTCTATATAACTCAGACATGATGTGCAGGGTAATTGTCTATTCCTTAACAGAAAGAGCTGTTTACTATGTCATACCCATCTCACTAAAGAAAAAGAGAGGTTTTCTTTTTTTATGATATCTCAAGTTTCTCCATGACAGCTTAATAAAGCATTAACTAGTTTTTCACCAAAAAAAGGAGAATTTAAACTGTTGATTTAAGTTATTCAGAGAAAAAGAGGAATTGATTTCAATGTAGAATCAATATAAGAAAAACTGAATTTCACTTTGCAGAAAATACCTCCAGTCTTAACGTCCACACCTCACTGTCTTTTATTCCTAATGTTCATTCATTCAGCTTTTCAGAAGAAGCTCTATTCCTTTTAGTTTTTGCAAAGCTGATACAGCCAGCAAAAAGTGATCTCAGTTTTCTTTTGCTTCATGCATCACCAAGCAGCTATGCTGTCATCTAAATTTTTGATCCTCAAATCTCAGTTTTGGTAGTGATAGATGTAGCAGAAAAGGCTTTCTTAGATTTTTTTGTTTGTTTGTTTGTTTTTGGTTAGCCTGCTGAACTTAACTGTTTTTGGTTAGACAGATGTTTCTCCAATTGACAGAGTTACTTTTGGTTTGAAATTTATTGAGAAGACTTAGCAGGAAACACCAAAGATGTTACCTGGGCTGTTATTTTTCTGAGCAGAAGATGATTGTAAAGAGGAAACATTTCAATAGACTCCAGGACCAGTGGGGGGTGGTGGGAATTTCATGCCATTCTGAAGTTCTCTACAGTAGGGAATTTCAAGTGAAGAGCAACTGCTATATGTTGATGCACCTCAAACCCTCCAGCAATACTGATCACACATTGGAAGTCTGTGTGTGTTGGCAGGGCAAGTTGCAGAATAACAAAGAGTCCAACAAGAAAAGAGTCAGAATCCATTTCCTACACTTGTGTTTGGCAAATTGCAAAGGTCCTGGGTTCCCTGAACCAGGAAAGGTGGTTTTTTTGTTTTTTGTTGGTTTTTTTTCCTATTCTAAGCTGCAAATTCACAGACCCATGGTAATGGCAGTGTCAGGGGCCTGTGTGGCTCTCTGGAGCAGTCTCTTGCTCGAAGCAGGTCTATTGTCAGTAGAATTGAAAAATCATATAAGTTCACAACAAATTACTGTTTAGCCCTTCAACTCACCATTATCGGTTGAGGAAAAGCTTGCTGGTTTACCATAACAGTGGGGATTTATTGTCATACATGAGCAAAAAATATCCATTTGATTCTTTCTTTTCTGACAAAAAGCCCACCCCTTGCTGTGTATCTCTATGTCGTGGGTTTTTTTTCCTGTGAAGGTGAAAGTATGATGTTATTTTCAAGGACTCCTGCTTCCTTGATAATTGAAGCTTTTCACCCTGAACCTGACAGCAAGTTCTTCCTCGGTCAATATTTAATTTAATTTAAATTCTAATGTGGCCACTAAGACTCAAATCCATTTATAAGAATTAGCCCTTGCGGTGGTATGGGGCAGTCACCACCCGCGGGTTTTCTTTGGCCCTTAAACCGTAATGCTGTGGCACGCATATGCGTTGTAATGAGGCATCGCACTCTGATCTTTTTGGTTTTTTATTTATTTTATTTCAATTAACCTCAGCTGTACGGCTGCTCCCTGCATGCAGGCAAGGGGAAGTCTGCAGCGTTAGTTCTGATGCTCGGAGGTGTCTTGCCTAACAACTTGTGATTATAACATGCTTAAAGAAGTTACTGTACACACAGTTACTAATTAGCTCATGATTTAGCATTGTTATCATTTTACTAGTATGTCAGTCGTAATTTGTCTATAAATGAACAGAGGTGTATTTTATCCAATGTGGAGAACGCACCAACTGATATAAGGCCAATTGAAGTGAAATGGCAGCTTTGCAGCCACCCACTACTGAGTGAGCCCTTCGTCTTGGGTTTTCTCATTGTGACCCAAAGTAATATTTTTAACCTTCATGTTTTCTACAGCCATCAAGCATCCACAATACTCAGGAAATACTAGGAAAAAGTCCTGAGTATTATTCTCCATCTGACCATCATCTGATACAGGCATCTGGCATGTTAGCAACTGAGTGCTTCTCTTCTCAAGAACACACACTTTTTAAAAAGTGTTTGTTTTAATGGAAAATAAAATGTCCCAGATTAAGGCATTATTTATTTCTGGCTGCGTACACTAAAGGCCTTTTAAATTACTTCATTCATTATTCATTAAAGAAGAATCCTCATATTACTCAGAGTGCAAACCTTATACAGTTACCTGGTAGTAGAATCCATTTTTTTTTAGCACCTTAAAGCTTTCTGTAAAAGAAATCGTTTCAGAAAACATACAGGCTGGAGAGGGCAGTCAGTGCATTGAGCAATTAGACTTTTTACCTAATAGCAGGGTTGAAGGCTCCCTGCTCTGTCTTAAATTCTTAACTGTGGTGTCAGCTTAAAGGAAATGCTGGGGTTTTGCTTTCATTTTATCCTCATCTTTTTCTTTTCTGTCTTTTTAAGGAGCTTGAGCATCCATGCTGAGCCATGTCACATTCAAAATGATACACATACTGTGCATTTTAATGAGCTGTTAACACTGATTATACAAAAAGCAATCTCAGAAATATTTACTGAGTCAAAGAAAAAAAAGCCTATGGGGAATTAATTAGCTTTTTAAGAATTGGCTTTTTGAAAACCTCAGGTTCTGGAAAAGTTGAACTTTGTATTGGAAGCAGTTTCAAAGGAGTTGAAGTGAGCAGAAGAAAAAGGAGTAAGCTGTAATGGAGTGTTACACATCCCGGGCATCTCTGTACTGGTCAGAAGATGCACTGGAAGCTATATGTATAATTGATCTACACTCTAAAAGCTTTCTGAGAGAGGAATGCCATGCAATGCCTGGATCATCTGTAAAGTTTCTATAGCCTTTCTGCGGGGATGAGCACAGAGGGACAGAATCATTGGAGCCCTGGCGAGTTCCCTCCACCATGTTCATGGCAACAGATTTAGAAAAAGCCCGCTCTGCATATATGGCTAAGTCACAGAATCGCAGAGTGGCTAAGGTTGGAAGGGTCCTCTGGAGACCGTCTAGTCTAACCCCTGGTCACAGCAGAGTCACCCAGAGGAGGTTGCTCAGGGCTGTGGCAATTGGGTTTTCCATGTCTCCAAGGATGGAGGCTCCATGATCTCTGTGGGCAAGCTGTTCCAGTGCTTTGTCACCCTTGCAGTAAAAAAAAATGGTGGATACTGTTGATCTGGAGGCAGTTCTCCTCGTGCAGTGCTTCTCTTGCTAAAGTATTTGAAGTTTTGCCTCCATGTGGAGGTAGCTGCGCTTTAGTACTGGGTACAGTAATGCACAGATGCACAACTAACCCCTTTCTCACAGTTCCTATAGAATGGCTTTTTGACTAGTTTATTGGAAGAGTAAAGCTGTTTTAATTTGATCATCTCCTTAGAAGCTTCATTTCTTTAATAATATTTAAGCACCTAAGCTCCTCTTTAAATAATAGTTTGAAATATTTTATATTTAAGAATAGCTATAATTCTGTAAATTTGCATAGAATTACCTTTCCTGATCAAAAGTTCTATTTCAACAGTCCAGCAATTATGATCAAATAGTGAAGTACATAAAGTATGTCAGGTTTATTGGAATGAGAGATGCGGCACAAGTGAAAGGTATATCTCATGTCTAAAAAATAATGAGCTGTACGCTTCTCTCTACATCCTATTATCTCTATCCGTAAAATATGGACCCTAATAAACACAATTTCACAAATACGTATTTTTTTAAATAGTGATGTCAGAAACTCACTTCATTCCAGGCAATGGAAAAGTTGCAGACAAATTCCAGTTAGTTTTAGACCCATCTGATTAATGCTTCCTTTTCCTGCAGAAGTAAAATGCTAAGGGCTGGATATTACCAAAATACACACTTCTGTCCCTTCCAAGGGAAAGTGATCTAATAATGCAGCATTTGTCATCAGTAACATATGAAAGGAATTAAGAATTTACTTGGATCAGGCATACACTGTAAATGAAAGACATATTTCGGTGATAGGAAGAATTACACGAGCATCAAAGTGATCATGTTGCAGAGAGTACTTAGAAGCTCTGCAGAAATGGTTTCAGTGCAGGCTACTCAAGTCCTGGAAATGTAAGGGAAAGATCCTTGTAATAATGGGTTGAAAGGCAATCCGGAAATTCAAATATGGATCTGGTCCTCGAAGGATGACTTGGTGTGTACAGTACAGGATATTACTGAGATCAGAAAGATTTGAAAGGAGTTTTCTTTATTGCTCTTCAGTAAAATCACAAACAATACTGCAAATGTTGTAAAACTGTGTCACGGGGTGGGGAGGGACCTCTCTTTCAGAGCGCACGAGCTCCGATGCTGAGGAACCGGGAAGAGTGTATTTGTCGTGCAGATTGTCTCAGCCTTTACTTCTAAGCAAAGCAGAATCAGGGTGAATTGAAGACTTGTAGATACGTATTTCAAAGCTTTCACGTGCAGCAAGCATGTAGTGCTCGAGTATGTCCTTTCTGCCTTGCATTGCCTGCCTTCTGGTGGCTCTGTTCTCATCCACAGACTCACCTGACTTGTGAGCAAAATTAGAATTGACGTAAGGTTAGATTTACAAAGTTAATTGGGCTCATAAGAAGGATCACTGAAGCACTGGTGCAGGCCTAATGCTGTTTTCATCTTTACACACCTAAATAATTTTGTAAATCTGTCCATAGACACTGTATATGTCTCTGAAATTCACTCTGATTTTAGATCACGCCAGGCAGCCTAGCCAGTAGGAACAGGTTTACACTAGAGCAGAGCCACAATCTGAACATTATATACCATGAAAAATTAGGAGATCATATCCAGAACCTGTGCCTAGCTCTGCTAACCAAAGCTGGGGTGTTTCCTCTGCAATGCAGAAGACTGTCGTTTGGTGTGGGCGTGCTTTGTTCTACCTTGGTTTAGATACTTAATGATTTTTTCTCCGCCCCTTGTTTAAATAAATATTAATGCCTCGTCTTTGAGCAGGTGCAAACCTGTACTCCAGAAAGACTGTATTATGGTTGCAGAACCATTATCGTATCTCTATCAATCATACTCTCGTTTGCTCCTGGGATGTAAAGAGCACCTGTGGCTAGTTAGCTATAGACTTCATTACAAGCTAGATGACTTCAGCGTTCCTTGCTCATAACTGTGTTCATTCTGCTTTCTTTTCTGTGAATAAATTCTGATTTTTTGGAAGCCTTGAAGTAACTTCCCCCCCCCCTCATTTTGTCACTCTCTATAGCAGAAAGTAAAACTAAATAATAAACCCCCAAGAAATACAGGTGCCCCTCTGCGAAACTACTTAGTGCAAGACAGCAAATGGTTGTCACACAAGACAGTGAAAACAAATAGCTTTTTCTTACACTAGCTACTTTATCTTCTTTTATCTCTTTTATCTTCTTTTAATAGTGCCTTATTAAAAAAAAAAGAGTTTTAAACACCACACTGAAATACAGAATTTATTCTACTAAGTGTATGACAGACAAATCAGAGAATCTTTATTTCCTTTCTTATATAGCTTTTTTTTCAAATGGCACGCCAATGCTATGAACCAGCTCTGAATGATGCCTTGATTTTATTCCGCTTCTTTTGAGAAGAGCCACCATGAAGGCACAACAGCATCTTTTAGACTGTCTGAGAGGATTTACTTGTGGTGAGCTGCAGGTCTTCTGTATAGGGACTGACTGTCTTACGGATTCATACCTTACAGATGTACAGACTCTTCTAGCACCATGTGTCACGTACGTGTGGATATGTCTATTGCAGGTTCCAAAGCAGCTTATGGATCAGTCTGAACTTGTAGCAGAAACTGGTTTCGCTCTTTGGTCATCATTATAACACTTGACGAGATGGGTGGCAGGATAAAGCTAGCCTGGCAGGGCTCTGATGAAAATGATCCTGCTGAGAATACCAGCATACCCTTTGCTTGGTTGTTCTCTGTGTGATTACAGGATCGCACAGACACAGGTACCCACGAGCTGCTTTCCAGTGCAGAAATGGGTTGTGAAGAAATGCAGCGTCCCTTCCAGTGACGGTTGGTAGCCATGAGCTTCCGTCTAAGTGGTCACCTGGAAGTCATAAACTGTCTGACAGCTTTCCTCTTCACTGTCCCTCGCTGGCTGGCCCTCTTCACTTGGAGTGCCAGGAGTTCAGGCTCTAGGGTCCATCTTTATCTGTATTTTAGAATATCTCATCCATTTGTTCCTCTAAGCATGTGTTAATATTAATAACACATAGATAATTTTTCTGAGTAAGAAATCAAATTCACCTACATGCTGCCAGATCTACGCCTCCAGGGAAGTGTTCTGAGTCTAGAGCTGGCTGAATAATTCTTTTCTATTTCAGACTCCTCTTTCTTCAAAGACAGACTAAAGGAGCATGCTCACGAATGTCAGTTTCTCTTGAAATGTTTTGGATTTTTGTTAGGAAAAAAAATAATCCAAACCATAAACTTTTAAGTGAAAGCAACAAAAGCCAATGGGAAATATAGGCCTGTTTGTGCATAGTTCAATTTCCCTTGTCTGCATTTGATAAAAAACATTGCAGATTTAACTTGATTTTTCTTCTAAACAGAAGGAAAACCAAGAAGAAAAATAGCCCTGCATGAAACTCCCTGTTATTTTCTTCACCAGTGGAGTATTTTATCATTCTGAGCAAAAATTAACTGGAGTTGTCGAAGTTTGCCAGTGATTGATAGTGTCACCTTAAATGTTACTAGTCAAAACTTGTTTTCTCCTTTTTCACTCCTCCAGAATTCAGGTAGGCAGTTTGCCAAAGTGTAAAATTGTCTTGTGCAATTTGAAAAGTCAGCAGCGCCAGCCATGTTGTCAGCCCGAACATCACATCGGATTAGAAAACAGGGACAAGTTTCCCAGGCCAGGCAGCGCGTGTCGCGACGCAAAGCGAGCCGCCTCGCCTGGCTGCAAGGGGCGACGGCACCAGCAGGACATGCGCTGGCAGAGCTCTGCCAAGCGCTGTGACAGCGGGAACGGACGGGGCTGTGCTGAGGACTGGGGTGAGGTATGGAGCCGAGCAGGGAAGCGCGCTCTCCTGTGTTTGTCTGCCTCTGAAGATGCCAAAGGATGCCGACGAACTAGAAATGCAGGCCATGTTTTTCTGAAGCTGCAGAAAAGCTCTGGTCAGTGGTGGAAATGGAACGGCGGTGTACCATGTGTGTTTTAGGGAGGCTTTGGGACAGGTGACCCAGAGCTCCAAAACCCGCCAGCCTGGGGCTGCTTCCAGGGAGCCTTGCAGGAATCTGCCCATCCCACCCAACTGTACTGGGACTGGGCAGCACCTCCTGAAACGTCCGCTCGCTTGTCCATTCCTTAGTACAGAAATCTCTCCTCTCCTCCCTGTCGTGTGTCACAGGCAGGTTCTGGTTGTATCACATATGACTGAGTGTGTGTATGTGTGTGTGCTTTACATACAGTCTGAGTTGTCTTATCTGGTTTCGCTTTGATCTTCAGAATTGGGTTCTAATGTATTTGCTGAAGGATTATATAATGTGCACGATATTCTCCTCCTCTGGTAATGCTCGGAAAGTTGATTTTGAACTTTTGGCCTTATAAATATGTTTCTCCCAGATGAGAAAGCAGACAGCTTGTGATGAAAATTAACTTGCTAATAAAAATAATTAGTACACAAAGGGAAAATCACCAAAATCAAACCCTGCTTTGTTTTCCTGTGTTTAAGTTTTGCACGAATAGAAACAGATTATAAGAATAAATCATTTGTGGTCTGCACCTTGGGACAAAGCTGAATGATGGTTCTTGTCTCTGTAGATACCTTGGGTCTTTTTCCTTATATTTTATGCATTTGAGCAGCCAGATCTTTATGCACATTCATAAGTATTTTGGGAAAAACAAAAGACTGGTTGTCTGGTCCATTTTTTGGCATCACTACTACATGGTGAAATTATAATTTTTTAGTTTCCACCAGTAAATCTTTTGTCTAGTCCTAAATCCTCTGTCTAGCCCTTCTCGTCACTGCTTGCAGAGTTGGTAAATTCACAGCTTCCCTGTCAGCAGATTTTATTTTCTAATTTCCTTTCTGTCTTAGAAGATTTTTCTCCATTATTTGCACAATCTGAGATTCAAACCATCATCTGTTACTTCATGCCTGTGTCTGCTGTGAAGAAGTCTCTTTCCTTTCCCTTCCAGATTAGTACAGGTAGTTAAGGCACATTGTGTTTTCCCTTCAGTCTTTTTCTCTGAGATATTACAGGGAGATGCCTGGCGAAAGGCGAGCTTTTCTGAATTTGCTACTTGGGGTATCTTCCTGTTGCTACATAGGCACCTTGAAAAGTTGAGCTCTTCCCTGTAGATATGACACTGTGAATGCTAAGTCTCAGTTGATGCCTTCATAAAAACACTTGACTGTGAATTTATTCTCTTGCAATTACTGATTCGCCATCCTTCCTCCAGGTACAAACCACCACAGATAACATTATTTGAATTTGTCTATGGGAGTGATACGCAGTAGGCTCATTTCCAAGGTTATCTTGGAATAAACAAGCAAACAAAACCAAGCCAAAACAAAACATAAACACCCTAAAACAAACAACCAGGAGCCCAGATCTGCAGCATGCATTTTTATTCTTGCCTTCCCCATAGAAAAAGGAGAGATGTCAGAATTCAAATGTCTCGCAGTATGTTCTGCAAAAGCAGTGCAGTGCAGCATGCCATTTGGATCTGTCAACATTTTATATTGTGACTGGCAAGGAGGCTGCTGTACCTTTTCCCTGCAGATTAGTACGACAGCTGTAAGAGCCATACAAAGTGACATAAGTTACAAACAGTTCTTAACCAGATTGGCCAGGGAATCAGGTAAGGGAAAACTGCATGCCATAGGTTTGTTTCTTTGGATGGATTTTTTGGTAGCTATTGCATAAATGGGAAACAAACCAGATTTTTAACTCATCCTGATTTAGGAAAATCTGTGGCTGACCTTTAAGCTGACTGGATTCAGTACACGGATTTCCTTTGACTTCTGCACATTTTAAGCTATGTTTTGCTCCTTTTGTATTCTCAGGGCAGTTAAGCCCCTGCAAATCTAAAACAGAAGCAGTGAGATTCCAGCCCTCTTCTGTCCAGTGCTGGATCAAAAATATCTTCTGAAAATATCTTACATTTGAACATTTCTTAGGGGTACAAACCTTTGCTTTATTTTGAGGAAGACAGGCGAGAGGAATGGAAGACATCTTTCCCCAGACTGCTGAGCTACTGAAGTTCAGAATAGCTGTAGTACAGGGAATGCATTTTTTAGTATTACGTTAAATTCAGCGAAGCAAACTGAAAAGCAATGCAGTTAAAGCTATGCAATTAAAGTAGGACTGTACAAGTGTGGCTGAGTGGAGATATGGGTATGATAAGCCTAATAAGTAGTAAATCTGGGTATAAATCTGAATGAAACGGTGTTTAAGTTTTGCATTTGTTCACTCTGCACTGCTGCAGACCCTTTCACCGCAGTGAAAATTAACTGTAATTCCTTGAATCCGTAGTGCTTTTGTTTTCATCCTAGAAGGACTTCAAGTGTGCAGCATTCCTTAGAGAGAGCTTCACTGGTCACAGCTGCTGCGGGGTTTGGTTGCTGGCTGCAGCAGCGCAGCCCCGGCTGTGCCGGCCACCCCTGTCGCCGGCTCCGGCTGCTGCTGGGGCCACTGCCCGTACCCAGCCAGTGCATCCCCCGACTGCCACTGCTTGTGGTTGCGTTGGGCGGGAATTTTTCTTGCTGGCTTTGGTTCTTGTTTTTAAAATTGAAATCGTTTCACTGTTGAAATGAACGGGTGGTTTTAGGTTTCAGTGGAACCAGAATTTTTCCAGTAAAATGAGCCTTATTCCCATCATTACACTTAATAATTGTACCTTGCATAGTAACATTGTCCCCTGAAAACAGTGGTAAAACTTCCCTACCCTTCAGTGAGAGTGTGATAGGTTTCATATTACCTTGGGAAAATGATGTTAAAACTCTAAATGAATTCACAGAGCTCACATACATCCTTATAGGGATGAGGCTGCTTGGTTCAGAACCTCCAGCCTTGTTCGGATTTATGTATATGAGCTGGTAAGGCTTTGTGATATTAATTTTATTTATTTGGTATAATTGTTGTGCTTTTAACAGGAAAACATCCTTGTTCTTATCTTTTCTCTGTCCTGTCTAAATCACATCTGTAATATCAGAACAGCCAAAGTTCCTTGCCTTCCTGATGAAACAGGCTGCTTAAGCACTAAGCCCTGGTAATCCAGTTTATGTTTTCATAACAGTAAATATAATGTGAAGATATGCACAGCTTGTGCTTGATGTAAGCATGAGATCATTACGGTGTTCCTAAATCCTTTTATTTTAAGATTTATTTAGTTGATAAACTTTACGTGTCTGTCCTTCATTTGTCATTTCCAGCATGGGCTTTAACCCGGATCCAGCTTCTCATGCCTTCTACCACTCCAGTTTAAGCTTCCTTTTGCCTGGAGACTCGTGGGTACAGGAGACATAGAGATGTCATCTACAGGATGTTAAAGTGATAGGCGGAGGCTCTAAGGGATGTGACTTCTGGCTCTTTATGTGACCTTGGACAGCCTGGGCAAGCTCTCTTCTCCCAGTTACCCTTGGCTAAAAGTGAGGAGCTATTATTTCCTTTTCCCTAATTCCTAGTGTTTTCTCTTGCTCTTTATGTAAGGGACTTTGCTCTTTGCACTGACACAGTGTCCAGTATGTATATTCATAATCATTATTTACACTGTGATTAAGCATTCATATTATTCAGTAGATGACATTAATAATACCAAAATGCCATTTTATACAATATTTAAGATCAGAATTTCCTATTGGAAATCAATGAGAACATCTTCCTAAAAAATCAATGACCTGAATGTCCCTTCTTATATAAGAAGTATCTATATTTATCAATGCTGATCTAAGATGCTGTGGTTATCTGTCTGTTCATGGCCTATACAGAATTCTGTGATGCTTTTCTCAGAGGCAACCAGTTAGCTGTCAGGAGTGGATGACTTTTAGTCTGCACCAATACAGTTTAGATTTAAAACAGAAGTCTGGAGATGACAGGCTCGATCTCCCATTAACAGAGCCCTCCTGTGCATTACTTTGCCTTTAGACTTCAGCCCTTACACAAGACACTCCGTTAACTAGAAGGGATTGTTCCTTCTCAAGTCCCACACGACTCAAGGTGACTGAGAATTCCCTGCTGGAGTGGGTCTGTTCAGAATATAACTGTACCTGTTAGCCAGAGCTGGGTCAGGGAGAGAGCCTTGATTCTATTCCTAGTCCTGCGATGACTTACCCTGCTGGAAATTGCACCGCTGCACCACAGTTTATCCTGGACAAATTTAGAGACAGAGCTCGTATGTCAAGTGATCAGTGCCATTGAAAACAAAGGTCTGTGTGTGTCTCTCTGTTCTGTAATAAAACTGTATACATTCCATGTGATACATAACATTTACACTTTCAAATTGCAGAGGGATTAGGGCTCTGTTTGATGAGTTTAAAATTTTGTGTTTATCTTGAAGTTTTTATACATATATATATAAAAAACCTGTATCTAATTTAGCCTGGGGTGTAATCAGTAAAAAATCGCAGGGTAACCTCATCACCTGTAAGCATTCTAGTGGGGAAAATATGCAGCACCAGCAGGAATTCAGATTAAAGATGTTCAAAAAAATATCCTTTCATCAGTACTTTCTTCCTCATTAAATGTGGAGTTTGCTTATAAGTATTTGCCAAATAAAAAGGGAGAAATAGGTAAAAGTTAATACCATACAATTAAGTTCCTTTGAATTTTCCCAGAAGGTTCACCTTAGCTTAATTTAATATCCCCTCAGTTCTCTCAAGCCATCTGTTTGGCTGAGATGCAAAACCAATGTGTACAGTTAGATGTATTTATCATGCAAGCCTTGGAGGTGACAAAAGCTCGTAGGAAACAGGTTTGCTCACTGACCCTGCCGGGCAGTTGTTTCTTCCAGAAGTCCTTCACCATGCAACAAACGGCTGTTATTAGCTATCCTGGAAGACACTTTGAATAATCCAGCAAGGCAGGTAAAGCCTGTGTTGAATGACGAGCACGTCAACAGCCCCACTAACTTGGTGAGCGGGCTCAGCAGCTGTGGAAGTCAGAGAGACTGAGCTAAATACCCAGCTGGATGGAGGCACTGGGGGTCGGTATTCGAAGCACATGCAAACTATTTCCTCCTGAGCTAGTTAGAGACAACTGCTGATTTGAGTGGGAGAGCAAAGCGAAGCAGGAGCACTGTGATGAAGGAGGAAAGCTTCCTCACCCCTGTGGCGATAACCTTCCAGCTAACCTTATTAGCACAGATCTGCCTCCGGGGGAGTAGACGTGAGCCTTCGAGCGTACTGCTGCTGCTGTTGTCTAGTGTGTGCTCCGCAGCACCACGTGGGATTTGAGACCTCCGAGGCAGTGTCGGGTCCTGCGCAGCCCCGCAGGTAGGCAGGCACTTTGTAATGGCGGACACGGGCCTGGGCTAGGCCGTCTGGTCCTGTGCTCCCTTGGGACCTGGGAGTGTCTGTGTTCAGGTTAATACTCTTGGACTTATCCCTTCATGTGCGGTATAATTCATAGATGCGCAAAATGCATCAGCTGGTGGAAAGCGTGGCCTGAACAGCCAGAGTTAAGGCCAAAATAGGGTGCTGGGACACTGGTTCCCAATTCCCCCTCTGTCACTGCCAAAGAGTACTCTTTCCAGATCCCGAGGACTCCTGAGCTGGGACACTGGGGATTCTCCTGCACTGTCATAAGTGAGAGGCTAACACCAACTTCATTACTGTGTAATTAAATTTACCCTTCCCCCCTCCAGAATGAGGGGAGGACAGCTGGACCAAGCCTTTCGGGGGTGTACAGGCGTGACGGACATGAGGTGTGCAGATTAGAGTAGCAGAATTTGTGGAAATGCTGAAATCCTGCCTTGTTCAGTGCTTGCTATTGCTGATGCTTTTAGCATTGTTAGTGCTTTTTGGCATTAAATAAATATGGGGTTTTGCACATGTGTAAGCCCAGGCTGTTGCTGTAACTTCCTCCTCTCATTTTGGCCTGAGTACTTTGCAGGGTAGGTTAGAGTGTGGTCCAGTGACTACAGGCCTTCCACATTTCCCTGAAGTTTCCCTTTGAATTAAAAGCTTGTGTGTGTAGTATGGTGAAGAGCATACTCTGCACATTGAACAGGTAGATCCTGGGTGAATAGTGAAATGCGTGCTCTCTAACACAAAACTTGGAAGAATATTTTTAACTAAATGCGACTCAACTCTTGCAATTCAAATGACGGTCTGCTGAGCAGCAAGACAGTCATTCTGGGGCTGGGCCAAAGTTAAATTTTTTGTTTTACTTTTAGATATTGGGGTAGATATTGGCTATAAAAAAGCATATCTCTGTCCCAACTCTGATGTAGGGTTTAATGTTTGCAAAGGTCTGGGCAGCTATGGCATGACACTTGCCCCAACAACAGCACTGCTGAAATTAAAAGGTACCAGATCAGCCAGTTGCGAAGAAACACTATTGCTCTTGTGCTCGCTTTCTCTCCTAGCGCTTGGTGCGTTTGGGATTCTTGCAGTGTTCCCACCTCAGAGCAGCTGTGTTTGTGCAACTTGTGTTTCAGATGGACCACAGGCTCTGATTCCTGGAGTGGAGGAGTGTGGCTTACCTGACTGTGAGCTCCAGTGAAGGGCAGGTATGGTGGGATATTAAATGAAGCGTAAATCTCGGTGATACTTTTGCAGGAACAGTCAGGCATTTTTTTTTTTTTGCGTGCCAGTGTTAACGTTCTCTGCCTTTGGACTCGCTGGTATTTCAACATTAGGTGTGGCTTAACAAAGATCAGTTTTTTAATCTAAGCAAAATGTCAACAAAATTCATTCTCTGGAGACTGCTTTGATGTTTCACTTCTCCAATTTACACCAGGGGCAGAATGAGTTGTTTGGGGAGCTCATTAATATTCATGAAGTATTAGTTCACAGCTGTTTCTGTTCTAGATTCCTGTAAGGTCCTCTGAGTAAGTAAATGGACTAGTTTGACTTTCAGTGATTTTTTTTCATACAGAACACACCCCCATAGATAAGTAAAGGCGGGCCTTCATCTGGGTAATTTTTAAAAGTGCATTTATATTCATGAGTTATCTGGCAGTCACTATTTCAGAACATTAGGATGGTGTTTATATTTTAAAAAAGAGAGAACAGACCTGCAGCTGTACTCAGATTTTTGGCCTCGGTGTTCTTGTAAGTCATATTTCTATGCAATGCGTCTTTAACATGTTTTGTACTGAGGTGTTATTTGTTAGATGATTCAGCCTGGCTGTGAACACCCTGGAGCTCCCCTCGCTACAGTTTTCTCCTTATGGCTTTCCAGCATTTTGATCATGGAATGAAAAGATGAACTTCTGGGGCATAACTCTAGTGTGTGCAATGTGGGATGGCAGGGCACTCCTCAAACCTCCTGTAGGCTGGCCCCACATTGGAACTTGGCTTAATGTGATATAAATACGGTTTTAGAAGCAGCTTTTCTTTTCGGTTTAATTTGCCAGGTAAAATACTCTTTCCGATTGTAAGCTGTATGCATAGATGGGATTTGTTTTCCTTGCATCTACAGAACTAACTTGAATTACTCCAGATTTAAAACATTAATTATATAAAATTGAGACATCTCCATCTTCTCCTCTTTGAAGGCAGCTATGCTGTCATGAACACAGTGCTATTCCTAGCAGATACCACACCTTCATAAAAGCTTTTGAACTTCGTATTTTAAAGGGAAACCTGCTCTTGGCCCACACGTTGACTGAAGTTTCTGGATGTGTGAGAACGTCTGTATGTAAGATACTGAAACATAAAACCGTGTTACTTGTCTGTTCTTCAGCACAGACAACAGGTTGTGTGTGTTTGTTATGGGAACAGGCGCTCAGGACGTGGATGTGACTGGCTGTGCAGGAGAGATGCTGCACACCCAAGGCCGTATGAGTGCTTATGGCATCCCTAAAAGAAGAGCATGCACTAAGGGTTAGATGAGATGTGAACGTTTAGAAGAACGCTTACACAAATGGTGTCACTTTTTTCAAGAAAATCTGCGTTGCTGTTAGCTGTCACTGTAACCATTAGCTGTTAGATACACAGTTCAGAAGAATGAAAGAAAACACCAGGATAAATAAATGCGTGCATAGAAAAGGTTACTGCATCTAAGCCGGTCACAGGAGAAGTGAGCAGCTAGTGGGGATGACATCTCTATCAGACCAGGGGTTTTCTTCCTAAGTATTATGCTGTTTACTGCTTTGTCTGCCATGGGTACAGGTGTAGGCAACCCAGCGTGTGATATCCGCTCTTGAGTTGCATTCTCGCAATACAGGCCGTACTCTGGATACCTAGGCATTATTTGGGCATGTAAGTGGGAGCTAAATCCTTCTGGAATTCTTATTATGTGAAAGCAAAGAACAAGGATTTTTTAAATAAAGGAGCTATAAAATCTGTTCTTTCAGCTGCTATGCTGCAGATTTGTTGTATGTAAGGGAATCTTTGAATTCTGGAGTTGTGAAAAAAGTTATACCCAAGTCCTAGCTTTTTAACTGATTACGCTCTAGTTCTTGTTTTAAAGAACTTGATTGTTCTTCAAAGCCATCTGTGAAGAGTTGTATGCTAACTGTATCCCAGCAAGTAATTTCTGAAGTGCAAAAGTAGAAAGAATCATAATCCATCACCAGAGATTTTGCAACTGTAATACACGCGCATCTTCAGGCTGAAAGTATTTTATAATGCTGTTTTTGAATCTTTGACTTACTTGAAAAGAACTTGATGCTTGTGTCATTTTATGTAAATTGGGCCCCGTCTGTCACTGCTTATTGTACCTAAAGGGCTTTAGAAATTTTTTTTTAGAAATGCATAAGACTTTCTACTGAAATAATCAGTGCATGCACATCCGTGACATATTTTTCCATAATTGTAGCACAATTAACCATGGATAGAAATCAGAGGAAGATTTTTACAGCTGTCTCAAAGATATCATGGAATAGTTTATATTTTAAAGGCAGAACCCTTTTTCAATTCTGAAGTATTTAACTGCATGTAGAGTATTAACTGAGGAACAGGCCTGCCTGCTCAGGCCAATAACCTAGTTAAGGTGGCAAATACCCCAGCAAAACTTAGTGGCTATCAGCATCATCGTAATACTGCTTTCCATGTAGGGATTACACTGTCTTCTAAAGGAGAGCACCCTGTGAAAGTGGTTTCAAGGTATAAAACTACGCAAAGATCATGCAGAGAACAAGCAGAAGGACTATGCAAAGAAACAAAGCTATACATGGAGCAGCTCTTTAAAAATCGTATTTTTCCCTTTGTTAGTAAACTGTAATAGCGTATTATAGAAAATGTTTTTCTTGTCTAGAAAGGCACATCTTTAGAAGGTGTTCTAGGTCATTACAAACTGTGATTATAAGTAACCTTTTGTCCTGCTACACCCAGTAACATTGGATTCACGGTCAGTCCTAGGCCTATTAATCAATATATACATGGAATTGAAAAAGAATGCACTACCAAAGATAAGTACAAGTCTAAATGTGCTGGTAAAGTCTGTATGATAAAGTTAGGACTGTTACCCTCTGGGCTGTGCTCGGTTGTGAACTAGGGATTTAAAATCCTGGCAGAGGAGCCATTTTCCTATTTCATTGTGGTTTTCAAATTGTTATTAATAAAACATAGTGCTGTCTATGTCTTGATGCAGAGAGACCTTAGTCTTAGTACATGCCCTTCCCATTTATTATTTACACAGGCATTTAACAGCTCTGACATACTTTAACAGAAATGTTAGGCAGTTGTTTGCAAACCAGAATTAGCAACAAATACTATTTGATACTTCAAAAGATTTCAAAAGGGTTTTTTTATGTGTATGTAATCTAATGCTAATAATACCTGGGCCTGGTGGGTCATGGGAGAAATGCTGTTGCATGTGTTGTCTTTTGTTTAACTTAAAACAGTTTTACCTCTTGCCTTTTATTTTCAAGTTAGAGGTGCCATTTAAATCAGAGGGTATTTCGTATATGTATACGTGCGTGTATATATATATGGCTGCTAATTTAATTTATATATGCAGCAGGGGTTGAGTAAGAGGTGAAGAGATTAATTGTGCCTTCTTATTAGCATCTCGGAAAAGTTGATTGCCTTTTCTTGCCTGTTCTCATTTCCTGATGGAGGAATGCTCCTGTGAATGTTGAGGATTCTGCCTCCTTCCATGAAGGATTACCCGGGCGGCTCCTGCAAGCCGGGTACTAGTGTGAGTTCAGATAGGTTTAATAGCAGCTTTCTGGAGTGAGGCGATAACCAGCACAGAGTGGCCCAGACTCTCCTGAGATGTGGGCAAACCAGAAAGGCTGACTGGGGAAGGTCACCCCTCTCAAGAATGTTGTTTAAAACCAATGAGAAAGGCTAACAGCTTCAGGAAGTCAGATACATGGAGATTTTGACTTACATCTGTGGTGCCCTTGAAAATAATGACAAACAAAATAAAACAATGACAAACAAGAAATAAACAGGGCAAGACCCCAAGTTCCAAGAATATAGAGAGGAAGCTCTATCAAGCACTTGAAGAAAAAAGTGATCCTGCACTATTGAAGTGAAGGGAATTTTACGGTTGACTTTGAGGGAAGCAAAAACAAGTCTTTGAACTAGATTACTTCTAATTTTCATAGCATTGTGAAAAATATCTCCAGCTCAAATGAAAATAAGTATTATCTACACTCACAGGCAACTGAAGCTTGGAGAGTGTGCGCCTTTCTGAAAGTCAAATGGGAAATCGGTGATAGAGTTGGGACAGACCTAAATTTCTCAAACTTCAGAGCAGTGAAAGGACCCACACGTTGTAGAGGCAAAGTGACTTTTTGTTGTATTTTCCAGACATAAGAATTTACGTGATGAGTCCGAACCTCCTTTTCCAACTTCTTTCTGATGGCGTAGGTTAAAAACTTCGAAGTAGGTTACAAAGGACTCGAGTGCTGAAGAACAAATATTCCTCTGGTGACTTGCTTGGTGGCCTAGTTCTTGGGCAGCAAAGTCATAGGAGACGGAACATTTCAAATCTCACTAAACAAATGCTGGAGGCACTTTTAGGAGAGGTCCAGGGAGATATGCAAAGAAAAGTGAAAAGCTACTATTAGTTCTTTAGGAACTGCTGGTTCTGAACTGCTTAACAGGTCCCCTGGAGGAGAGGAGCCGAGGGCGGCGGGGTCAGGACGCGCTGGGCAGGCTCAGCTCCGCTGTGCTGGGAGGCAGCAGCCACAGCTCGCTCCGGATCTAGCCCAAGGCAACGCTGTTGTGAGACCAGCAGATTGCGCTTGAAGCATCCTCAAGCGCCTTTTCTCCATCGCCTTCTGCTCTGAAACATGGTATTGCTGACGACCCTGGGTTAGTCTGGTTCTTTAAGTTCATTATGTATTTTGATGAATGTTTGATTAAAATAGCATTTAGTTCTCAACTGAGTCTAAAAGAAAAAAGCCTCAGCTGTTAAATGCTGTCTCTGGTCACTAGAAGCAGATTTCAAGTGTTTTTTTAAGGTGCAAAGGCTGACTGCCCTTGAAATGCCCTTTCTTGGGTTGCTCAGCTCTATTAGGTTACTCGCACCCACAGAAGCCTACTTTGTATAGGGAAAGAGAAAGAATGCGTGATCTTGTATTTAAAGGTTTTATGGGACATGAAATAATTTTGCTGGTTAAAAGCTAAAGTTTATAGTGTTTCTATTTTTAATTAAATATTAATTGCAGAAGATGGCTCTGGAAATGACTGCTCAGATCATTTAATCCATATAGATGACCTTTACGTTGAATTTATTCTCTCATGCTTACACTGCCCTTCAACCCCATCTGGGGACTGACCTCGTCTGGCAGGCTGTTCCACTCTTAATTAGAAAGATGCCTAGCTTACGCTCCACTTTAATGTTTATTAATGTTCCTTTGCTGAGGATACTGTAGGATGGAGAGCTGGTGATTACTGTGCTATAAAGTTTCCCTGTCAGTTCTTTATGTACAAACAGCCTAGTTATTCTTAGACAGCTTTTGAGAGTCGGATGTACTTCAAAGGGACAAGAAAAGGGGGAACAGTTTCTCCTAAAGTTGAAAAGCAAACCTACCTTACAAGTTCTTGTAGTGGAACATAAGCATTAGTTGAAAATGTTTTTTTTTCCTCTCCCAACCATCTTAATTCATTTCTTTTGATGCTGATAAGCAGCTTAGTGCAGCATGAAATTCTCTACCATGATTCTGAGTTGCCTGAGAATTCAGGTATAAAAATGAACCATCAGCCAGCAAGAAAATGTGCGTTCATGTGCTGAAAGTCTTAAAAGGATTAGGTTCATTTACAAAATACTGTTTTCGACTAAGAGGTGCGATTCTGCTTCTTCTCTGTTAATGTACAATGTCACAAGCACTACTTTGGCTGAAGATTGTAATGTTAATTAAAATGGAAAGTTGCGGGGGGGGGGGGGGGGAAGGCTAGCGTAAACCAGCCTATTCTAGTTGCTTGTCTGTAGGACACCTGAGAGTAGAGGCTTGCACCAAAGGTGGGGGGTTAGCTTTGCGCTTTAAATTACTTGAGTTGCTTTGGCACACCACGCTCCTGGTCATCTACTGATCTACCACTGACATACACTGAAGTATGTGGCCTTTGGTGAAAACAAAAAAACCCCCAGTTACATCAAAGGACCAAGAGACTTTGTGACAGGGAGTCTAGAAATACTCTGGCTGCTGGAGCGTGTGTGACAGTCTCTTGGAGAGGGCTCTCATTTTCAGTGCTTGATTTGGATTTATGTGCCTCTGCCTGTGACTGAGGAGCGTGCTGGTTCGGTTGGTCCCCGCGGATCCTTTGCTGTACCACGGCTCGGCTTGTCAAGAGAGCAGTAGTCGCTCGTGTAGCCAAAGATGGCGATGCTTCTGATGCTGGCTATGGCTGATGTCGTTATGGAGAGCAGAGGAGGGCATGCAAAGCAAGAGGAAGACTTTAAAGTTATTCTTAGAAAGTCTGTTTTTCCCCTCTGGGGTGACAGTAACCACCTTCCATGCCGTTTAGGATAATTTCGTTGTAGCTGAGGCCTATCAGTATGTTGCTTCAGTTTGGGGATTTGACACATGGATAAAGTGCCTTAAGCCTGCTCCTGAGGATTTGGAGATTTTTGTAAAGCTCTAATGCACAAAGCGGCCTCTGAGCTGTGGCTGCTAGATGGATCAATGAAACTGCACTTAACTCCTCAAGCAAAACCTGCCATGTTCCTTCTCTTGCATCCTCTCCTGGAATTTCTATTTAATATTTAATAATACTGTTGTTGCTCTTACTGCTGTTTTCAAACAACAGTCTCCTTAAAAATGGGCAAAGATCTCTAAGAAAACAAAAACAATGAGCTGTTTAAGCATATTTCCTATCTCTGCCCTCCAGTTATAGCAAGTCTATTATAATTCAAATCTAAACATAAACCAGCCAGAATTCTTCAGCTGGAAAGTTAGAAATTTCTATGCTAATAAGCCTAGCAGAAGGGCTGTGGAAGCAGCTGATTCAAAGTGACCCAGTCATCCCCCGCCATCACCTAGATTTACAGCCCTGTTAACTTTTGTTCCAAAGTATCATCTGGTGCTCAAGTGGTATATGAGTGTGCTTCCCCCCAGATGGCTCTTCTTGCTTTGAACAAAAAACAAAGGATGCCACCACACCAGCGCTTTAGCTCGTCCCCCAGAACTGGGCCCTGGCTCTGGTGTTCCCTGGCTGTTCCCAGGCAGGTGCAGCTGCGCAAGAAGCATCAAGCCAAGCAGCGTGTTTATCTGTTCTGAGCACAGGAAAATCTGAATGTTATTGATCTGGTTTGAATGCTGTCTAGACATGTCGACACCTTCCCCTTTGAGAGCCTGCTATAACATTTGTAGACCTCAACATCTTGGCATTTTTTTATCAGTGCAATGGCATCTAGCATGGTACACAAGAAAACTGGAAGCAGTCAGTTTCTGCTGCCTGATCTTTGGGGAAACAATACACTGGCTAATAGCAGAAAACCTGCATTTTACAGCAGATACCATCAATGGTGCCATTAAAACGCCTAGCACCTTACCCCCTTATCCCCAACTCTTCTATTCCACTCGTTGTGGAAATTCCTGGCCAGACCTCTGGGCCAGGCTCTCTGGCCTCCACCAGCAGTACAGCTTGCCTTGCTGCAGGACCCAGCCAAGGACATGTGTGAAACTGCTCCTTTTCTCTGTATACACAGCTTTGTGAAGACAAACGGATTTTTCTATGATTTACCTCTTCTGTGTACAAAAACTATATTGAGCAGGTACAGAGTACTTTTGGACCCCAAACTTAAGAGACCTAAAAATCCAGCTTACTTGAAAGAATAAATACATACCTATCAACTTCCCTGGGAAACTTCACTCGCAAGGTCTTTCACATCAGAGCCTTTTGCCAAAATGTTTCTCAGGTGCCAGTTGCCAGCTGATATCTATTCATCAGGCTATCCAAAGTGATTGTCAATCTCCAGTCTGATTCTAGCAGACAATAGCCATTGCTTGCCATGGGATCAGAAACACCATTTTGAGACATGCAGTACATAAGTGAAGTGTAGCGTGAGAGCAGCTTCAGCTGCTGTGCTGTGCCCTTTGTACTCTCCAGGTAATTGGAAATCTTCACTTTCCTATGTGCAGGTCTTAACCAGCTTACAAAATTATAGCGATGACTTTATGAATGGATAAGAAAAGTAAATTTGATTATTTCTCAGCCATGCGTTGCTGTCTATAATTGCATAGATTTGGACTTTAATTAGTCAGATTACTTCCTCGGTTCAGAGTTGGACAAGGCAGTAACATTCACATAAAATGATAAATGTCCCCTTCTTATCAAACCCAAACCACAGCTTTGGGTCCTAGTATTCTAGACTCTTGAAAAGGTATTTGAGGTTGGAATTAGATCCTGGATCTAAATATTGCAATTAGGTCACATTTAATTCATGTGTTTTTGTTCTGGATTTGTTCTGTTCTTGTGGCCTCAGTGTATTTGTATGCAAGCTGGTTTTGTACAGCAGGAAAAAGTTATGGTATACTTGACTGAAACGCATATGTGCAGTTTGCACCCTTACTCAAGCTTCTACACCTGCAACAACTTGCACAGGCAAATGAATTTTGAACCACAGGTGCTTCATAAACAGATACTAAAGACCAATGAGCATGTTACACAAATCGAATTTTAAAATTAAATTTCCAATGCCTAGAGAGAAGGATTGCCGGAAGCTAAAAATAGATCAGAATCTGATGCTGTATATGAATATACTAGCAAGTCACATTTCAATAATCTTCATCTCTTAAGAACCACTGCCTGGAAAAAATGCTCAGCAGGCTCCGTTTTAACCTCTGTCTGCAAGCCTGATGTTCTGACTGCATGCATGTCAACCACTTAAGTACTCATGCTATTCAGTTTTGCTTCATAGCTGAATAATATTCCTTGCGCAAAGTAATGCTGGGCTGCTTGACTGAGTACTTCCAACCATCTAAATCTTGGGGTAATTATTTTAATAAATATGAATTGTGGGACTCCTGCCTAGATATGTAATAGAAATCTAATCTATAATACAGATGGAAAGCAGTGCAGCTGCACTGTGTTAATTAAGTATACATCAAACATATGGCAATACACCTCCAGACCAACAGGCACAGAACTCTCTTGGATGCAATTAGCTCTTGTGCATGCATAAAGAATCAGTCATGAACTCGAAAAACGCGTAAGTCATAACCTCTGACTGATGAAACTACTAGTGTTAAACTACTTCACTCACATTGCAGAAATGTTTATCTCATCATTGGAATGCTGGTGAGGTTTGGGTGTTAAAAAGAAAAAAAATAATCTTATTTTCTTCTGTTTCTGATCTTCTTTGCTATACAGTTCCCACATTAGAGCTTTGCCTCTGTGGAACCAGAGGGGTGGCTTAGAGAAAGAAATACAGCCCCAGAGGGAATGATATTCCATTGCCCTGCAACTTGTGCAGTTATTTATACAGGTTTAAAATAGATGAAGAATTGGTGTAAAATGTTACTTTCTGATACAGTCTTACTCACGTTCTTGATGTGAATTTGCATCAAGATGCATAAGGTTCACAACAACAAAGTTTTGACCCAATCCGTAAATAAAATAGCCAAATTATAACAGCTACTAGGGCACATAATAGTACATCATTCACTGTTATTTGTGTGAGAGCAGTCTTGGATGCTCTGGCTCTGGTGTGATGGACACTGTGCAAAATCGCATGTGATGAAAAGCTGCCTCTCTTGATGTAAGTGACAAATCACCCCTGACTTTGATGACACCTGGATTTCACTCATAACAAAGGTATAAACACTGCCTCAAAGAGTTTACAATCACAGTACAAGGCAAAAGACAACAGGTGAATACAGTATAAGAAGCAAGGAACAACACTAGGAGTTTTGATTAAAAGCTGGCTTACGGGTAGTCTCAGCCAGTTTCCCCCAAATGGCTCTTTTCATGATTGCCAATAAAATCCTGCTGGCCTGTTCCTGAATGTGCAACAGTAATGGGCAGTGCTCTTTTCTCTTGCTAATAACTGTTCTAAAGTTTTAAAGCTTCAGAGTAATATGGTCCTTGCTTCATATTGCTTAGAGAGTGGGGGAACTTCATTTCTTGCATTGTAAATTGGAGGGCTTTTGTTATTTTTCAAGTCAGACACATCAGACTGGCTGACTTTCATTTGCACAAATCCAGGAGAATATTGGTCCTTTCCAAGCAAAGCGACCATGTGCGTCTCTGCATTGATTTGAAAAAAAAAAACCCCAAACAAACCCTCCTACCATTTTCCCAATGAAAGTTCGTTGTCCCTGGAAATCATTATTGGTTTGCTACGGTTTTTACCAGACTTGCAGTGCAGCCCTTGTTTGCAACAGTACCGCTTGCCGGAGTCAGCTGCGGAATCTGACTCTCCAAAAAGGGTGACTGTGAGGAAAGTAAAGTTTATTTATCTAAGTGCAGTCAGTGTGAACACTGTTCACTTGGAGGTACAGAATGAGATTCAGGTCAACTGCTTAAGATACAAACAGGTTCAGCTATGCCTTGTTCTTCTTCCAGTAAAGATAGATATCACCTCTTAGAGCAGACACTTAACACTGTCTTTTCTTATTCCCAGCCTGATGCAGCAGCCTATAATTACTTTTCGCACCTTGGCTATGTTTAACTCCCCTCTGTCTCATCTGTTAATCTGCTAACAAGCAGCAAATGTGTTTTAGAGTCAGATCCAAATGGGAGGCCAAGACCTAAAGGTTCACCTTCCGAGGGAGCTGTTCAGAGGGCACAAGTCTTAAATAACTTTCAAATATCTTGAACTCATGTGTTTTTTTACAGTCTGGACAAAAGTGAGAGTGTATCTCTTAATATTAATGCAGAAAGTTGTAAATGGACTAAAAGCTGATTGCATAAAATAATCTTTAATTTCCTTTTGGTGCTAGTGAAATGATTTAGTGTAAGTGCAAGGTACCAGTTTTACAGCCTGGAAGCATCTTCCACGTGGCTGTCCAAAACAAGTACCCGCCCGGCCCTCGGCTTGGGTGTAGCTATTGTCAGAGAAGGCGATTTCTATTCTGTCAGTTTTGTGGCCGTTCATGGAGGGGTTGTTCCAAGAGAGACCAGTTAGTGGGTGTTTTGGGAGTGGGGTAAAATGGTAAAAATGGGTCTCCTTCCAACAGAATTTGGATTAATATATCCAGAAGATACACCACGAACAAAGAAGTCCTGCTGCTGGTGGTTAGGGGTTTTCTTTTTCTAAGCCTCCTGCACTGTAGGAGCCAGTGATGTTTTGATGAAAATGTGGTTTTTATTCTGAATCATTAAAATTCAGATGATGAAAGTCCTAGGACAGTCAGGCTGATTGTAACACAGATTGTACATTCTTTGACTTTGGTATGTCTTTTCTTCTGAATCAACATTTGAAAACAATAAAAGGCATGAGCTTTGAAAAATTTTAGCCAGCTCTTCTCATTCTTGGTTTTTCTTGTTTTGGCTCTGAGGGAGCGAAGGCATGGGGTTCTCGTGCTCTCTCTCAAAATGAAGGGTGGTGTGTGTTTTCAGGAGCCCAAGGGCAGAAGGTCTTTGACTTAGGAACTGCGTAGGGTTGAATACAAAGTGCAGCACTGGACAGAAGGGAACAGTACAGTTTCATTCTCCTTTGGAAAAGAAAAAACATGATGTTTTGGTGAAAACAGAATTGTGCCAATTACTTTTTTTTTTTTTCTGATGAAGCTTTATAACTGAGGAACGAGTGGGCAGCCAGATGTGTAAAACACAAGTTCAGGAGGTGGGAGACTGAATGTGGACATTGGAGTTTAGTCCCTCTCGCAGTGACTTCAGAGCAGAGGTGGACTTCTGCCTCCATGTCCTTCCCAGCCAGTACCTCCAGTGCAGGAGATGCGGTGGGAATCTCCTCCCCTCTCTCAAAATCTTCCCAAACAAAAAGTACCCACTAAAGCAACCCATTGATGTGGGCACTATCAAACTTAAAGCAACAGAAATTACTTTGTTACACAGTGCATAAAAATACTGTGGACCCTTTTGCTGCAGGAGTTGAGGATCCACAGACTTATAAATGTGTATTTAAAAAGAAAATAATCTGTAAACATCTGTTGTAGGTCAGTGCTGGAGCCCAGACAGATGTTTAGGTGGACTTTTGTACAGTGAGTGTGGTTTTATATTACGTTGCCTGGGTCTAGTAGAGTCAGACACCGCCTGTTTATTTGTCTCACTCATAAATTTTGACTTCATAGGTCAGATCTTCTTTGTCTGGACATAAATGAAGAACAGTGCGCTTTTTTTTTTTTTTTTTTTTTTTGCATTTGTGCTCACTGTTACAGCAGTCACTGCTTTCTTGTTGCTCTGTCTGGAATACAAAATTTGGACTTGATCTAAAGCCAGCATAAGCGGGAGGATAACCTCCGCCTGTCATGTTCATCTTCATACTGACTGTCATTCACAAACTCAGACCAGCATGTGATGCTCATCTCCATGAGAAATAGTTCCTTTGCGTCACTGTGTGAGCCTGATTTTTATTCATTTGTACGTTTATTTATCTATCCATCATTCCCTCAAATTGTTTGCATAAGAATGGAGACTCAAACTTCTGCAATAATAGCTGGAGCTGAAATTGGATTCTAAGCTTCCCAGGCCATGGGATGATTAGAGTTGTCAGAGCATGTTCCTGGAGAACTCTCTCCTCGTTAGCAGCTATGATGTCCTGCGCGGGCTGTACGCAGCCCTGCTTTCTCCTCAGATTAAAGGAAGATTGTTCTTTCATTTTCATATTCTGCATCTCTCATTTTCCAAAGTAAATAAATTGAAGCCGCTTGTGCCATTTGTCCTAAGTCTCTTTTCTAAAGAGCTGCCACTGATTATCGACCATTTTTATTTTCCATTGTTAATCCTCCCTACTTCCTTCAGTGGTCTGTTCATTTACTAATCCCATCTGTCATGCACGTAGATGTTAAGAGATGGAAATCTAATCTCAATGCAGTTTTCATTCTCTGTCTAATGTACTTATAAAGATTCACAGGATATAAGCTTTTTTGTACAGGGTTCTTAGTGAAGCAGGATGCCTAAATGACCATTGCTACCTGGCCTCACAAAGTGAATCCAGATGTGTATGGATTTGGCATGGCTTCATTCAAATGCAGGGCGGTTTTTTTTCTATAGTTATAAATTGCACTCTTATCCTTCCTGATAATTTCACTGAGACAGAAGTGGTCTGTTAAGAGGTTTGGAGCCCTTCCCAACCAACAAACTTCTGTAGATAGGATACAGGCAGAGCCGGAGCCGGAGTTGGAGCTCCTCTGTGGAGATGGAGGCAGTGCAGGGCCTCGTGCTGTCACGTACCCATCACCCAGCGGGATGGCCGGTGGTGTTACATACTGGATTTAGGATTCTAATTCCCAGTGAAAAATCCATAGGCTTGCAGCTCTCAAATCATTTAGTAGCTGCTGGAAACTGTGGGCTAGATCCTTCGAGAAGGAAGGACAGATTGCCACCCCCTGGCTCTGCTCTCTCCCTCGGGTGTTCCCACCAGCTTCTGTGACCCCAGGAGAGACATTGACAATCCAGATCCCAAGGTGGGAGAAGGGTCTCCTGGCTGCTCATTCAGGGCAGAAACTTTTCTTTGATAGTTGGAATTTCCCCCCGGAGGAGCTTAATTTAACTCGGGTGTCTTGCCTAGCCCTGGCCAAGCTATAACCTGCTTCCCAGTGTTTGATACCCAGAGGAAGATGCAGGATTTCCTAAAGCTTAATCAAATGTGCAATTACAGAGGGCAGTTTATGCCTATGCTGAGGTCCTTCAGCTCCTTGTACAGCATTTTCTTTTTTTATCTTGCTTGCCTCATTCTTTAAGAACTGCGAATGGGATACTCATATGCTATTATCTCTGCTTTTGGATTGCAGTTTTAGCCTTTTTCTCTGTGAATAATCTGCCTTGTCCCTTAGGTTGTTCTTCCCCCTTGTTCTTCCACATGCTTTTGTGGTCTGCGGTTATTCAGCTTAGTGCCATGGCCATGCATGCCATCCCATTAGACAGGTGCCCCACCAGTTCAGATCAGTTGCAGACAGTTTCTTCTCTACCCTTGGCCCTGTCGGGGCATTTGCACATCTTCATTCCCACCTGGGTGACTGGCTAAATGCTGGGCTGCTGCTGGACACGCAGTGCTTCAGGCAGCACCAGTCCCCTCCCTGCCACCCCCGTGGCACACTCAGTGTCACACAGCCACGGTGGTGGGAGCTCAGAAGGAAGCTGGAGAGAACCGCCGAAATGGCTCAGCTGTGAGCGGGGCGGCTGACCCAGCCCCAGCCCTGCCTCTGCAAGGAGCAGCAGCTGCGGGCTGCCTGCGTGGTTAACCCGGGATCGCCGAACGCGGCTTTGCAGATTAAGGGTGCCTCATGCTTATTCATAAGCCCTTGCAGGGCTTGGATTTTTCTTTCTCAGGGTGCCATCAACTCATACACTGAAAACTTCAGTCTCTGGCTGCAGGTGCTGCTTCTCAAGCATTGACTCCTAGCAGTGGGATCCAAAGCTGGAGAGATGCAGCATTTTCTGAGCAACTGTTGGGCAGGCCTCGAGAAGCTGGCACAGGCATGTCACAGAGCAGAGTCTCTGAGAGGTGGGGAGGATTGACAAGTTTAACGTCACAAGCGTGTTTCCAAATGAATCTGTTGTGATAGGTATTAGTCATAAGTATAAACTGCAGGGAGATTTGCATTTTATTCTCTTTATCCTACTTCAATCCTGAACAGCCCCTTCTGCCCACCCCAGTTTGCCATATTTAAGGGGATTTGTTGCGTTTTTAGTAATTAAAGGTACTGGAGAACAGTGAGCTCATTTGAGTTGAATGATACGTGCGCACACTCAGGCCTGGATGTGCACGGCTCTTTGTGCCCGAACACTCGCACACGTCCACGTGGACATACCCCACACGTGGAGTGCTTGTACAAATTGCACTGGTGTGGTGCTGGATGAATCCTCGGGAGTCAGTCTGGTCACCAGGTGTTTTGCACCCATGCCCATCGTGAATCCATACTTCTGCCTTTGTGGGTTTTCTTTTCTCCCCTCTAGATTTTCTGGGGGTTCTCTGCTGCTGGCTGAGCCCCAGCCACGTGCCCCATTGCAGCCCTGGGGCAGGGGAGGCGAGGGGGAGCGCGTTTTGGCTTGGTTTGGCAGCTGTTCTGCAGAGCTGCTTTTAAGTCTCAAACAAAGCGTGACTTACATACTAATAGTCTGGATTTATCTGATATCTGTCATATGCGGGTCTCATTGCATTTTATGACCTTTAATTAATTAAGCTTCATAAAATCCTAATCATGCAGGAATTATTAATCCTGTTTTAAATTAACTGGCCAAAGAGAGGTGAAACATCTTACCAGTCTGCGGATACCTGATCTGAACCCTGACGTCCTGCTGACTCCAGCCTTGCTGTAACCCAGCAGGAAAATTTGCTTCATACAGGACTTCAGGTGAAGTCTTCAGATATAAAGTTCCTGTGCTGAATTCCCCCCCGCTGCAAATGGATGCAACTCCTTTGACCCTAATCAAATCATGTGTGTCTTATACTAGGACCAAACCACAGCTCTTTCTTTTGAAACAGACATTCTCAGTAAAAGCAGAAGCGAGAATTCCCTCTCCTCCTGGTTGCTGTGCCAAAAACTTTCACGTGACTCCTTAATTCCTCTTGCACAAATGCAGAAGGCAGTACTATTTTATCAATCCTAGCCTGGGATTTCTTGGCATTAAGTGACTTGCAATTTTATTTGGAAGGAAAGTTTGTGAGTGGTTATTTAAAGCTGTGTTGCACCTCCCTTGCGAGGTGTACCATATCTCTGTCCTTCCCAGGAAGGAAGTAATTCTCATGAGAATGTGTGTTCTGGCTACGTTTCACTGAGTCTGTAGCCAGGCAGGAGTGTGGGATTACTGGTGGATGTTGCAAACACTGTATTTTGTGTGTTCATAATCTTCTAATCTTTCTGATAGTTGCAATTTGATCTCGCCATGAAGGTCACATGTAGGCAGCGGTACCTGTGACCACAGGGGTGGTGGTAGGCAAACTGTTTCTCAGCCAGGGAGCTAATCTGCATATAAAAATAATCTCACATAACATTCTTCTTTTAATTAAAAAACCCTAAAACTTCTAAGTGAAAGTCTGCACTTATCTCATCCTTCCATGAAGAGTGTTAGATGTGAGGAAAAGAAACGTATTTTGCTCAGTGACGAAGGAAAGCTGACAGCTTAGTATAACATACTATTTTCAAGGAACAATTTCACAAGTACTGGAGATCCCTCTCTTACTGAAACATCCCATTTTAATATCATTTTTACCAAAGACTGTGGTTAACTGAGACACAATGTGTTTTGTGATACTGCTTTGATGTGCCACGATGCCCTGAAGTGCTTCTTGCAAGAGGTGGCCCTGACGGTGACTGGGAAGTGAGATTAGTACCCATATTTCTTGCATTTTATTTGAAGCTCTAATTATTTATTGCGTGACCTTGGGCAAAGACCTATCTTCCCTCTGCGAAAGGACAGAGCAGAAGAAGAGACTCTCCTCTGTTCACTGGCACCAGCTGCCTTTATATTGATAGGATGGGGTTGGTCACCCTTCCTGCCTTTAAGATGCCCTGTGGTCTGGCTATAGCTGGGGGACACGAGAGGTTGTCTGAGCAGGAGTGTTGGCTCGGGGAGGGAAGAGCTCACGCTCGGCCCCTGCGAGCAGCCTGGCAGCAGCTGGATGGAGCCTCCTGGCCCCGGGAGCAGAAGCCTGAACCCGGCAGAGCGCAGGCAAGCCGGCGCGGGTGGGGAGGTGTTCTCGCTTGTGGCACGCTTCTCATCCCAGAAAGAGGAGTTACTTCCCTGTGAATGCTGTCATGGCCCCAGTGTCGACCCGGATGGATGCCGTACTGGTTTCATCACTGTCTTTGAACTCTTAATGTGATTCAGGCTCTTGCCTTGGTCAGGCTTTGTAGTGACTTGTACTGTTGGCTTCTCTAGTGTTTGCTGTTAGCTCTTGTTATGTACCCTTCCCTAGGAAGACATGAAGAGCTGTTGAATGTCGTAGACAAGCAATATGTAGCCCTCTTTTGCTGGTTATGAGTTGATGCTGAAAGGCTAAAACCCCACAAAGACAACAGCAGTATAATATCGTATGTCCTCTGTGCAATGGTTTAGTTTCATGCTTATTATAATCCACAGGAGTCTATGGAATTAATCATAATGCCAGCGCTCCCATCCAGCTGCCTCAAAGCTCTTTCCAGACATTAGTCACATTAGTCTTATAGTCCCTGTCTGAGGTGAGAAAATGCTGGCTGTTATCAGCATCATATGGCTGAGAAAGCTGCTGGTTGGAGGGGAATACATAAAAACACACTGGTGTCCTGTGCAAGGGCTGGGAGTCGAGTCTCTGCATCCCACTCCTTGCCTGGTGCTTTGTCAGCACCAGCCCAGCAAAGGGCGAGTCGCCTGATCCCACCCGCTCTGGCCCTAGCACGCAGGAGAGGTTTTGATTTGCCTCCGGAATGGGGGTCACCGGCCAACTTTGGGTCTGTGGGGGCTGATGAAAGCTGAGCTGCTTCCATCTCCTTCCCCCCCTTGCCTGGCAAGCACTGCAAACTGCTAACATGATGGAGAAAGAAACAGGAGTCTGGATGTTTCCACTTCATGCAGGGATTTGCTAAGAGATGTGAAATCTTCTCTTGGGTTTTCTTCGTTTCCCTCCTTCCTAAATCTGTTGTCTGTGCAATGAGGACAGACCCTGTGCTCTGTCGTACCAAACCAGACTACATTAAACAAATCTTGTTGGGTTCTGGACCATTGCATAAGTCCTCTGTAGCCCCACAATGTGCCACAGTCACCACTGTCTGGCAAGGCTGTAAGTTCAGAGAAAAACATCTCCACAGTTTGGCCGTAAGTACAGTTTTTCTTGCCTTTTCTGCACTGAACAGTATTTATGTGCTTAGGGTGACTCTCTAGCTCTCAATATGTGCAGCAGGCACTGACAAATATTTCTGTAGGGTCATGTCACCTTGAGAAATATGCTTTGCTACACGGAGCTGCTCACCCAGCATCATTTTCCTTGTGAGCTGGGCTCTGGGCATTAATCTTACGGCACTGCCGAGATCTGTATCTGCTGAACGCTGTTTATAAGATTAAAGGGATATTGTGAGTAACAAGTTCTATTTAGCTCTTCAATGCTATTTCTGTGCCAAAACATTTGAAGTGGTGTGAAACGAGTCATAAAAGGCTCTGGAAACCAAATATTTAGCCAGGGTTTCTGTAGCCGTTGAAATGAGTTAATGACCTAAAGTCAGCGTAGGTTGTACCAGATAGAGCATACCCGGCAGAGATGGGGAAACACTGGTGCTGGTGCATCGGAATTGGCTTGTCATGCTTATGAAGGGGATGATGTGATGTAGCAGGGTGGGTCTAGGGTCTGATGACATTGCTGTTATTTTCTGTCTGATGTTCTCTGCCTAGGATTGGAAAATGTTTGCAGTATGGAAAACCAATGCTGCTTACATTTGCTTTCTTTCTGTTTCTCTGTATCACACCTTGTGCCATGGCAGAAGCGATCTCATGTCCGGACCACCTGATACGTGCTACCTTTGGCAAACCGGTACTTGAGAGTTCAGGGAAAATTAAACATTTCATTAATTTCCCTGTGGTGATGCCTGTACACTTGAGTCATGAGATTTGATTACATTTACATTAGCATGTTAATAATCCATCAAATTATCCAGACTCTTAAATCCAGATATATGGGGTGTTATCAGTAAAAATATTCTTCCTCTGTACTTGGTTCTGGACATTGGTCTGTTTTAAACATTTTCACTTTTCTTACTGCTTTTGGGCATACTCGGGAGACTTCTCGTTGTCTCTCATGTATCTACAGTGTAGGTAACTAGAGCTGGGAATGTTTTCCATTACATTTTTAAATGAAGCTTGTATGTATGGAAGCATGCGTATATTCATATACACACAAATATATATATGTATGTATGTTACTTAGGCTATCTTTAAACACCCACAAATTTAGATTTTATTAAGTCAAAAAGCTGCACAGAGTGGAAATGGGAGGCTGAGAGTTATGTCAGTGATTTTTGATCACAGTGAACCCAGGGATTCACAAAATAGGAATTTTGTAATTATACTGTTTTGAAATTTTTTGAGAAACTGCTAGATCATACTGATAACCTTGGATTTTATTTGAAAAAGGGAGATTAACATCCTGATCACAAGGAATAATTGTTACAATATTTCACATTGCACTGAAGCTTACTGCTAAAATCCTCTGTTTGACACTGGTGAATATTCTGCTATTTTATCATACGCTGACTTGCGTAGGAAATGTAGAATTCTGTCAGGAGCGAAAAGTAACAGTGGTTTTCATTTAAAATAAATAAATAAAGAAAAGCAGACATTACTCAAGCTACCTGGGCTTTGCTGTAATGAGGTTTTCATTGTGCCTTTTGAGTACAGTGGAGAAAGACCTGTGAGCAGGTTATTAACCAGTGCATCAGAAAAAATCCCTATAAACTCTGTAACCTTCATCATGACTAAGACTTATCTAGTTCTTGATAAAAAATGTCCCAAATTCTACAGTAAAAGGAGAAAACTGTGTTAAAGTTAAGGAAGTTGCTGACAAAGTGGGTCATTAATAATGTTCCGAGGCCTTTGTACAGAGGTGGTTGGGGATAAATTGTCAGTCAGAAGTTTGTAATTTCCTGGGTTTTGTCATATGAATGCAGATTCTTAACCTCAATGATTTTGTTTGTGAAACGTTCAGTTGGGTTTAATTGTCTGCTTTTCTTTTATAAATCTGATCTGATAATGGAAGTTTTAGAGGCAAATTCATTTTGTCGAAATAGATTTTTCCCTATCTTTTTCCATTGTATTATGAATCCAAAAGGAGGGCGATTCAACTGAAGTCCCTGTGTGTGTGTTGGGAGCTGAAATATTCTATTCTACTCGAATGTTGGGCACAGGGCAAGCTCCTGAACAGAAAAAACCTGTCAGCCTCCCCCGTGCACTCTCCAAGTCCATCTCTAAGTGTAACAATGAACTTAGCTAAGGAAGAACCAGTACCCCCGCAGGCAGTTGCCGTTGTCTGCATACCCAGCTAGCTCCCTAAATTTTATGCTGTGCATTTACATATGCATTCGTTTCTTATAAAATGCAGAACCAGAGCAATATTCTCGTATTAACCACAGGTGCTACTCTGAATATCAGCACTCCACAAACTGACACTGTTTGAAAGGTGGAACAGAGAAACCACACTGAGTGTTCAGAGTAAGGCTAGGACACTTAACCTGTTTTGATACAATTACTGTCCACAGATGCATACAGCCCAGATCTTTGGTTTGACAGTACATGCAAAAAAATGTATCCAAGTTTGTCTTCCTTGACAGAATTGATTAAAAATAGCTTTTCTTTCTCAGCCATGATAATGCTTTTTTTCCCCCGTTGCTTGATAAGGACACGGTGAGTTTGTAATGAAACAGTTATACAAGAAAATAAATGAAGTTTCTCTTTTTTTTTTTTTTCCTTCAAGATACGTGCTTTCACATCAATACATAAGTATCCACTAATTTAATACCTGTTTTCTTTGAAGCATTATTTTACTTTTCTTCTAGCATTTTAGTGTCCCCCCTGGATAGTGGTTCTCTTTTCCAGAAAGCTGCGAGGTCACAGAGAAAGTCTGATGTTTCAAAGTGTGCCTCAGAAGCTTGAGCTTCTGGTTACTGTCCTTCCCAACCTCATCTCTCCTGTCTGCTGGCAACTGTTCCTGCGTAAGCTTTAACAGCATCTAAGCCTTTTGAATAGTGTATTCATGCTATTTGCATGGCCGTAACTCGAATTATCTCGAGACTGTTTTCTGCCAAGTAGGTACGTTAACAAGTTGCCCAGTCCTACAGCAGTTACTACTGGAGGAAATGGTTCTCCTAGTACCTGGAGTGTGTCTCAAAAGTTGTTCTGACATAAGATGCCTTTCAATTACAACTCTCAATCTTTATTGCAACAGTTCATTTTCTTAATTACAAAATGGTAACCACAGTGCCTTTAATAAGAATGGCAGTCAGTCCCTACACTTCAATATTTCCGACCTATGAAGAAAGGCAAACAAGCTTCACCCTTAACACACTGTCCTCACTGCAGTGACATGCATGGCTTTATTTTACACATGCTCTTCTACCTTAAACCTGCGAAGCCAAATGGTTAAACAGAAAGCAATTACGAAGTGGAGTTAGTCTGTATGGAAGCTTGAAAGCTGTTAACATCCTCAGTGCTTGGTGTGTAGAGGGTTCCCTGGCAGTGGAGCACTGGGTTCAGACTCACCTGAGCTCTACCCTGATTGCTGGGCTAAAGCTGAAGGTTTTCCTGTCCCAGTGTCTCACCCCCCCCCGCCAGGCGTATCCTGTGAAGCAGGGAAATTGGCTCGCACGGGGCTTTGTGCTTCCTTAGCCAAGTGAAACCACCTGGAATGAGTACAGGTACTTCTACTTTCCTCTGCTGTCTGCCGGGTAGATGTGCCCTGTGGTGTGCTAGGACCTGTAAGAACGTTGTGGGGTTTTGTAAAGGAAGGGGATGAGAAGTGCTGTGAGTTTGCATGTGTATTCTTCACGTAGTGCACTAGGAAGCCCTAAAATAGTCTTTAGTAAACACCCCTTGCCTTCTCTTTTGAGAAGAAAAGGAATAGCAAACTCCCTGCTTCTTCCGTTCTGACAACTGGCCATTTCTGTTCATCTCTTTCCCAAGATGTTATAAACCCCACCTTCTGCTATTTCAAATAAAATCCCATTTTTACCTCTAAGGAAAGCCATTTGAAATGCACTTAGCAACCGTCAGAGTCTATTTTTAGCTTCTATCAGGGTGTAATGTAAAAAATGTAATAATCTCATGCTTGGAGCTTTTTTCCATTCTTCCCAGAGATGTGAAATTGCTGCAGTTGAATAGGAGTGAGAGAAACTCTGTATCTCAGCTTTGCCCAGAACTCATTTTCTCTGTCTGTGTCTACGTATCTCAAGTTGTTCATGTTCACCTTTAGCAGTATGGTTATTTATGGGCAAACCCAGATACGGTGAATGTGCTGAACAAGGTAAACCAAGCGTACATTTTTAGATTCGTCTCTGACCATGGAGCTTGTTGTCAAGGATATTTGTAGGACAGGGAACAAAATAGAGTCTAGAAAGAGAATGATTAAACACCTCCATGACTTCAAGAAAGGTGGGGGAGTAGAGGGACTGTCTGGCGAATGAAGAGTGACTTCAAACTCTCCTGACTGAGTGGACCCAGAAAACTGGGCTGTTGATAGTAACCTTGGTCCTAAGATACACTGTCCATTTTCTACAAATGCACTGCACTCCTGCAGATCCTGGGAACAGGGCACTTGCTGGAGATGTCAGGTCTGCAGAAGCGCTCGGGGGGTGTGTGGGAAGATGTCTCTTCCATTACTCTGTGCTCTTTGAAGCAAAGTAGGAAGGATGATGACTGTAGAACTGGGTTGGGACACTAGCGTTCCCAAATTACTGCTGCGGCGTACTGTGTGAGACCTTGGCTAAGTCATTAAATTCATTAACCTTCATGTGATTTAGTTCATCACTTTCAGCTCATACTGCTATCCTTTTTTCCAACTCTTAGACCAGGCTCTAATAAAGACAAAGTTTATCTGTCACAATGTTCATATGCTTCAGGGCACTAGTCCGGGGGTAAGCTCCTGAGGCTGCTTAGCGGCTCAGAGGCTTTGTTGGATAGCATCTAGCCTTCCTCTTCGCTATTCGGTATTGTCTTACTAAAATGAGTCTTTCAAGACTAGGTTGTTATGATTTAATGCTATTGTTTGGTAAGTCTGAAAAGCCTCATCCAGCTTGATGCTATTTGTTTGTGATGGCACGCCTAAGCCATCAGACACGAAGAAGCTGACCACAGCTTTGGTCCACATGTACTGATGCCCACGGTGGTGTCAGTATTTACCTAGTGAAGCTAGTTCAGACTGTGAACTCCCAGGGCTGCAAACAAGGCAGAAATACTAGAAATAGGGGAAGCCTACTAAGGTCAAATAGTCCGTTCCCTGGAGCCACAGGATGATGGTTCTGTGCTGTGTATTTCCTATTACTTTGTTCGTTTGAGTTTTGAATGGCAGAAGTGATGGGGCTCCCATTGCTCCCTTCTGGAGATCAAGTGACCTCCTGTGCCAGATCAGAAATAGACTTTAAATAATTCATTGAATAAAGTCTAGGATCTTTGTAAATGTCTGTCTGATTCTCCTTGCTCTCTATTATTCCTGGCTTTCCTGCCAACCCATAGAGCACATAGTCCCATCCCTCCTGTCATCACATCTACATTGCCTCCTTTCACTCACAGATCATCCCATTTCTTTGAGCATTAGTTGAATTTTTTCCTTTCTCTCTTGAATGAGGGAATTATTTTACCTAATAAGATGACTTTGACTTCCCCATTCACATGTGCTTTGCTCTGATCTGAAGAGGACATAGACATTAACTTCCTCCACGTGGAACTCACCTTACATCAGAAGTCAGCGTGTTAAAGCAAATTGCATGGTACTGTAAACATCTAGAATCAAGCTCTCATTTGTATCCATGCAATCACGCTGAGTAGAATTCAGCCTGTAGAGCTTAAAGACACGGGTTTTTAATCCTATGCATTTTGTAAGACTAATAACCTGCTTGGAGGCTTGAGGGCACACAGCCTGATTGGACAGGATAATGTAGGGTAGCAAAGCACGAGGCAGAGTTCTGAAACATAGTTCTGGATGGGAGAAAAACATAGGGAATTTGTTCATATTCCTTAATTCCAAGCACTCTTGCAATCATGTCCTCATCACCAAAAGGGATGAATTTGTTTATGATGTTTAGCTTCAGGCTGGAACGGAACATAAGATACGTTTCGTTGCAAAGATACATTCCTATTTTATTTGATGGTCTGAAAGTAAATCAGAAGGAATGTTATTTAATCAGTGAGCAAAGAAAGAAAGAAGGAATAAACAGGCATCCAATAAATTCATGGTTGTCACTTTGTGACATGTGCAGTCCCCTGGGAAGTTAGGAACTCTTTGGAGAGCATCAGGCTTGTGTTCTCTTCCCGCGTGGCACAGGTTTCAACACCCGAGACAGAATTCCTGAATGGCCTTGCGTGTACACTCCTTGCCTCAGGGAGATGCAAAACTGGAACTCTTTTTTTTTTTTTTTTTTTTTTTTTAAAAGGGGTACAAACTTGAAGTGATTTATTTCCATCACAGTTCTAGTGACTGTCTCACTTGTGATGAAGTTAGGCTGGATTTATACCAGGATAAGCAGGAGTAAAATGTAGCTTCCTTTAAGCATCCACAAAACCTTGTGTGAGCTGCAGTTTTTTCCACTGGATGAAATAGTTAATCTGGGATGCTGTGGTGAATTTGCAAGTCATTAGTTAACCTGCAAGCTATTTTACCTTTCCTGTTTATTGTAGAGATTAAAACCAGAGAGGTACATGCACTGATAAATAGTGAAGTCCTGGTGGTGGTACCTGCCAGAATATTTGTTGTTCTGTGGCTGCAATAGACTTGGTTTTCTTTTGACAATTACTTTGTTTTGGTAATATAACCTTACTAGTCTGTGTGGATTATAGCATTGCTGGTGGGTGGGTGTATAGAGGAGAACAAGAGGCTGGAGTCAAACCCAGAGCCCTTTAAGTAACAAAACAAAAACAGCAGCACAAAAGTAGAATTGCATTGTAGCTCATTTAAGCCTCACTGAAATTTCTATTGTGCAAGCATTTAAATGTTGTAGTTACTGTGGCACATCTCATTTTACTTTATTCCCTGGTGAATGTTTCCTTGAGAATTTGGTACAGATGCTGAACAATAAAGCCTGTTGCAAATTGCTTTCCAACTGCTAGGTAATTACAGCAGATTTTATGCTAAATGTAAAGAATGTACTGCTATTTTTTAATAAAGGGAACATCTTTTCTTATCTGATGCTTTAATAGTGTCTCATTTGTCTTACTTTCCAGCTGTAGGGTAACTTCCAGTGGTTCACACCCAGGCGGAGCTGCTGGCATGCCTGCCTTTCCGTATTCTTCCCCAGAATCTGCGTGTTCCAACGATCAGCTGGAAGTTCAGACCCTTTATGTATTTAGTGAGTAACTTTAAATATTTAATATGACTACACTGAGACCACAGAGCATATTTCTATTTGTACTTGTTACCAAATCGGACAGAATATTTGGTTTCAGCAGGCTTCAAGGATTAACTCCATGTTTTGTCACACTTGTCACTGTTTACTAACATGACCAGTGACATTATAATCTCTCATATAGCAGGCAGAGTAAATATGAAGCTCCTCATCCTTTCTTAGGGGGAGGTTTCTCTCATTGCCTCTGTACACGAATGAGCATCTTGTGCTGCAGGAAGAGTGTCAGTGATTCCTCTGCACCACAAAGCAGATGAGCTGGGATGGGTGGGATTCATTTCATGGGGAGCGACCATCAGCAGAGTTGGGTATGGGAGAACCTGCTTCTCAAGATATTGAGAAATTCACTATCAAGAGGTTCGCCATGCTGTATAGTGTGCCATCGGCACTGCAGCCACTGAGACTGTGGTGTTAAGTGTCCTCCCGCCCCATCCCTGGCAGAGCTCATTGACCCTGGTGTTACGTTCAAGGTCTGCAACTCCAGTGTCTCAGAGAGAGCCGGGTCAGTACAATCTGGGGGAAGGCAGGAGCTGGGGAGGGCTCAGGGATGTGTGCGTGAGCTGGAACATGTTTGAAACTGAGTGGGAAGGTGGTTCCTGGAGAAAAGGAACTGCCTGTGTGTCAGTGCGTGCAGGCTTGGGCTTGCTGGATTGATGTGAGCAAGGGAAGAGCAATGTGAACAAGCTCCAGGATTCACTGTTGGGTATCGCTCCTTCTCCAGGGCCTGCTAATCAAAATCTCCTTTTATTAGCAATGCTTTGTAATGCTCTGGTAGTGCGCACTTACGTTTTGTCACAGCAGAGATGACAAAATGTTACCGAGCTTGGCACGAGGCCAGGGGAAGGATGCTGCTGCTGGTTTTTGTTAGGTGGACAGCTTTATAACCTCAATTTCCTCATGCCACCCTCAGATTATTCTGAGGAGAATATTGCGGAGAGACCCCCAGGCTGGGGAGAGGGTGCGGAGCATTGATAGGTTGACGTACTAATTGCTTTGAGGGCAGTGGAACACGATAGCTCGAGAAACTCTATTACTGAGCCACGGAAAGCAGCGTTGCTGCTCTGCTCTGGGTTATTTAGTCAAGTCAGAGCTACGTGCTCAACCCTGGGCTCTTGGAAAGCACCTGGGTGTCTGCTGGGCTGGAGGAAGACTTGAGACTGTCAGTCGCTGCTGTCAGCCCAGGGCAGCCAGTGTGCTGTGCTGGGGGAGGAGGCAGCCCCAGGAGCACCAGGAGCTGCGGCAGGGGTGATGGAGCCTCCACCTGCTCCCACCAGCACCATGGCTGTGAGCACTTCCACCCCCTGCTTGGCCTTCTTACTGCAAATGGCAAGGGTTTGGGGCTGTAATCATCTCCATTTGCAAATTTGCACCTGGGATCTATTGTAAGCATGCAACTGAAATGTATTTTAAAAATGTGTCAGTCATTAGAATCTAAAAATTGATCTGAGCCCACACAGGGAGCAAGTGCATAAGAGTGAATTGGAGTAACATGTTGATTAAATACAGTATCTGAGAGAGTGAAGTTTACTGCATTTTAGACCATTACAACCCCTGAACTGATGGAAAAATTAGGATACAAAATCCCAACATCTAGGAATCTGCGTTTCTAAACTGCATGAGTATCCAGAAGACCTAATTTAAAGATGTTTTCCAAAAGAAAGTGCAAGTGTGAAACAGAATACTTAACATTTCTGTGAAGGAGGGAGATAGTCACGGAGAAGCTATTGAGACGATCGTATAAAATGATGTTCACAGATCTCTCAGGGGAAAAAAAAAGAAAACAAATGTAAACAGATTAGTCTAGCCAGTAAACCAGAATTTGGTGTTTAATTCTGTGCGAAAGACTATAAGAATATGAAAAAGTAAAGGCAGTCAAGGGTAAAATTAGTAGCACGTTCATGCATTTCTGTGTGCAGAAATAGGAAAACCTGGAGCTGTAGCACTGGAAAATGGAACTTTGATAGAAGTCTCTAAATGCCATCAACACTGGTCACTGAGAGAACTCGGAGGAGCTGGAAAAGCCCTGGGCAAATCTTTGGAGAAGTCTGATTATCATCTGTAAACTTAAGAAGGCAACTCTCCTAAAGGCAAAAGAAGCATGCTCTCTAGCCACCAGCATCAGGAGTGTCCTGTGGCTGGCTGCACGACGCCAGGGACAGGTCGGGCACGCTTCCCACGGGTGATCTGCCAGCTGTCACACGACGGCATTGCCAGACCTCGTCGGACCTGCACAGGTCTGGGATATTTCCTGAGTTGCCCAGTACTTTCTAGTGGTGTTTTTAGTCACATTCTGCAAGTACCTTTGCAGTGGCTTCCTGACAAGAAGTGGGATGGAGTACGGGATTTGTTTAATAACTGGTTAGCTATTCTTAGGAAGAGCTCTGTGCTGGTAAAATGTATGGCAGCAGCAGCCCTTGGTGCCAGAATCTGTCTGCAATAAAAGCTTGTGCACTAGGGCTGGGTGAAAACTGCTGTCAGGTCTCTGTGGGTGTTGGAGTGAGTTTTAAACTGAATCCGCTCTGTTGCTGTTTATGACCTTCTTTATCTACTTCCCATTAACTTTTATATGACTGATTGTTGGGAATACAGAAACACAGAGGTGCAAACACCACAGCGCGATTGGTGCAGAGGTTTCAAGCTCCTGTTAATCTTCTACCCAGATAGAAGAGCACCACCAAATTACTCATTCGGGAGGTTCTCCCTGGGGGTCTGACAGCAGACCCCCGGAGCTCGGGAATGCCGAGGCCCATCGGCATCCTCCGATGTGACAAGCAGCTCTGGCAGGCAGCCAGAGGTCTGACCTGCTCCCTGGCCCAGTGCTGGCAGAGGTGGCACGTGAGATTAAATAAAAGAAGAAGAGATGAGATGAGATAGGATGAGACAAGGGAGAGCACTCCTGCACTCCCACCAGGTGACATTATGTTTAAAGCAAATACCCACATGGCTCAGGAGGCAACAGAAACCCTGTCCAGATACTTTCTGACTTCCAGTAACACTGCTGAGTAGTTGAAATGTGCAATTTAACATATGGCTAATAAACTACTAATTAAAACAAATAGGAAACAGTCAACTAATCAAATCTCCTTGCTGCCATATGGCAAAAATCCCTGGCAGTCTCCGAGAGAGGAGTCACCCAGCCCAGGGTATCAACAGGGACCCAGTGACTCAGCGGGGGATTAGGGTGAAGCAGGGAATTCGGGATGATTACTCATCTAGTTCTCAAACGCAAAAATCTCCTTTTCTCTATTACTTTGGTTGCCGGGAGGCTTTACCGCCGCCCATCGTTTTCCCTCGTGTGACCAGCAGGATGGGTCTGGCATGTGCCCAGGCCTGCTGCTTTCCCCAGCCGCTGCTCCCAGCACCCGCTTGCTCAGTGGGAGGAGAAGGGCGAGGGAAGCGGATGAAGCATTTGACACGCTGCAGTGGCAGCTGAGATGTTCTTCTCGACTGCAGCATCTTTTGAGGTGCTTTTGCCTGCATCCAGGCTACTGAGAGGTGTGGTTGAGAAAAGTCTTGTAAATGCTTGTGTAAATACCTGCGAGCAGTCAGACGGGAAGCGAGTGGATACTCGGAGTCCCGGCAAGCAGAGCCATTCCCCTGCGGCTGGGGGTGCCAGGCATCCCACTGGAGTCATATGCTTAGAGATGAAAGGAATATTACTGGGGACAGCAAATCACAGGCTAGGATTTGCCTGCTTGATGTTTTGGTTGAGAAATCCTGCGTGCTAATGCATGTGGCAGGAGAGCAGCCAGGTTGAGGATAATTTACAAGCAGGAAAAAGACCTCTGAATGATTCAGCAAGAATTAGCTCTGCTCCATGCATGGTCTGGATACCATGTATGAGCGAGAAAGACATCAGCTCTAGAGCTGAGAGGGTATTTAAGTCTCTCTGACCCATTACGTCTTTGGCGTTTCTATCTAGACTGCTGACAGTAGGTTCAGTTATCGTGGTGGCATTGTGATACAGCTTTTTAGCATAAAGAACAGCATGTAATGACACTGTGTAGTGTTTTACATATAGTAAGTGATGACAGTCAGACTGTCCTACAGGGAGGGAAGGTTGGTTAATTAAGCTACATCTTAGTCAATGATATGAATTAAGAACAAACCAGGATGTTTGCCCTGTCTCTTCTGTTAACTTACTTTACCTGTGTAACGGCAGCAGCTGGATGACTCACAACCTTTACTGAGGCACAAAGATACTATGGTCACATAGACTCCAGAGCAGCAGAGCACCTTGAACCCACACAGCCAAACCCCTAGTTTAGCACTGTAGTCAGTGGATCATTTTCTGCATGTTTATACCCCAGAAATTTAATTTGAAACCATTTGCAACAGATGAGATTTAAACAGGCATGATAAGAGACAATACAGATAGTAAATTCTCCTATGAATCACGAAAGCTGCGTGTCCCTTTCTAAATTTATGTGTTCCTATAGAAGGTTTCTTTATCCTCTCTTGCGTAGTACTTTCTAGTTCTTAAATGGAATCATCATTTATAAAGAAGCCATAAATGGATTTTTTCACACCTTTTACCCTTGTCTTGGTTCAGATTTAAGTCATGTCACAGGGAATATGAATGCAATGTAAAACTCAGTGTTAACAGATCATAGCCATGAGATGTAGGAAAGGTCATTTTCTATGGGGATGTGAGGTCAAAGGTGCCTAAAACATGGATAGTGGGAAAGATTTCTGCAGTGAGAACTCATTACAGACTTTTATTTGACTTCTTTTTGCAGATGGCTAGTAGGAGACAAAGCTTGATATTCTTCATGAAGTGACAGAATTATAGCAAAATGTAACAGAAGTGACTTAACTGCCGCAGGGAAATGCTGGGCTGAATCCATCAAGACCCTCAGTGTCCCAGTCATCACCCAGCAAAGCACTTACGCTCTTGCTTTACTGTAAGCACCGTTTAAATCAGTGCTGATTTGCTTTGCTGAATCAGGAACAGAGTTCAGTACGGTTCAGGACTTGGTCTGTATGCTCCTATTTTTCATCTGCACAGTGGGTCCCATCCACTTTTAAATCCTCTCCTCTTGAACTGTGAGACTTTTGGAGCAGAGAGTATCTCTTAGCAACTATTGGCAACATCCCTAGCAGCCTGGTACCAGAGAAAAAGAGTAAACCAAATCACGTAATAAATAATGATAGTAAAAAGAGGTGACCGAACTTGATAGAAAACGCTACTGCTTTTCAAAACTAAGCAAGTTAGTCACGAGCCCATTGTAGTTATGGCATATCTTCAGGTCGACGGGTGTTTTGCACCAGGGTGATCACGATGTTCCCTTCTTGCCTTCAAAGCTGTTGATGAATCCCTGATCTCCTATGGCCTGTCTTGTGTTTATTTGCTAGTACATTCTGCCTTGCTTCTCCTGCTGGGCATTTAGGTGCCCAGAGTCTGGCAAGACTTCTGAAATTAATAGCTTTCTCTTATATACAACTATAAATAACACTACTGGTCTATGAGTGATGGGTTATATAGGAAAGGCACACCCCTCCCATTGATAGGTTGCATAAGCTTTATGAAAACACTGTGCAATCTTATCTATATATAGATATATAGGTAAATATCACATGCACAGTTTCCTTCAATGAATGTGAAACGTGGAAGGGTAATTTGGTCACATTAAATAAGTCTTATCCCCCAGGAACAGACTTTCTGTGGCTGGACCTTGAGCTTTCACTGGCATCCAAAACTTAGCTGCTATCTCTTCTTCGCAAGCTAGAATAGTAGCCAAATGCTTAAACCTATGCCATATGCTCTCTTTTAGATTTTACTTTTGGACAGAAGTCAGGTGCCTAGCGCTTGCCTTCTAAGTGGGCCAGACAAACATGGAGACGACGGGATGCTGTTGCAGGCAGGGCTGCCCTCCCAAAGGAGCTGCAGGAGATTTAATTTTCCTCCCAAGGGTGCGTCTCAGCCCTTGGAAGGATGAGACAGGCTCGTTTTTCACTTCGAGCAGGGTGAGCACCAGGCACGCTACCTGGAGCAGCATGACATATAGTGTTGAATATCTTGTTTGACGCACAGATATTTCTGCCTCCCATCGTTTACAAAAGACCCCACTGCTGAAATGCGATGTGCTGCCCCCTCCCTCCGATGCGCACAGAGGCACGCTCTGCCAATGAGAGCGTGCTCTGGAGAAGGGATTTTCCAGTCTTGCCTTCACTTAAGCCAGTGCTAGCACCAGGTTGAGAGAAGTCACCCAGCAGGAGATTGCAGCTATTTTTGCAGCAGCTCCCAAGTCTGTTCACAAGCCATAGGAGCCTCGTGAATCCTCAGCGACCGCCTCGCTCCCCCGTCCCTGCGGTCTGAAGCCTGACCGGGGGGTGAGTCACAAGCTTTTGTGCTCTCGGAGCTGCCTTTCCCCCCCGACCCCTCCCTGCCAGGCCCACACCACCAGCTCGCTTGACTCGCGGCGTAGAGCGGACCTTGCACCGCTTCCACCCGGCACTCTCTAGCCGGGCGGCAATTGCTGCATTGACCTCTGAACAGGCCTCGGTCTCTGCTCGTGCTCCCCGAGGAGCATCCAGTGTCTGAGAGGAAAGCAGCATGACTCAGGCTGATCGGGAGCTGGAAAAGTGCACAGGTACTCTGTTTGCCAAAGATCTGTGCAAGAAACAACATAATCCCTAGTGGGTTATCACAGGAAGCCCCACTCAGAGCTGTATGTAACCATAATTTTCTGTACCTGCCTCGGTGCCCTTCCCAACTCTTTCTGTCCAATTTCAGGCCACACCATTTGTTTTATGGTTTTGTTTTTTCCTACCCTGCTTTTTAAGAGATCCCACACACATTAGTTTCCTCATCAGGGTTCAGAGTGCTCATAATCAGCCCTCTGAGATTAATCAGAAACCAGTGAAGATTCAGTCATTTTATTTCAGTCATTTCTAAGGCATTACAGACAGAGTCCTCAGCTGGGGTCTAAATGCTTTTCACTTAGTCCTGCCCCAAAGTGCTGACAATTAGGTCTGTCTGGGAAATGTCCATAGCATGTCCATGATGCTTTATGTGGTTTGGCTCCCTGGGTTTATAGCTAAGACTCTGGAAAATTTGCAACTGGTGCTAAAACCATTTGGCTCATTGTTCTCTTTCCCTGCACAAGTTACTTTAGAAAGAGCCTGAGTGAGTGTACAGGGGCTCCGCCAACGCATTCATTTTGCATTTCAACCATATAAAAAAAGATAGTTGGGAGTGAAAAAATGCTGGTGAATGTGAAAACATGTGGCCACAGAACTCCAGACTCATCTAGTGTTCTTTTGCAAGCATCGCTGTGCTCTGAGGCTTGAAGGGAAGATTTGAAGAATGACAATGAGGTCATTTTTTCAGATATTCACAGACTGCTCTTCAATGTTTGATGAGCAGCATGGGGCTCTTGATAGAAAATGACTATGGATTTTTGTGGGGTTTTTTAGTTTGCTTTAATTTTTATTTATTCCAGACTCATGAGGTGTTTGGAGAACTGATTTTGGCTTTCTGAAAGCCTGTCTCCACAAAAGCAAGACTGTGATACAAGTCTGTCCTTGCCTTACTCTTCCTGGCAATGTCTGAAGTGGTATGCTGTGAGTGATAGCACCCAGTGTTCCCAGTAGTGCTGCAAATGTTCAGCAAAAGTGATCAGATGCCTTTAGTATCTCCAGTGGAGAGTTAGTCTCATTCCTTGTCCATGATTCAGTAAAAATAACCTTGCACAAAACATTTATAAAATACAAATGAAGATTTAGGCCCTCAAATATCGGGCTGCATAACAATGCATTTATTGGCATTGCGGAGTGCTCCGCTGTGCTGGAAATCTGTTTGTACGAGGCACACGGGGCTGCTGGAGGCCAAGCAGCTCTGGCAAATGGCCCTGCTCATTCAGCTCTCCAGCCGGGAGCACAGCCTCTTGCCTTTCCGTCAGGGCTACCCTGTGGCAAAATGACTTATCTGACATCTTCAGAAAATTCCTTCTTGGTTCCTGCCGGGCAGACGAGTGGCTGTGGCCAAAGCGCACGGGTCAGCTCCTGCGGTGATGCCAGCCAGGGGCGAATGAGTGAGATGCTGCTTTCTGCTCTGGACCAAGTCAAAACTTGTAATCCAAGTGACTGTGGGGTTTTGGGACCTCCCGTCTCTTCTAGCACACCCTCTTTTCCCAAAGACCTAGCTTGGGGTTTCCACTACCTTCATCTGCGTCCAGTCCAGGCTGTTTCTCCCTTCCCAGTGGCTGAGGAATTCATAATGGTGTTCCTGGGGAGAGCAGCGATGTGTTTCTGGGAGCTGTGAACATCCCACGGACAACCTACCCCCTGCCCTGGGAAGGGTGCTGCTGGGTGGGGGGTTTCACCCTGCTGAGCCCATGGCCTGGGTGTGCTGTGGCATGATGGCTGCAGGAAACCGTCATGCTATACAGCTGTGGGAACCTCTGCTGCCTGTTATTTGAAGTTCTCTGTGTCTCTTTCATTATACCAGTGTTTTAGTCCGGTTAGCAAACACCAGTTTCGCACAAAGTGGCATTCATTCCGGAGTCTTAACCTGGTCCCTGCTGGGTTCAAAACTGACAAAACTCTACCTGACTATTGGTAAGGTACATAATACAGCAGCTAAATATAGAACTGACAAAGGCTCTACCTGAAATAGTACCAGCATGGGGATAAAATCAATGTCATTTCTTACACAGTTCCTTGACAGGCAGTTGCTAGAAGAGTCTTATCTGCGCCTGTCAGTGATTCTCAGATACTTCTTGATTCCCGTTAGAAAGCGCAGAGCCATCGGTGCCTAATGCAGAGAACAACTGAACCCCTGGTCTGACCCCTCCCTGGCAAGGAGCCTGCTCCCTCCCTTCGGGGTTTTAACGTGTTCTCCCATGTGAGATCGCGGTATTGAGATTTGCAGTGGTACAGCTTGGGTTGGTATTTTTTCTTAAATTATATTGTTTCCTTGTGTACTTTTTAGTAAAGCTATTTGCTTCTATCTGGTAAGGCGCAGTATCCTTTTGGCATTTCAGAAGAGGTGGGCAGGATGAATTATTCATTTTAAAAGTGTGTGACATTATGATGGAGCTTCAGCAAAGTACATTTAAACATTACAAAATAGGATGAATCAGTTTAAACTCATCTGAGCTTATCATATATCAGATAAAATGACTGATATAAAGGCTAAAAAGGAAGAAAAAAGCTCTTCTCAAACCATTTCTAAATCAAACTCCAACACCACACCAAATATGAAAGAGGGTTTATTTTCAGATCTTTTAATGCCAAGAGGTTTAGGGAAAATTGATGAAAATACAGGGTTAAACCCCTCTTTGCTAAAAAGCGATACAACTGTTGGAACTGCGCTGATGTACATCCCTGAAAGCAGCAAAGGGGAATGTGGGGACAGACCACTGGGACTGCTGGGTCACTGAGGTCCCGAGGACGTAGGTTCCTCAGGAGAACTCATGTACAGAAGAAAAGAAAAGGCTCCGGTCAAAGCCTGAAGAATAAAGTGGTAAAAGGCAGCAGAAGGGAACTCATGGAGGTGCTTCAGGGGTCTCCTTAGACTTATGTCTACTCAGTCTCCTTTATTCTGAAGTGGTGGGTTTTTTTCTGAAAACACAAATACTAGTGTTTTTCTAAATCCTTCTGCAAAGTCTTTTTCTACATGTGTCAGATAAGATGGATCCCTTAACCTGTAAAATGGTTGTCTCAAAGTGTAAAGCATTGGGAATAGGATGTTTGGACTTGGAATTTATTACAGCCCTCATTATTTTTATGAAAATTCTGTGTCTTAAAAAGTCAAATTTTGGGGGAAGATCCTCTCTAAATAGTCCTTTAAGCAGAATTTCTGCTTATCTTTCTGCTTTAAATACTGCTCTTTTGCTACTCATTGCTGTGCTTCCTTCCGGGGCATCAGGATGCGACAAGGCTGCTGTTATGCTCCCTCCCAGCTGGAGTGAGCAAAACAGGAGTTTCCTTGTCGAGGCTCCTGCTCGGACCTGGCTGGCTGTGTGGTCGGTATCGCAATTCCTCCCTGTTTCAGGAGGGCCGGGCTGAGATTCAGCTGAAGCCTTCCTGCACGTTTTTTCGTTTTGATTTCCTGTGATGCTAAAATATCAAGGCTCTTGTCAAACTGCTCCGTCATCTCGGCTGCACTGTCCATGCCGGATGAGAAATGGCAGCTGGAACGCCGAGGAGCTGCTCGGCCACCTTCCCAAGGCAGTGCCTCCTGCACGCCTGCCTTCCTTTCTCTGTGCTGGTTTAGAGTCTGTCCAAATACTTATGCCATGCCCGCTTTTTTACTGTCTAAACTACGAAGCCTAAAACTGAACTTAAAATCCCCTTCCCAGCAATGGCTTTACTGCAGGAATAACACAGATGCTGTAGCAAGTGCTGAAACATGTGCTTTTGGTTTCCTACCCAATTAAGGTAGCTATTCTGCTTTACCAAAATCCTCTGAAAGACTCTCTTAAAGCTCCATGCTGATGAGAGGTAAAACCAAGGGTCTGACTCCTTGTGATCATTAGGATGAGAGGGAATATAAACACAGGCGCTCTTGTAAACAGTTGCTCCAGAAATCTGTCCAGTTCAGCATCCTGTCATTCACTGTGACAAATGCAAATTGCTTCTGAAAAAGTGAGGGGAAAACCTACCACCAAGGACATTTCTCTATGAATTCAAAAGAATTATAACCTTTTCTAAATTCACATTGTATTATTTTGACATCAGTTCCCGTTTTTGATAGACATGTTCGTTCTTTCTGAAAAGGAAACTGAACTCTTGTGGCATTGAATTCCTGAGGTTAATTACGTGAAGATGTATCCATTGATCTGTTTGTTGAGTTTGTTGCTTTAATGCAAAACCTTTCAGCCCCCACCCCTCTTGTGTCTTTAAGACCAATGGGAATTACATGCTCCTTATCTGTTGCTCTTTACCGTTCATTACAGATGCACTTTTTAAGAATACAGAAATATTGCAATCCAATCAGATTTAGACTCGTGTAATTGCATTCTGCCAAGCTAAATTTCCTTGCAATTTCAATTGGATGCAGTGTTATTCATTAGGTGAGGTCCTAATCTGCTGTACCGTGTTGCTGTGCAACAACTGCTACAATTAATCCCCTGGGTCAGGAAACTGATACAGTCCTCCCGTATATTTGTAAAGTGGCAATGGTTCTCTTTCAAGGAATATTACTTAATATTTAATAACAGTAATACTAATGGACTCTGCATTTTCTACAATTAAACACTTGGAAGAGTGGATTGCAAACTCTGTATTCAGCTGTTGAAGCATGGCAATTTTTGAGAGACTTTGTACTTCAGGACATGAATAGAGAAGTAGGGTAATACGATTCCTATGCAATTATGCATTGCGTCCACATACTGCAGCTGCTAAAAGCATTTATCATAATTAATGTACCCACACTGATTATCAAAAGATGTTTGTGTAATGATTGATTTGTCACTTGTTATAAAGCCATGCAGGACATCAGAGCACAAATTACACAGATTTACTGTAACAGTACATGCTTTCAAGTGAAGCCATTCCTTAGGGGGGAATCTGGGGCTCTGCTGCTCATTCCTTGCTCTCTAGGTCCCTCAGAATCATTTCTATGTGATAAAATAGAATTAGGAGAATTACTGCTAATAGTAGGCTTGAATGAAGGGACAGTGCTGCCAGAGATGCTTCACATTTTACAAGAAAACAAAAATCTTTCTTTCTTCTCATCAGAGTGAAAGAGAAACAGCAAACTGCATTCAGCCTGTAACGAGACCTCCAGAAGGGTTTTGAAGTCCCCAGGCAGCTTTCCGCCATCACCTTTCGTTATTGCCTTTCCTATTTTTAGTTGAATTTCCAGGTTTTCCCAAGCCAATTCTTTTCAGCCATTCAACATTTCTCCCGTGTCAGAGGGACGCATCGCTTTACATGGTGTTGCCATGGAAACACCTGCTGGATACGGGATGGAGATGGGAGAGGAGCCGGGCGAGAAAAGGAAACGGTGAGAGACCAAAAAGCGAAGGTGCAGGAGCCCCTTCGGGTTTCTTTCCTTTGCAGGGCGGCTGGCAGCAGGGGACCCAGTTTTTTCTGGATTTATTTGCGCAGTTCAGAACTTTGTGCCAGAATTCGGCACGCCGCCACGGAGGCAGTAAGGGAAAAAGGACAAACGTTATCCCTGGTGATTTCATACGCCCCCTCCAAAGGGAGCGGTCGATTTTTTCCATGGGAATCTGCGCCCAACCTGCTCGACCCCTCGCGCCTTTCCTCGGGCCACCTATGCTCTCCGCGGCCCGCGCACGGCTCCTTCCTCGCGGGTTATCGTGGCAACACGTGATATCTAGAGAGCGGACCAGGCAGCAGCCAGGCAATGTGCGGAGATTTCCTAAAGTGATTCTTTGTTCCCAGACCATTGCTAAAAGGTGTTTTTTTCCCGGGGGGTGGGGTGTGTGTGGAGGAAGTAGAGGAGGAATTAACATAGGTTATGGCGGTGACTGCACAGGAGGCATATTTTTAATTTCGAGTGTGCAAATTTTGCGTTTCTGACTCCAAAACTGATGCTCAGTTCCTCCATCTGACAGCCCGACCAGGGCTTGCTCAAGTCAACAGGAGTCTTTCTGTTTTCCTCAGCGCTCTTTGGCTCAAGCATTACCATAAAAGCTTTTGGATGAAAGCACATGTTGTGCAGAAAGTCAGACAGGTATAAAGAGCATCTGTTGTGTTGAGTCATTTGAGTTTGTGCCATGCTTTAGACCATTTGTGGATAAGCTCTCAGCTTTCTGCTGTGTATATACCAGTTTAAACTAAGCTTAATGCCTGCCTCGCTGATTTTAATCAGAGGGAGAAACGTTACTTGCCTTTATGCTTCTCCAGTGTTGTGGGCTTTGCAGAAGTTGGGGGAGTGTAAGTACTGAGAACAGGGCAGAGGGTTTAAGGAAGCCTCTAAGATGACGAACTTGCTATTCAGTGCCTCTGCAGCCTTTGCAGGACACTGAGACATCAGTAAGGAGATCAGAAGCCACTGGATAATTGTTAGGGGTATGTCCACAGATGGGTGGATGGCTAGTTACATGGATGACTTCAAACGACTATAAGTCTTAGATGTCTTGAGAGCTGTCTTTCTAAGATCATGTCTGTGTGGTTTCAGAGTTTTCTCTTTTCTTGTCATATTCAGAAATTTAAACTTGCACTTCTCAGGTAGAAATACTGACCTGCCGTTAGATAATGGCCAGAGTAGGATGAAGACATGTAAGTCTCCCTGAGGATGGACCCGCTTCTTCAGGGAGGCCATGTTCGTGCTTGCTGACAAGAGCAGCACTAACTTGCAGAGCCAAAGCAGCCTTATCCCTCAGAGTCTGGCTGTCCCGTTTTGTTACCCAAAGCTAACAAGGCCTGGGTAGCTCTGAAGTGCAGTTGTCCACAAGAAATAAAATCCTTCTGGGAACTAGATTTGAAGACTGACTTACTGTTACAAATCATCTGCTAAGTGTTCAGAGAAGTATTGCAAGAAGTTGAGCACTGAGTCTACGTTTCATGACTTTCCCCTGTGTTTTCTGGTCATCTGTTATCCTGCTTTGATCCCTTCTGGTGTTACATTTTCCCCATCACTAGGTTTGCCTCTCTGCTGGGAACCTGAAATCGTGTGTTCAGCTATAGGGTTCAATTTGCCTTTTATGCCTCCTGCAAATCTTATTAAGTCCTGTTGTATTAAATGGGAGAAGCGTGCAGTTAAGTCTGTGGTTTTCAAAATGCATTAGACTTCTTTTCAAGTATGCAAAGTGTAAATGGATTTTGTGCTTTGGGAACGTAGCAGTGTGTTTACAATTTTGGTTAGATAAAAGGATGCTGAGATGGCCTTTAACATTGATTTCATGTTACGTTTTTCTCGGCTTTAATATAGCCTTAAAGATTCTTTTAGCATTTTCATTTACAGAATAAATCAGAAAATGAGTTTTATTTTATTTATCAGTCAGTAATGTGCTTTTCTTTCTGTTCTTCCTCGGTGTGGTTAGTCCTGAAAATAGTAGCCTGGCTAATCTCATTAGGTCAGGCTTTCTTCTTGCAAGGTTTCTAATGTAGGTTGGTTTGAAACACTGAGAAATGAACTTGCACTGTTGCAGTACTTTACTTGTGAATCCAACTCCAACCAAGAAGCTTAGTGAGCCATGAAAACCTAAGCCTTTTTGAACGCGAACAGAATGTTTTCTGAGTAATGTAGATTAAGTACCAGGAGAATCTGAGCTCTCTCTGGGTTGGTCATGTCATTCTGGTACACACCTGGGCAGCTCACTTCATCTTCCCATGCTACAGTATCCTGAGCTGCAAGGGCAGAGGCTGATGGTATTTATTAATCTTGCAGAGGCAGTTATAAGGTTATGTTTGTTATAAGAGCTCATAAATAAAGCAAAATTTTACAGTGAAAGTTGCCATGAAAGTGCTATGCTTAACCATATGGCAATTTGTCTAGGGAGGTGGACAGAAACAGTGGCAAAAAATAAAAAACTCTCTTGGGTGAATTGGCAATAGCTGTGTATTATTGATCCTTTGAGGTGACTATAGAGTCATGGGGTTGCTCTTGCAGGAGAGAGGGGCCACAGAAGCAGGCCTGGAGTTTTGACTTTTTCAAGCACCTTCATTATTGAAATCTAAATTTAATTCCAGTTATGATTACTTTGAGAGTGATGCCAAGTCCTATATTACTTGACCTACTTCAAAACTGTATGGATAAATGTATCCACCAAACTGACCTTCCTTTTGTCATTTCACATCTCAGATGCCACTGTAAGAAACTCGGCATTAATTTTTCAACAGGGAGAGAGAGATTGGGGTAGACATGGTAATTTGTAGGTAACAGGATGTGTATTCTTATCGATCAACGAAAGGCCATGTTGTGCCTGAGAGATGGTGAATCTCCTGTTTGTTCTCCCAATCTATGTGTCCACTGATCTGGTGTAGAAGATCCTTGATAAACTATTGGGTTTATGCTGGTATAACTCTATAGCATGAGGATGGCATAAAGCTGGAATAATGCAGCATCTGTTGGGTTTGATGCTATCTGGCAAATGTGTGACTGTAAGAAGGAGAGGGGCAAGAATGGGGATTTCAGCAGGACAGGGTGAAATATTTGGGCCATTCCTTGTGTAGCTGGGTACACTTCAGACCTCTTGTTTACTGATGTTGTAGACAGACCTATGGTGAATTCCTTGCAGTGCGGAGGTCCCTGAGCAGGTTTGGTGCTGGCAAGCTGGGGTGTACAAGAAAGAGCCTGGCTGCAACAGCACAGAGCTCAGGTTAGATGCATTTAACCACTGAAAAGCCACGTGCTGTGATGGGTGCTGCAGTGCCTTCATTGCTTTTGATTCCTGAGCTAGGCTGATTAAAGCTAAACATCCAGGCACCCTGCCTCCCTTCCCTTCACCAAGCTGATAGTTGAAAGGTTCTGGGTAGGAATAAATCGCATTGCATTCACTTTAAGGCTCCTTCTTTCCCCCCTACAAAGCCAGAATAGCATAAAGGCGCATCAGTAAGAGCGAGTCTTGCCCTTTCTCTGAATATGTTTCTAAAAGAGGAGTCTCGGCCATTGCAAGGGCGTTGTTGGCCTGTCTTTGCTATTACACTGATCTGGGTCCCCATTAGACTTCCATGGCTAGTGAGGATTTTTGGTGATGTTGGATATCATCCAAGTAATATGAATTCAGGACACAGTGGGCAGCGCCTGCCTTTAAAAGTCAGCTTCTGCTTGGGCATCAGGAAAGGGAAGTAAGCAACGTTTCCTCTTGTGCAATTTAGTATTTGGAAAACACACGGACATGCCTTCTGTTTAAATTCCATTTATAATTATAAATAGGAAAAAATTACCAAGGCCTGTATTAGAAATTTCAGAATGAAATTTTTGTGCTCAATTGACAGGGAAGGGTATGTTTTGGCTTCAGGGGAAAGAAAAACTGGAGAAAAGGATGCTATCTGCAGAAAAAGTGAATTTCCTGAAGTTTTATAATTTTTTCCATAATATTGATGGAATAGTGCTGTTTCATCACAGCAAAGGACATATTGACCTAGTGTTTGTAACGTATTCTCTTAGGCCAAGTCCCAAATTCTTTTTTTTGTGTCTGAAGTACAAGTAACTGGCTCAGCAGCTAAGTCCAATCAGAGAGAAAAACGTTAAATCTAAAGCAGCTCTTAGCTTCTCAAGCCAGGAAAATATCCATGTTTTATTCATAGAAGAATACTAGTCAACATCCTCCGGTTCCCTGGATACAACCGTGAGTCTATAAATAGCTGCGCAATGACACAGCAAACTGGCACGGGGGCCGCAGGCAGCGGCACAGCAGCCTGGCAGCGGTGCTGCCCGCCGCCCGGGGCAGGCAGGGCTCGGGGGTCTTGTCCCACCTGGCTTCTCGCTTGAGAAGAAACGTGGAGCAAACGTGGAGCCAGCTCCAGCGGCCAGGGCAGGGCTGCAGCGTCGGCTCTGCGGGACCCACACGCCAAGGGTTGCTGTTCCCTCCCGGGAGGACTGCAAGGTCCTGAGCCCGTTTCGCTCGTGCCCTGCCACGCTCCTTGCCTGCCTGCGTGCTGGAACCCACGGGGCTCCTGCCCCGGGGTTCGGTTCAGGGCCACGCTGTGAGATGGAGTTCATCTGAAGCAGGTGTGTGTATGTTTAGGAGAAGAAATGTTGAAGTAGTGGATAGACTTGGGACGCTATACAGTTGGGAAACAGAAAATAAATGTGTGCTTGACTGCCTAATGATGTTCTGCCTGATGTATGCTCAGTAATAATTCTCTCTGTAGCTAAAACTGGCTAGATCCCAACTTAATGTAAACTTAGGTGAGTACAGCTATAATAATTTACTCCAGGCAGGGATGAAGGCCTGGGAGACTTGCCTAGAGTTTCTCACATGTGCCTCAATCATATTTTAGCATTGCTTTAACAGTTCAACAGGCATAGCTGGCATAACAAATTCATCATGCATCTACATGATTTATATACCTATGTTGATATATATACTCGCTCTCCTTATTTTCCAATGCATTTATCATTCTCAAATGGTCATTTCTTTCCACTCTGCAATTCTTACTGGCTTCCAGTTTTTTGGATGTTTCTGAGAATTTCTCAGGAACTTGATCTAGAACAGAAGAGCATTCATACTTGGTCCTCCCATGGTACATAGCAGACGATTCAGCTGCAGAGCTGTATAGACCAATACACGGAAGATTTTATGAGGCGCTATTAATGCATTGTTTGATTTCAGCACAAATACAAAGATAGCTCTGTTTTGTATTTATACTCTTGGGACTTTTAATGAGCTTTTTCCCTGACTTTAATATTTATTGGACCAGAATAACCTAAGATTTAGGATTCTCTGGTAATTCAGTTAGCCAGGAGCCAAGCTACAACGCAGAGCTATGCTTCTTTTAGCTCCAGACATAAGCAGCTCTTTAAAATGTGACATGTGCTTGCAGTAAGTAAGGAAACGCCACGTGCAGAAAGACAGCCAGATCCCCGCGGTACAGCTGTGCGCGTGCAGCTGCCTCCTCACCGACCCGGGAGCCCTGGGGCCCATCAGACTTTTCGATGGTGGGATGAGGGGCGATCCCCGCTCCAGGTGCCCGGCTGGGGCGAGGGAGGGATTCGGGCTGCGCCTCCCTTCAGCACCCCCAGAGCTGGGGTTTGGGGTGCAGCGAGGGTCGGGTCTGTCGCAGGAGGCTGTCTTACCCCTTTCACTGTGGGGATTCTGTACCTGAAGGCTAAAGCTCTTGGAAAGGAAGATCTTGGCGAGGAACAGGGTGAGGTGTGAGCTCTGCCTGCGCCGCAGTTGGGGTACCTGCCTCTCCTGTGATTGCTGTGATGCACACTGAGTACTAGAAAGTTGTACAAGTTATTTTTAAATTGTGGAGGAAGTTATATAAGGTGGATCATGCTAAGGGTTTATTTTACTTTTAATGACTATATTTAAAAATTCATGCATAAGCATAGGGGGACTTTTAATTACTAAATTTAAACCTTCAGGTGACACCTAAGTAAAGAAAGAAGTCTTTTTCATTATTTTTTTTATGTCCTCCATTTCTTTGCAAAGCAGACGTAGGAGCAGGCTGCGAGGTTGTCCCGAGATAAGATAGAGCTTGAGCTTGGGCATGAACTGCAGCAGCACAGCCCTATTTCACAGTATCTTATACTTCACTGATAATGCAAGCATCTTTCATTCTCCATTGCAGAAACTAGCTCCAACATGACCACTTTAATTTCCTTGGGGAGTGCACGATATTACTTTCTGCAACTTTGTCTAGCTCTTGAAAGAGGTGGTGGTGCCGTCTGAGGCAGCTTGCCAGAAAAGGGCTAAGCTGTAGACCCGAGTACAGCAAAGCTGATGCTTAAATCAGTCTGTATGGCAACCTGCTTAGAGATGTGCTTTGCTTAAGGCAGTAGGATTTGAACACCTGCCGAAATGAAATGTGTGCTTAAGTGCTTTGTTGATCCAGCACAGAGGGCTGAACTGGTGCATTGCTCTCACGAGCAGAGCAATTGTAGCATTTGTAAATGCATGTTTCGCTCAAAAAGAACAAGTCTCCTACCTCCCCAAAAGAGATTTTAGGGCTAATGAAGAAACACACCTGAAAGTATTATCTGGTTTTAGTATAACAGGCAGGTCTGACTAAAGTGTTAGGGATTTGATCAGAGGTGGAAATGAAGAGAAAAATAATCTTTTCTTAGAGGAAACTTTAGGAAATGTAATAAGCTTGGAGCCAGTGAGATGTTCAGAGATTTGGTGGAGTTCTTAATGTCAGCCACAACTCCTAGAGATGAGAGTAAGTTCGTAGATAGGGCCTTAAATCAGCAACGAGTTTCTATTCAATGTAGAATATTAAACCAGTCTGAACTCTTATCTATGCTTCAAATTAAATGTAAGTTGGAGGTCCGGCTAAATAGGAGTGGATTATGTAAAAAACATTAATGTATTGTAGGTTTTTGAGGCATACCAATTTTTCTGCATGCCTTCCAGAGACAGGATTACAAATCTTTTAATGAGGATCTGCTTTAAATCCTCTGGCCATTTTGAAATGTTTAGGCAGAAACATGTTTCTTTTCTTCCATGCCAAAAGTGACACCAGAGGAACACATATTTGTACAGAAATAAGCACTTCATCAGCTCAGCTTTTGTGTTTGCTATCTAATGCCGTAAAGCATCTTTGAGAATCCACAATGCACAAAGCAAGTTCTTTGTATTCCACTAGCCTATTGTTTATCTTATTGACTAGCAGAGAGAAGAGAAAGAAAAAGTGCATTTTAATTAGTCATGAGAACTTCATTTGTACTGGAGGTCAAACTTCAGCTTGGCTGGGTTATGCTTGCAGAGTGAATCCACTCTGGGAATAGACCTGTCCTTTGGTCAGGATGGGTTCACGACACCTTCTTGCTCTACTTCTGTACTCTACTGGAAGCCAGGTATGGCCTTGCACAGTAACATACTGGATCTCCTTTTCTTCTGCCTTCATAACGTGAGCAGAAGTGACTCCTTTTCCTAGATCACTTTCCATTGTGAGCCTCCGTTTCTTCACCTGCAAAGGGAGGGTAACGGCACTGACCTCGCTAGCACAACTCTTTGAATTCGGTGGATGACATGGGAGGATAAACTGTTCTTTCAGGGAGAAGCAGCCTAAATACACCCAATATTAGTTTCTTCTTTCTCCAGCTTGTGCCTTTGTTTTGTTCAAGTGACATCCCTGAAGGGGGCACAGACATTTTACAAGTCTTTGAGCTTGTATTGCCTAAAGGGAACAAAAAAAAGATTCTCCCATCTAGTTTTATTGAATCTAACCAATCAGGCACAATTGATTGCTCTAAAGTAATCCCAAACCTCACGCTTCCCTGAATGGGAGGCTTCAGACATGATAATTGAAGTAATTCAAATCCTCCGTAAGAAACAACCTTATTGTCTCCTGCTGTGGATGCCTTTGTAATTATGAAGATGGAATTGGTTATCTTTCTGCCAGTGGACTCTAATGAAAGAGGTGGCTGTATAGTTAAATGGGCCAAGAACCGACTTTCAACCCTCACAACACGATTCAGATAAATTCCTGCACTGGCAACAGAAAGTACTCCGATTAGAGGCACGCAAAGACTTCTGTGGCGTTTTCTGAAGGCAGTCGAGAGCCCCCAGCAACACGGGCATGGTTTCCCATCTACCTGCCTAATGAATGACAGTGAAAGGATTTGGAAGAGATCCCATCACAGATTTTTACCCTTTTTGCTTGGAGCTGATATTGTCACGTCTTCCATCCTTCCTGCTTTACCTCTTTAGTTGCCAGTTGCACTGAGCAATTTAAATTCTCTCTTAAGCTCAGGAAACAGCCCTGAGTCGCTCCTGTTCTCAGGGGCTGAGACAGCTCAGCTGTTGCTCTAACAGGAGATCTCCTTGGTGGGGAACATCTGCTGCACTCCTCTTACCCTGTGCTTCTGCGCGACTCGGATAACCGCCGCGTCTCTGCCTCCTGAGCCTGTAGCTTTAGGGAAAACTTCAGTGTCTCCTGGACTCTGGGGAAGAGAACTGAGCCGCGTTTCCCTGTCGGCCGGTGCAGCCAGCCGAGCGCAGGGGCTGCATCTCCCAGTGCTGTGCCCGGCATCCCCCATCTCCTTCTGGGTCTGCAGCGCCGAGCCCCGAGGAGTCCCCACGATTTGAGTGGAGGGAGAAGAAAATCAGGTTCCCCCAGAGCACATGGCTTCGCACGCGGATGCCGAGCGGGGCACAGGCTGCCGGGGCAAGCGGCTTTGCCTTCGCACTTGCAGTCTGCAGAGCGCTGGTGCACGACAAATCTTTTGATAATTGGTGATGTGTTCATGATTCGTATCAACAGTAAATTTGATGCGGTCTGTGAAAAGGGGATCAGGTCATTGCTCCACAATGCAGAAATGAGCCTTTTAATTACCCCAAATATATGCAAATCTTCCTAAAATTCGGATCAAATGCAAGTTACGGAAATCCTCAGGAATTGTTTCCAGCCCTTATGTTTGCCCTGTTTAAACTGCATGGAAACTGCGAGATGAGTCCAAATGTGTCTAGTTTGACACATCTTATAAAATGATGAAGCTGAAGTATAAAGAAACCCAGTTTCTTCCTCCCCTTTTTGCATAAAGTGCTCATTGTTAATTTAGTTCTGAAAGATACTTGATGGATGGTACCAGGTACGTTTCTCCATTATTCTTTCTAATCTGCTTGATACACAATTTAAGGGAGCTGAGGAAAAAATAAGGAGGCTGAGGAAATTCAAATCAGAATTCATTTATGCAGCAATTCCAGCATCCATTAAAAATAACCCATTAAATATTGTCCTCTGCTAAATTTAGAAAATGCTCAGGTGTGTCTGCTCTTGTGCTGCACAGAAAGTTTTAATACAGATTTAATCATACTGAGTGTTAGGGGAAAGAGCTAATTAGATCGACAAATTTAGAAGGCAGTAGTATATTATATGGGAAGAAATGGGTGATTAGATATTATTCACTGTAAAAGTGACTGGCCCTGGGGAATATCTTTAAGGGTATGATATGACATAATCCTAGTTTAAAAATTGAGAAAGTAGAAGTTCACATCATCCTCAGAATTCTTCCTTGTTTCAAAAGAATTTTTCCCCGTGGTAGTTTCTAGCGTTTTTTGGCAGCCAGAGACAGGTACTGGGCTGGAAGGGTAAGGGTCCTGCCGGCAGCTCGGCCGCTCGGGCTGTGTGTCTGTCCCTCTGCCCCCTGCTTTGCCCAGGTGCTGGATGGAGAGCGTACCACTCGCTTCATCCCCACGTGTGCAGCCCCCGGGGCAATGCTGTGGGACACCTCCCTGCAAGTTGCTTTGATGCATTGCCATCGTGAACTTGTACGATTTCTGCAAATAATGGCCTTCGTTTATCCCCATAAATTGTATTTTTTTACAGTATTCATAAAATTGTTGATTAGCCATATGCAAATGGGCTCCTTCGCAGCATTTTTCAGTATTACACTTCCCCTATGAAAGCAGATTTAGAAGGGAAAAAGGGGGTTATTTTCTTTAAGTAAGAAAGTCTATTTCTTAACGTGATACAGTGAGGAAAGTCTCAGTATTAATGACTTTGCTGAGCTTTAATCACCACAGAAGATAAATGTAGCACTTTGGGAGTTAAAGCCCATGGAAAGCAGGAGGAAGCCGTGTTTTTATAGTAGCCGTTCTTACTGCTGTATTTTCCGGCTCTGCTCACATCAGTTTGTGTTTTTTTCTGCGTAACGTGATCCCACCAAAGCTGGGAGCTGTGGTCCCCCCGGCAGTGACCCTCCCCTGCGGTGCCACTGTCCCCACGTGTCCTTCTGCCCCAGACTGCCTGGGCCAGGACGTCCCTCTCCCTCCTTGCTCCATTTCTCCAGTAAAAGAGATTCACAGCTACCTTTAGCAACTTGTTCCATTTCCTAAGGTCATTTTATATTGTTCAAAGAAAGGTATAAAATGTGTCAGGATATCTGCTTACTCTACAGACCCAGCACAGGAGTGATTGATATAATATGTCATTGCTAAATTGCTCAAATAAAAAATGATTCATCTACGTTCCCTTACACTTGTCCTTCCATTATCCAGTATCGTGTTATTGCAGATGCAAAACTGGATATTTACAGAAAGCATTTCAACTCCACTTACAAACAAAGGGAAAGATTAGCTTAGTTAGAAATACTATGGCTGGTTTAAAATGGCAATAATAATAGAAGCATGTGGCGTTACGTTAGTGACTTTGCTGCCATAGTCACCAAGTGCAGTATTATGTACAATAGAGCGGTACTGTTTATGGTTGGCTGGATGCTTTGCACCGTATATGTTAACTACATCAGAAAAATAAATCATAAGCTTGTTTAGTCCTAAAGCACACATTATTTTTCTCTCTTCTAGAGCAAATTTCTGTTTCATCCTTCTGAAGGGGTTCATTTAATAGTGTGTGAAATGAAATGTCAACAAGAATTAGAACAAATGGCACTGTAATCCGCAAGAGACCACAAGTTTCTGCTGGGAAATATTTCCAGCCGGCCCACTGCAGGGAGAGGTCTCAGGTGCTGCTGGCTCCTCCGCAGCCCTCTCTGCGCAGCCGGTGCCAGAGCCCTCGCCCTGCCTGGAGCCACATTTTGGGGAGGGTCGCAGGACGAGAGCTTCAAAACTACCCCGAAGGGCTGGGCTCTCCTGGAAGCTTTGAGAACCTCGGCCTTAAAATTTGGGAGTAAAACCTGCCCCTGTGCACAGGGCATGTACAGGATCTGGATTTTATCCCAGCCCCAAATCGTGCCGCAGAGCAGAGGGGTTTGTGTGGGCTCCCCACGCTGCTGCGGCGAGGCCGGGTCCCGCGCCCCAGCTGCTCCCAGCTCCCGCAGACCCGCACTTGGCTGCGCCGAAGGCTTTCTGCTCCCCGAGCGGGGCTCGTGCAGCGGCGCTTGTCCCTGGCAAATGACTGCTCAACTGCAGCTTCGGGGCTTTGTGGAGGGGCTGCAAAGGGTAAAGGTGCAAGAAGTAGGAAGACCGAGATGGCCAGGAAGACAGCCAAATTTTGCTCCTAAAGCTGGGGTTGAGAAGCCTGAGTCCTGGCAAAAAAGAGAGAGGAAATCTGGCTTTGAGACTGTGGCTAACTGTTCCTCTTGGCTGTAAAAGTCCTTCCAAGGCACAGGCGTGAGAGGCCGTCCCTGTGCTTTGTGGGGAGATCCTTTCCAGCTCGCGCTCTCCCTTCTCTCACCCAAGATAGCATCTGTGTCTTTCAAGCCCTGAGTTCACACTTATGGCCTCATTCTGCAGGTTCTGTGCATTGCAGGCAGAGACAGGTGAGCTGCAGACATGGCTGGGGCTGTGCTGAGCATCCTGCAGGATTGGTCCCTCAGGCGTTGTGGCACAGAGGCAGATGCAGGCAGACTGTGTGCGTGCAGCCAAAGCCATAAACAAAGTTACTGCCCTTGGGATTATTACTTTTATTAGCCGTAAAATCCGTTGTTTATGGGAAGTTCAAAAATGACATGAAAACATAGATGTGAGGTATGCAAATAAATATTTCTGACAAAATTGTTCACTAGACTCATTATTATGGAAATAAATTTAAAATGTGACTTTTCAGAGCTTCTGAAAGCCATCACTTTCTAGAGCTGTTGTATGCCTCTCTGATGAGCGAATGCCAAAATTTGTGGTGTGTGGGGAACGCTTTTCAGATGATGCTTGTTTTGAAAGTAATTCCAGTGAAACAAAGGCCACTGGATAATTAGGAAGTCTCTATTGTGCTGGATGAGTCCCTTTGCTCCCACAGCGGCTGGCGGCCTGGCACGCTCAGGTGCTCTCCCCTGATTGTGGCCGATTTGCATTCTGCACAGAGGTTGCAGACCTATTGTTGTGATGTTGCTCACTGCATAAAGGCCAATTAGTGAAAGGTTAGGATGCAATTAAAAATCGTAAAGCGTTCTTTATTTCAAAGTGAAGTTTGTACTGCAGTAGGAGTTCCTGGAACCCACTACAAAATCGTTCCCGAGGACTAAGGCATCTACTGTCTGTCTGTCTGTTTTGACCCCTGTAGAAGTTTGTGGGTTTCTCTAAAGGAATAGAAACAACGCGCCAGCCTCAGTGGACCATTTATAGCCCCTTAATGATTTGTGCCTCCAGTTCTCAAAGGGTCTTGAATGTGGGAGTACCAAATAGAACTGTGATGTGGAGAGAAATGACAGGTATCAAAACCACCTGCCTCGTCTGCAGATTTTTTTTCTGGGGTGATGTTACAGTGATTAGCAAGCAAACTACAGGTGGAAAACTGCCGGACTGACCCTCTGAACAAACATCAGAAATCTCAGTGCCACCTCTTGCCTGTCTGCAGGAGGCGACCTGTTCTGGTCACCTTTTGTGGAAGTCAGGGTCTTTAAAGAAACAGAGAATAATTTGATCAAAGCTGCCTTCAGATTGCTGTGCTATCGCTGTTCTGGCAGAGGTGATGGTCTGAGGGATTGCACAAGTTCCCCTCCTGCACTGAGAAAGATGTACTGCTCTGCCCCAAAACGGGGCGGGGAATTCTTTATTGTACGGTTTGTGTAGGAGTTCAGCCATTTGCTGACATGGATTGTACCCCTGTAAAATGGAGATATCAATGTTCATTTAGGAAGGCAGTGAACTTCAGTAAACATTTGTAGCATATTCTGACAGTCTTGGAGAAGCTGCAGAAATGTCATTAGAACTCACTACTCTTCAGTTATTTATTTCTTTGTTATCAGTCCAGTGACCACATGGGGAGGTTTCTTCGCTGCAGTAAGAAACCTGTTGCTATTACATTTGGTGCAAAAGTCAGTAGGAGTGTGCAACAGAGATCCAGTTGCCCGAGCACACTTAGCAGATCTGCAAATGGCACATATGTGTCTAACATCTGTAATTAAACTGATTGACCTTTCCATGTAGAGGCTGGAGGGGAGAAAAGTACTAGAGAAGATGGATTGAGAAGTGAATGAGATGCCAAAGTAAATCTCATTTACCCGTCCCATGTGTCAATAGTGAGCTGGAAGAACATTAGTCTCTGAAATCATCTCACGTCACCGAAATAATCTCAGACACCAGCTGTTTGCTCCGCAGAGCTGTCATGGGGTTACAGACTCGGCAGCACTACAACTGCTGTAGCAGTTGAGTTGTGAGACAGCTTCGCACTCGGGTCACCTACCATGGCTGCAGCCCAGACACCTCCCCTCTTTCTAAAACCGTCCCTAAACAGAAGCACAAAATCACTGCTTGGTAAGGGAGAGGAGAGCAGTGTGTGACTCAGATGGAAGGAAAATAAAGACATTTGGGGAGGATGCATTTTATGAAAAAAAAAAGCAGCAGGAGAGGCAGCAGAAACAACCGGCCCTTAGCCGCTCTTCTTCCCTAGGTCCCTAAGAGAGAGTCTTTTAGGCTTAGTAATGAACACCCTGAGCTTGCGCTGGCACGAACAAATAGCTAAATGGGACAGAAGACAAGCGGTTTTGAACTGTGCTCCCCCTACCCCTCCCTGCTAGGCAGCTCACGTCTTTGTGCTAAGGATAGGATGAATGAGGACTGAGGATGATACTTGTTCTCCCTGTAGTAAAAGGCTTTTGGGAAGGAAAAAAGCAATCTGCGTTTAACCACTTATGTTCTTACTGCATCCCCTCTCTCCACGTCCGTGGGAAAGCTGATGACAGTGTGGGGACTTGCAGGTTTTGCCACGCAGATCCGTGCCCGTGTCTGGGGCGGCGTGTCCTGCCCTCGGCTCGCTGGCTGCCGCCGGACTGGCCGGGGACTGGCCACAAGCTGAGGGCAGACCTGAGCGTCTGGGTGTGGGACCACAGCCTGGCTGGGAACCCCAGCCCTCAGCACCGCTAATGTGGTACCTTGTAAATGGTCGTGTACGTCTGAAAGACAACCCTGAGTAGTGCTTAGTTTTTAAATAGATCATTCCTGACAAAGCCCATTATTCACAGTGGGCATAAAGCCAATATCCCTTCGGCTCACAGAACGCTCCCTGTAACGCTGCTGTCAGGCGTGGCATATCCTGCGAGTGATCTGTGACCACGGGGGGCACTTGGTGAAAAGGAAGAGGACTTTTATTGACAGCTGCGTACAATCTCTTCATCAGCCTCATCTCTGAAATTTTAGACTTCATTTCCTACCACTCCTTGTGATGCTTGAGATGTTTCACGCGTGTCATCAGACATTCAGATTGTTCAACTGCACATCGGCCCATACACAGACTAGGAGACTATTGCCCAGCACGCACATCTCGAAAAGGGTACTGAATTTCTCTCTTATGCTGACTAGTCTCAGATCAACCTTAACTGAGTATATCAGCACATGAAGAGCAATTTTCTGATGAGTCCGTGCACTAAAAAAATTACGGTAATTTTATTGTACAGTCCACATATGTGATGCTTTTGAGAAATGAATGAGGGGCAAAATATACGCTAGTCCTGTTGTACCTCTGGCTGCAGGTGCACATCCTCTGCTGCAGCTCTTCAGACGCAGACCTATCTAGCAGCACGTACTGAGCTCCTCTTGAATTATGTAAAAGTTTAAACACTGAGAAAGGAAAACAGTTTGGAAATGATGGGCCTTGCTAGGCAGAGGAGACCGACCTGTGCTTCTGCCATGTCTTTCCCCAGGACTGCCTTTTCTGTAAAGGGTTTTGTTTTCTACCACTCAGTACCATTTTTTTGCAAGAGGGATATTATTTTCTACCATATCTGAATGGTAACGTTTAAAAATCACTTTGTGTCAACGCCCAATCATTCAGGCCTTCAGTTTTTTATTTTGTGGTTATGTTTTATCATATATAGTGGTGTGATTGCTTTCCACATCTTACAGAATCCTCAAGAATCTTTTTCATATCCACTCAGTCTGATTTACTCCAAGTTAAATGCATGGAGGGTTATGGCTAAGGATACACTCACTCTATTCATGGGACTTCAAAATTGCATATGGCAGATTTTAAGATGTCTTTTGTGCCCACTGTATGCACTGTGACTTCTGCTCTCTTGATTTCTTTCATTCCCTGTGTTTCCATAGAAAGGTTGTGAAATTTACCCATTATTCCTGTGTTATGGAAGGGTTCATGGTGTGGGCTCCAACTATTGCATTATGTGTCTTGCACGTAATTGCTTAAAGTGGACAGTCATCTTGTGATATTTTATTAACCAGTGACAGAACTGTACAAGGGAAAAATACACAAGGAATAACGATTAGGCAGGGTGATTGTTTTTAAATTCCAAGGCTGGACTCTGCTTACTGACTAAGTAGATGATTTGTTGCATTTGTTGTTATTCCCTCTGACTCTCAGCCCAGGCACGCTGTCAGCTGGAAAGCTGGCGTGCTCCTAAGATGCTCAAGTGTCTTACAGGAAAAATCTGTCCAATCAATTAGAGATTTGGGTTTTTTTTTCTCCTGTACTTACAGGTGGCTTGAGCAGAGCTGCACAAATGTTCTTCAGAGTTCCTATTAAACACTATTTTTAAATGACTGTTCTGTATTCTCCTGCAATTGGAAACACCTCGCTCTGTGTGTGTGTGCGAACAGGCTGGTTTACAGCTGAGGGGGAGGCAGATGCTCTATTTTGTGAAAGATCACATTATTTAAGAAAACCGAGAAACTCTTCTGAAATGGATGAAAATGCAATTAAAAACACTTCAAATCACTATTCTGTATTTGGAGATGTGGTCGCTCTTGAAGTGATTTTTCTCTGTGGACAAGATAGCATGACAAATCTGGAACTGCTGAAAGTCGGGGTCTGGTGTCAGTGGGTTCAGTGCCTTATTCCGCAGTCAAGCAGCGATATAGATAAAGACAAAGACCTGCATGTTTATGTGAAATCTGGTTCGGGTTTATCACTTTTACAGCTACGGACTAGAACCAGCGTTAGTCTTTTGCCACAAGATATGATATTACAACGCTGTCTTTATTTTATTGATTTAACCTGGTCTTCAACAGAATGGGACATAAAACTGCATTTAAAAGAGAAGTGGAAAAAAAGATCTACCGAACGCATTGCATCTTAGATGGCAGACTGACTCCTATGATTATATTTTGTTATGCTAAGTATTTGGGCTACATTTTGTAGGCCAGGTTTTGCTAAAAATCCAATTTTACCATAGAACAGCGTATCCAAGAGTATTTTAAAATGGATTATATAGTAAAATCTCAAAACCTTACATTATATTGTAACTTAAATGGACTGATTTTGCTGCTATTTAACATTTTACATACTGCGTGGCAGTACCTGTCACAAAGTACATATATTCCGTTTTAGTAAGTTGCTGGGTAGAATTGTGAAGAATGCCCAACTGCCTGAGATGCAGACGCCCCACTTTCTAATTCAAAGTACCGTGTCATGCACAGATGAACTGGTTTTCCTTCTGGCAAAATGTATAGCTATAATCTATTAAAACTGATAAATGATAGGCAAAGTTTAATATGAGGAAAGGCCAGTACAGTGACAGAAATATTTGCAAGCTCGTGATAGATGAGGCAGGTGTGGAATAGACATAACCGCTTCGCTAATTCACTAATACCAACAGCAACAGCCCATCCCCAGGCTGAGCTGAATGACAACCTTTTGGCAGAGTCTGGTGAGATTTGCGTGTGTTTCTTTACATGCATGCATAGGTTTCTTGGCTAGATGATTATGCAGATTTGTTATTTATAGTATTTCATCATTAAATAATAAATCAGCGTCTGGGAAAGAAATCACTTCTGTTTGCATTTTGCTAAAACATTTTCAGTCTTTCCCCGTAAAGCAGGAAAACACAGACCTGGAGAACATCTTTTATTCTATCATCGAAAATTCTGTGTGGTTTTTTTCACCATTCTCCTTTCATCTGTGAGAGGAGATCGAGTTCTTTGATATTTTATTTAGATTGCATTGCACATTTGGAAGTAAGCCATTTGAGCAGATTACCGTTACACTTACTGTTTGACCACTGTCAGGTCACCTTCTCTCTCTGGACCTCTGGTCTTTCAGCTGTGTGGTGGAGATGGTGCCTGTCTCGCAGCGGAGTTGTAACTGGAGCGATCCCAGCGTGGGATGAGAGGGATATCTGACAGTGCACATTTACCTGATTAAATTCCAGAAAGCTGGGGATTCACCGTATCAGAGTTTTTTCCATCGATAAAATTCATTGCCCAATGGTTGGCAACTGCTCTCGGGTGTCCAGAAGAGCAGAGCACAGTGAAGAAAACTTTGGATCTCTGTCATTTCACAGCCAGAGGGGGAATCTAAGTCTCACTTGACTTTGAAAATCCTGGCACAGAGATTCATGCAGCTAATTGACAAATGGTCATCAGGTCCTTCCCAAACGCCTGCCGAAGGTTGCTATGGGAAGCACAAAGTTATCATAATTTTGCCTTCCTCACACGAAGCTTTTTGTCCTGTGTCATACTGAGAGCTTGCACAGAAGCAAAGATGCTGTTGTACTTTCATTTATATCTTTCTCTGGTGAGAGGACTGGATGAAGGAAATGGTCACGGCTGTCCAAAATCCCCTTCACCTTGTCCCTTGGCAGTTCTATCTGGCCTTCAGAAGCCCATTGCGCTAAGCTATTGTGACAGCTCGTGAGGGAGAAACATTGTCCAGAAATGCAGGACACAAGACATCCTACTTCTGCAACATGTTTTATGGTAGCCTGTATCAAATGTGGTGCTGACCTTTAGAGAAAGAGGTGGCTCTTCCTGTGCAATCCAGCGACGAGGCTGAGAACAAGCTAGGAGTAATCAATTAAATGGGACACGTCAAGGTAAAGGGAAGCTGCCTGCCCACTTCTACTTGGAGATACTCAACTAGCACTGCCAGATAACTCCTGCTCCTTCACTGGGTTGCACTAACACTATCGGCATTCATTTGTGTTAAGCTGTCTGATTTTGTAAACCAAGTTCAGCAAAGGTGCTGTTACTGCCTAACAGCTGTGTGGTGTCCCGTGTGTCTGTCTGCATGCGGCTGTGGCTGATGGTTTCATTTGTCTGTTTGCCTGTACATCCTCTGAAATCACTGCTCCGAGCACAGGGTGCATTAGCTGTGCTTATTTCCTACAAAATTCCACAAATCCTTGTCTGACTTGCTTTTAGTCACCAATAGTTTTCATCATAAGTATTTCATGTTGCAGATAAAGCATTCAGTAGGCACAAACGTTCAGATAGATGCCCTTTCTCTCAGTTTGTGATGATTTAATGGGTGGATTTAATTTATTGTGTAGTCAAGTGCTATAGGTAGTAGATGCGCTGCCTGCCCACTCTGTTTTGATTTTGCCAGGGAAGCAGTTATTAATGGCACACAAATTCTATCCAACAGTTTTCTTAAGTGCCTTAACTATAGTGCACCTAATAATGCGAGCTGGAAATTGCAGCTCTTCACGGGATGTCCAAGGAGAGCACTGGTAAACGTGAGAGATGAGATACGGCTCTGTGGAGGACCTGACACCAGAAGGCATCTCCTGCCATAATGACTTTCCCATAAAAGTAGTGCATAACATGTCTCCCAAATTACACCCCAACCGATTCAAATCCACAGAGCCCAGTTTAGCTGTCAGTGACACTCGTTTGTCACTGGCGTGACTCACTGACTGTAATGAAGTTACTCCCGATACACATTGTGATCAGAGTGGGCAGAACCATTAAAAATTATTTACATGGATGAAATTGCAAGGGGCTGTCAAAGCTGTCAATAAAGCAGTCCTGGAAGGACGCACGCAGCCACAGCCTCGCCTGAGCAGCCGGTTTTATGTGCTGCAACAGCAAATGAACCCCACTGGACACGGCTAACGAGGCAGCTACAGACGCCTCCTTTGTTTCTGACAAAAAATGAATCATAAAAGCTGCTGAAATTCATTTTCAGTTCACAGTACATTTGGTGCCAGACTTTCATGCCGCAGTCATGTGAATATATCCTGACATGTACGAGCGAGCTGTGTGCATGTTTATTAACCATTGTGATGTGCACTTGAGGGCATGCATGCGTAGGTTTAAATATATATTGTTTTAAAGACTGAACACCTGTTTTCTCCTAAAAATCTTTATCTCCCGCCAAATTAGCAGTTATTTTTTACTGCCAAGTTCAGATGTTTTCCTTCCCTTTTCCTCTTCAAACATTTTTAGCTCAGCTCAGACGATAACAGACAAAGGATGGACAGTGGCAGTGTCTGAGAGTGGCACAACTATAGGAGCTGAATAGTTTAAACAATACTTCAGTATCTGCTGAAAATCTAAGAGAAAAATGGCAAAAATAAATGCAAGTGTTACTATGTAGAAGACAAAATTAAGATTTAAAGATTTTTCCTTCAACATCTGTAGATCTGTTCTCTTTTTCTGAAATTTCTTTTTCTCCTTTCACTTCCAAGCCAACAGAATTGAAAACTGTGCTAAACAGCATGTGGGTACATGATGGACCATTCCTTACAGGCTAGATACTTCAAGACTCCTACCTTTCTGAGTAATTAGTTGTCCACAAGACACTGTGGATGTGAGATTTCCTTTGGGCCATTTGGCAAGACCTCTACATTGGCATCTGATCTGACATACCCTCCTAGGCCACAAAAGCAAGGTTGGGGTTTCGGATGGAGATCCACAGAGGTGGGCCATTTCAGGAGCACTTGTTCATACAGCTGTAGAATAATTTTGGTTGGAAAGGACCTCTGGAGGTTACCTAGTCCAGCTCTGTGTTGTCTTACATGGAGGGCAGAACAGTCCTATGTTAATGCCGAAGGAAGGTTAGTAGGACGTGTGTGTTAACAAGTCATGTTGGGGTGCCTCCTTGTTTGTATCAGAATTTGTCAATAACGGTCAAACCTGGAAAAGAGCCTTTACTGTTTTTTGCTTTTCTGATCCATCCTGACACGTACACCTTCAGGAAAGAATCTGACAACGACCGTGACTTTGCTCTTGAGCTACAGATATGTCTTCTGTGTGTAAACTGATGGAGCTGTTTACCTATGTTTTATCTGTTCAGAAGGCTTTCCCTAGGCTGGAAATCAAGCTTGTTCAATAGAGCTCGTTAGGTAATAAGCTTATTCACTAAGCTCATTAGTGCTGGAATTCATCCTGCTCAGCCCTCTGCAGCCCAAAATCTTGTATCCCTTCAGCCCAGCTTTCTACTTGTTTTGACCCTTAGCAAGAGAGATGACTTTTACCTCATTTCATCTGTTTTGCACATTTTCATTCAACAGCTGTCTTGCTGAATGAATGTTTCTATTATTTAATCTGGCCTGCTATTCCTCTGTAGCAGAAAAATATCTAAAAGGGCTGAAGTCTTTTGCATCTAGCGTGCCAAGGCTAGAATATCATGCCAACTCATTTCATGAACCGAAGGAGAGTGTCTGACTCAGTAGGACTGATCCTATTACATGATGGATGCTCCCTGGATTGATGAACAGACGGTTAGGCAGATGTAAGTAGGCAGGAAAACGAAAGAGGCACCAAGTAAAAGTTGTGATTGCCTCCTGTGAGCTGACCGTGATTGCCCATCTGTACACAATCTAGGGGTCTTGCAGGAGGTTTTAAAGCACACACATGCACAGCAGAAGCTAGGGATTTCATGTTTTGGTTAATTATGCCGAGATCAGGGAGTGAGCTTGATAAAAAGGATATCTCACAGGTGCAAAGCTGGGTGGGAGACGGGGCTTTAAATCTTCCTGAACCAACAGCACAACTGAAATGTGTGACAGTGAAGGATGTGTGTTGGCAATAATGCTTCATTGATTCATGTTCAAAGTGGTAAATTTAAGTCCTGTTTCTACTCGTTTCAGACACTGATTACTAGAAAAAGGTTCTCATGCAGTGGAGTAACAGAGGTGTCAGAGTCTGTTAAATCGACAACAGCCTACTCCTGTCTTCCCTCTGAAGAGGCAGAAAGAAGGAATTGGAGCTTTTCTCGGTTTAATATTGATGACAAAAGGCCAAGAAACTACATAAACCTTAGAAGACACTAAAATAGGATTATAATTGAGAATGAGTTCTGAAATCAATTGCAGGGAAAGAATAAGTTTGTATCTGCATTAGCAGGTAGTGCGGCTCAACAGGAGCTGAGCTTGTGCAGAGGACCAAGCATCCCTACGGTACACATCTCAGGGAGGATTAATTTTAGACTAGTCCTAGTCTGGTCCATGGACTGAATGCCCATTAGCAGTAAGAGCACATTAGGTGTGTTCCTGGAGTGCATCTTCCAGTCATATTTCACCCAGAAGGAATGAGTTTACATGCTCTGAAACCTCTTTGCTCTGGGAGCCAAACTGCGGCAAGGACAGGATGATTGAGTTTGCTTTCGAAGAGCGTTCCTGATCCAAACTAAGAGACTGAAGTAGATGGACTGTAGGAGAAAGCAGCTCAGAGCAGCTTTCTCTCATCTTAGCTTTCCTTTTGAAGATAGCTTACTTCTGCCAAGCATTAGGTTGCAAGAATAGCTGGCTTGCATTATCCTTTTCAATTGAAAAATAAAGTGCTATTTTTGTTCTTGCCATGGTGACTGTAATTAATATTTAAGGAGGATGGCTCCCTTGTGCTCCAGGTCATACAAATATAGAGGAAAGTGTGTACTGCTGATGATGTGTTGTCTCCAAATTACACCCCAAAAGTGCATGTAGAGCATACAGACATGGAATTGAGGATTGTGGCAACCGGGTGAGAAAATGAGCAGAATTAAATAATAGTAAGAAGTGTTTTCCTTAGTACAGAGAAGAAAAAAAGGGGCTGTCTGATTGTGGGGTGAAATCTTGTTATCAAGGCTGTGCATTTAAATATTAAAGGCTGAAAGTGACTCAAGATTTTCTCATCTGCTGTTTTCACATCTGATGTGAAACCCAGTGTCTACAGGCAAGATGAGAAAAACAGCAGCACTTTGTGTCTTTTAGACGGCAAAGGGGAGTCACATGTACAGAAAGAATAAAGCAGTAAGCACATGAAAAATAATTACCCGTAATAAAAAGCTAAGGGTACTTCACAATGCTGAGGATGGGTTGTTTGATTAACAGGAGCTGTTACAAGTGAACCCAGCAGCTTTCGCTCCTGCCTGCTGCAAGGCAGGTTGGGTGACGTTTGTGGGTGCCGGGGCGTTCTTTCTGTCGTGCCGCCACACGAGCGTTCAGCAAACCCGTACGTGGTGCCCGTTCAATAACAATGGCTGCTTCCCTCCGTATGTGTGTGACTTATTACTTGAATTATTTGACCTTGTTATTAGGACACTCCACAGCACAGTTGCACTGAGACCTCTGCATCTGTGTTTAAGCTTAGGTTTCAGGGGCCCGTAGCCTGGTTCCACAGGACTACTCTCTTCAGAAGCAAACAATCCTTCTCAAGGGCTTTCTGGGGATGTACATCAGCCAAAATTCGCAAAGTCCTGAAGGCAAAAAGCTAAAGCTGATCTGTGTTTTAATTTTGCCGCAGATGGCAGGCCAAGATTGAAGCAGCAGGCTTCCCCAGGCGATCTGCTCAATGGCTCTCCTGAACCCGAGCGGTGAAGAGCCCGCTCGGAAAATGACTTTGAGTGGCTGCCCATTTTGGTTTTGTTGTTGTTGCAGATGCTTTTATAGGTGAGAGATAATTCATACGCAGAGTGCCACTCTCCATCAGGAGGAGTGACAGCAGTGACAATGCCATTGCAGCGCTCGTCCCCAGACCCAAACCCCTTACGGCCCCGTGCAGAAAGTAAGAAAAAGTCCACAATGTAGAGCCAGAACAAAAGAGTGAAATGACAAAAGAATGAGGGAAAGAAAGAGCCAGATGCTCCAGCATCATTTCTGAGGCTGCAAACCAGAATGAAAAGGCAGTAAAGACTTGCACCTTTTAAAGGAGTAATGAATTGTTTCCTCCTCTGGCAGGCAGTGATTTGACTTGCCACATGCCTCCTGGTAATTTCCCAGCAGGTTTTAATGTTGGAACAATGGCATTCTGTTAGATATTGATTTTAAAATAACTCTTCCACACTTACTTGTAACTTTAAGAGCTGAATTACAGCCCTTGAATGTGCTCTAATGTAGCAGTGGTAAATAGTCAAATAGGCACAATCTGTTTCTGCAGGCATTGCCTGTCCAGGAGAAGGCAGAGCTCGGCTGAACCCTGCCTGTCTTCCTGGTTCACAGGAAAAACATCCAGCAGTCCGCTTGCACCAAAGGAAAATACTAATAAATTCACAGTGGATGTGGCGGAATTTGACAGAAAAAAAATTTCTGTCCCGAATGTCAAAGCAGCGAGAGTGGGAGGGCGATGGATAAATGACCTAATGGTAGCTCTTTTCTTCTTCAACTTCTACGGAGCCTTGATGCTCACCGAGGGATATCGCTGCGGCTGCCAGCACCCTTTGGCGAGCCTTGAGAGGCGGCCGCGGCCGACCCGTGGGTCCTCTTGACTGGCAGGGTCATGCACAAAAGGACACACTGCCAGAGCACTTCCATGAGCAGTGCAAAAACCAGCTGCTGGGTTCGGGTATCGCCATTTCTGAGGCTTGTGCTGCCTTAAAAATAAATAAACCTGGTATGTCCTCAGATAATGCGCTTTGGCAGCTCCGTCCCTGTGTCCTTCTAAATGGAGTGGCATGACGGGTAGGAAGACATGGCCTGCGTTAAATGCAAATAGTGCACTGCTTCCATACCGAAACCGTACTGAATTGCACGGGTAACAGTGCTAATGTTCACTGAGAGTGCCGTGGTACCCGAGACTGGAGTCCAGCTGTAAGGGTGGCAGGTGGCAGGGGAGAATGCTGGTCGGTGCTGAGAAAAAGTTTCTCTGTTTATCTTATACTTTTTGTATTTCTTTTCTTTTTTTTTTTTTTTAAATGAGGTGATTTCATTGCAGTGCCTGAGAAGCTCTTCTACAGCCTAGAAATAAGCTGGGTTTGGTGACAGGTATCCCCACACTCTGGCTTCAGCAACCCAGAATGCTCAGATCCCTTAAGAAAAGGCAATAAAAATGTCTCATATTGTTTTCCTAATATTAATGCGGGGCAGGAGTTTCGTTACGTATTTTAGGTGCCCCACGCTAAATCCGTGCCAGGTGAGAAAGTCTAGGTAAGGATGTGACGTACAGAAGGCACCTGCGACCAGGGCGGGGGGCTGTAGGCAGCGGCTTGGGTGGAGGATTAACCTCCGGCCAGAGGGGCTGCAGGGCCCCGGGGCGCTCCGAACCTCGAACCTCGAACCTCCGTCCTCCTCTCTGCTCCGCCATTCACGCGCAGAGCCGGTTCCGACTGTACGGGCTGTCATCAGCTAAGAGACGTAATTAGTTTTGGCTAATTTGTTGCAGGGCCTTTAACCTCCCTTCCCCTTTCCCTGCTTTCTGACTGACAGTGGCTACTCTATCCCGTATTTTCAGCTGATGTCTGTAAACTAATTACTTTTACTGGGTCAGTGCTGTTATGAAATTACCATTTTATCAGACTAAAAATAGCTGAGATCCAGTCACCGAGCCAATCACTTCCCTTCATCTCCAATGAAAATACAATGTTATCTTTAATCTGTATTTCTCAGGCACTTACTGTGATGCAGGCTAGAAAGAAAGGGGAAAAAGAAAGAGGAGCTTAGAAAAAATCCGTAAATCAGTTGCTATAGATGCATCTCTGCCAAGGCTTCCACTGGTAAATTTAGCAGTCACATTACAGTTTTAGCCAGTACCATTACTTGGCCTTAGTCAAAATAATTCACTTCTCACACAACAAGTTTACCCTAAAGGAAAGTTATTTTGTCTTGCTCATTAAAAATGGTGTGTTTGCACATATGTGCAATCATTACAAATATCCAAAGCCACAAAAAGCCTAAGGACAGATAGTTGTTTTTTTTTTTTAAAGAGAGCGAAAAATCCAGTGAATTCCACTTGCTCTGAGAATGAATAAAGGTATCTTAATACTTCTGGGGTCCTGGTGAATACAAATAGCTCAAAAATGAGATGCTTGCCTGAGATTTACATCAAGATAGTGAAGGGAAAAGGTTCCATCTGTAGTTTCTGATACAAAGACATTTCACACACAGTATCTGTAAATCCATTAGGAGAAGAAAATTGATACACATTTCATATAAGATGAAGCTGGAATCAAGAGAATGAAAGCTCAAGAAAATGGCTTCTTTCTGTAGCTCCATCAATTCACTGTTTGATTGGGCTTTCTGTGTATTAAATTCAAGCAGTTCTTTGGCCTGTGGATATAAGAATTGTTGACTGTGTGGGAAATGGTGATGAAATTTTAGCGCCTTGCTTTACAAAGGAAATATCCCACATCTCATCTGTCTTTCCATCGATGATGTTAAATATGCAAAGTAGTGTTTCTATTAAAGCAATTTTTCTGATTCAGTTTAATGGCAGTTACTGAAGTACTGACACGCACAATATGATTACTGGGCCAAACAGCAATCTTTCCGGAGAAGCTGGGAATGGCAGCGCTCCAGAGATGATTTATTATTTTCCTTACTTTGCAAACTCCTCTTAGTTGGCATGAAGGAGGGTGAATGAAGGTTACTATCAGCTCGAGAGGTTTCCGTACTTTGCATGGGAGAAATAACTGCAAAGAGATCTCTGTTCACAGGGCAGCTGGCAGCGTTTGCAAGAAGCATGGTCAGTAGTAAGTTCATGCTAGTCCAGCTGTCCACAGTTTGGCAGCAAGTATTTCTCATGCTATTTCACTACTTAGATTTCGTCCCCTTTCTTGTCCATGATTGAATGCCAATAAAAAAGAAAGCCCAAGAAATCAGCGAAATGAAGAAAGATGTTTCTTTCAGAGGGACTGATCAGGTGTCGGTTCTCTCGCGCCCTCTCTGACCCACATTTTGCAGAACCACAGGGTACCAGCTTGAGCCAAGACAAACCAAAATAGACCCCTACCCCCAAATCCCTGCTCTCTAAGCACTCAGCTAATAAAAACTGTAAGAAATTTCAGATCTTGCTGCAGATCAGGCTGTTGACATAACCAGGCCAGCATGTCTGTTTTATTGACTTCCTAGCGTTAACCTGGTTCCTTAAATGGATTATATAGATAGGACTGTGTTGTCCAAGTGCACTGATGTGTGTCTTTCAAACTCATTGACGAGTGCAGCCGAATCTGAAAGAGGGATAGTGTTCTTGAAACCATTATGTTCTTGCAAATTGTAAGGGAGAGAGTCAGACAGAAGATAGATTCTCCTAGGACCACCCCGAGGGCGCTGAGCTGGGGGGGCTCAGCCTTCATTAGGCAACAGAAAATCACACAGCGTATCCCTAAGCTCAAACCAGAACAAAATCCATCAACAACCTGTGCTCCTTGGTCCTCAGTACTGCTGGTTTCTTGACAGAAATGGCCCAAACATCTCAGTGACGATTCCCTCCAGGGTACATACTGCAGGTTTTTCACCCTTCTCTGCTCCACTCTGCTCCCGGCTGTGGTGGGGATGGGGGGTGCTGACACCGCCTGCTCGGGGGGCCGGTGCTCCGCTCTGGCATCCCCCAGGCCAGGGCACGGTGGGGAGCCTGGCTGCGATGCTCTGCAGGGCCCTCGGGAACCTCCCCGTGCCCCGGGACGGGGCAGGTAGATGTGGCCCTTAGGTTTTCACAACTACAATTTGCTGCCTGCATCGCAGGTCGCAGACGCTGCCAGAGAGGCTGAAACATACTCCTGTTGTCAGGTGGAATGAAAACGGCTATAAAAAGCTTAGAAAAATATGTGCTTTGGGCAAAAATGGTGTGGGTTTAGTAGTGTGAGAGAGGTCTCGTACCACAGCCGTGTTTGTGATGTGTGCTGATGGGCAGCGAAACGTGAGGCTGCCCCATCCACAACCAAATGCTATTTAAAAGTGAATAAAACCAACACGCTGGTAACAAGGTAACAAAATTTATGACAATTGAACTGTCTCTGTATAGATGTAAAGCTGGTGGCTATTGGGTATCAAGTTAGCTAAAAACCAAGGCAGGGATGTGAATGCTAACGATGGGAACCAGCACGGTGCTCCTCCGCTGCTTTCAGCAGTGCTTGCGTTACTGAGATGGAGGGTCCTGGGGGTCAAAACCTCCTGCAGAACAAAGAAAGGGTGCTGGCAAAGCTAACCTGTGTTGTGTTGGTGTTTTGGACAAGGGCAAGAGAGAAGACGGGTAGCTGTTGGCCTCTTGAGAAAAATGCTTCTGCATGAATTGGATAGCTGATTTTGAATTAATTTTGAATAGTTGTTTCAGTAATTCAGATTGATTTAAGATGCACCCAAGAATAATGCTTTCATTATAAAACCTCCTGAGCAAAATTTAAATCGTGCTAAATTAAAAACAGCCTCTGTTAAGCCAGGGCTGATGAGCACAGCAGAGGGATCAGGGATGCAGGCTCAGTATAATTTAATTCCTTTGCTTTGTTTCCCATTCCAGAAAAACAGTTGTACCTGTCTCCTTGGGTTGTTAACTACCTAAGGAGCTTGCAAGTCTTCCTGGATTTCTCAAAACTGATTTGCATGGTAACCCCACCACAAGCAGCACTTACTCTATTTTATGCAGTGCTTCACCTTCAAGAAGAAATGCATTTTTATTGCTTTTCATTTACGGGTCAATCTGGAAATTCAGTTATATCCTAAAGGTACTTAGGAATCGGGAATAACAGCAGCTGATGTACAGTACAGTAGGAGAGTTAATGCTTTCCTAATGCTAGCCTTGTTTGTTTGTTGTAAGTAAACTTTCCTTTTTATATAAATGGAGATAATTTTTAATGTCTTAATAACATGCGAAAAGTTATCCGGCGTGTTCCAAGTCATTTTTATAAAGCAGTCTGTCACAAACAGTGGTGGAATTCCAGTGTCAGGGAAATGTTCACTTATCTGGATTTAAATGTTTCAGTGTTCAAAACAAAAAATACATACATATGTGTATAGATTTGAGTTAAAAACCATTGCGCTTTATAATTTCTTGTTTGAAATTCTGGCTGAATTTTTAAAGGCAAATGGCAGAAAATATTTAAGATATTCATAAAAGCTCTGAGCATTGCTGAAAGGCAAACAGGGAACTGGCAACCACTAACTAGGCAAGGTCTGATGTATTAAGAAGCATGTTAGAGACTTTGGCTGCATTTTTGGCAACGGCTGTGCGATAGGAATTGCCAGTACTCTCATTACTAACAAGATCCTTCCAAACACATTGAAATGACTTCTGAAGAGAGATGCATATGAAATGTCGTATGAAAATGCCAGTTTGTCAAAACTGCAAGGATTTATGGGGGAACGAAGGGGGCCAGGCGATATTAACCACCCACACCACGTGGTGGGAGTCAGGAAGGTGGAAACGACCTGAGGCCGAAAGTTTTGTTTCTAGAGTTCATGAATTTCCGTGCCGTGACACCAAGCCGTGGGTGAGAGCTGCTGCACGAGCCAAGGGCTGGTACTGGCACCGCTGGTGCCTTGCCCCGCCGGTGCTGTCCCTGCACCCGCTTAGCTGGGACCCCACCGCTGTCCCGACCCGCTCCAGAAAGCGCCTCGCTGAGGGGGTCCAGCCATGGCTCTGCGGAGCTGGTCTGGCAGGAATTAGGTTTCTATGGCTCATAGTAGCAACTTCTCTTTCTAGCACAGGTTTTGGGCAAGGCAGTGGAGTGTGTTTGGCTTCGGGTGCTTGGATAAGGGAGCGCTGGGTACCCGTTGCATGTGGTCGTGGGCAGATAGGTGTTGTCAGAGAGCGCAGGGGCTCTTTGAGGTCGGCTGTTATCAAGGTTTCCCAGTTTCTTGTAAGTCTCTGATACGGCACTAAACTTAGCTGATAGACTATTTGCTAAAGACACCTATTTTAATTAAAGTCCTGCAACAAAAACCCCAAATCGCTAATACTAGAAGTTTAAGCTTTAAGGCTTTGACAGCATTTTATAGGTCCCTTTCCAATGAACTCTTACAAAGCCATGTTTAAATGTCTGATTTTTTAAATACTTGTCAGCTCATTTAAAGCACTTATTCACCTATAATTTCTGTGATTACAACAGATTAAGAACACTTTGAAGTCCTCAGGACCACTCTGGTTTGTCTGTCCATGCGTTCAGAAAGGAAGGGAAAGAGAACAAGAGCGAGTCACTGCACTGATCGGAATAGAGGCTCAATTGCACTACAGCACATTCTGCATGTACTTCACAAAGAGGTTTTGTTCCCAGCCAACACCAAATGTTCCCTTGACCCCAACTTTCCTGTCACAAAGATACAACAAGATACATGTGAACGTGCGTAAGTGAGTGTAGATAGAAAGATAGGTGTGATCATTATTAAACAGAAACCAGACAATAGAACCGTATTTTCATGCATTTCCCCCTCATGGAGAGGATGTGCAAACAAGCCACCCAGGGCAGGTGCAGCTCTGAAGCTCCTCAGATATGACAGTGGGGACAGGAGAGTGGGAACTGACCAGTATGGACTGGTCAGAATACAGAAAGCTGAAGCACAGGATGGGGGAGTGCTGGGATCTAAAGCCCAGCTTCGATTTCTGAGTAAGCACTGACTTCTTTGCCAGGGTAAGGAGCTTAGCTTTTGCCATATGAACTTACAAACTTTGCTCAGATGGTAAAAAGGAGGAAAAAGACGTCTTTTGGTGACTATGACAAACATGTTCTACATTTTCACTTAATGAAAAAATTCAGACTTGCCGTTGTCATATGCTGAGATTCTGTGCCTTTCTGACAGCTGAATTATGATTTTAATAATTTAAAAGTGCTACTGTGAGCCTGTTCGTGTATAATAGGTGCAGAGAAGTGTTTAAAATCAAAAGCAGTTTAGAGAAAAAGTGGTCACTGTGTTACAAGAATGAGAATTGTCTACATCTGAATATTAAACCGTGTGAACTCTCCAGTGGGAATACTCTTTGCAAAATAACTATAAACGTAGTATATTGTTCTGATGTGTGGAATTATGAGTTTGCATTCAGTCATAACTTTGTGACTGCCTGAAGCAGCAGCCTCTGACGCCTACTTTCTTTTACATAACGCTGTCAGGGTGAGGGCTTGGTCATTCTGCTTACAGAGGTTTTAGTTCAGAGCAACAGAAGCTCAATTCTATAATCTCAGTAGAAACATCTGTAAGACAAAAATGAAATATAAGGGAAAAAAGTGCCCTGCAGGCTACATTCCCCTTGCTTTGATATTATCATCTTTGTCCCTGTCCATGGGAATCTTTGAAATTCTACTGCAACTGCTACAGCATCCTTGTATTATTTTTTAAACTCACAACTAAACACAGGCAAGAAGCTTGTATCCTCTTCAATTAAGGAAAAAACAGATCATGTCCTGGAGATCACCGAGTCTTTTCAGTACAGTGGCCCACAATATCCATTTGAATTCAGCAAATCTATAGTTTCTGGCACATCAAGTGAAGAAACAATGACCAACATCACGAAGAGAGACAAACATATACATCAGCAACTTTGTCTAAAATCTATGGCTCGAATGAATGTCTGAAAAAAACATAAGCTGTAGTTGCCAGCTCCCTTGCACTCATGTTAACTTTTCTCTCCTGCAAAAGGAGTGTGAAACAGGACCTGCCACTCCACAGCCTTGCTCCTCCTGCACTCATTTACCATTGTGCCAAGCATTTGTCAAGTGGGTGTAAGTGCTTTTTCTGTTTTACACAACTTCACATAAGCATAAATGGAAGAAGTTGTAAGGCAAAGAACAATCAAGCCCTTAACAGTTCCAGCCCCTTTTCAAACATGCACCCAGGAAAATGCTTAGGAGTAACTGAAGTCAAGCTCCTAGTACATGCTTGCCTGCTGCTCAGTAAAAGAAAAAGTAATACTCACCCCAGTGTTGTCATGGTTACAATAGTGTACCAAAAGGAAGCAGGAATACTGGTGAATTTGCTTGCCGAGGACCCTTTCTCTGCATAAAACATCACAGTTGCAAAGATGATGATTGCCATAGTGAGGGAAAAGAGGAGAAAGCCAAGCTCGGAGGCACAGCTCTTCAAAGTGTAGCCCAAGATTCTTAAGCCTTGGGAATGGCGAGAGAACTTGAAAATCCTGAAAACCCTAAAAACCCTTAGTGTCACAAAGGCTCCGCTGACATCCTCATTGTTGGTCATCACCAAGCCAATATAGTACGGCATGATGGCCACCACGTCAATGATGCTCATCACACTTCTAATGAATCTGTAGCGACTTGGGGCCGCAAAGAGTCTCAACAGGTATTCAACTGTGAAAATCATCACGCAAGCTGTGTCCAGGCAAAAGAAAGCCACAGCATATCTTTCCCCACATGGAAGCTCCTTGTTTCCAGGCACCGTGCCACAAGGGACAGTTTCCACAACATTAGTGATCACAGAGACAGCAATAAAGAAACCGGTGACATAGTAAAAGACTAAGGCTAAGGTGCTGGTGTGGGGGTTCTCGAAGGCTCGCCACATGGTCTGTCGGAAGCTCAGGGATGGCATGGACCCTTCTTGGTTGTTTTCTGAGTCATTGTCATCCATCAGCCGCTCCGCATTTTCCCGCTTTCTGTCTTTGTACTCTTCATAGCAGCAGTCCCCAATGATTTCAGGGAGGATCCCATAGAAGGCAAGCTCTTCGTCATAAGCAGAGATGCACTCGTACCTGGGATAGTGCAGCTTGCCAGTTCTATAAAAATTTAAGATGCACCTAAAGACCTCAGGGTCCCGGTCAAAGAAGTACTCCTTAGTGTCTTCGTTGAAGAAGAACTCCTTCTCAGTGCTGCCCAGGAGAGTGTCCGGGTATCTCTCCAGTGTAGTCCTCCAGGTCTGGAAACGCCTGCCACTCACATTGAGAATGATCAGCTCATCCTGCCTCTTGTTTTTCTCCGTTGGAGCCAGTGGCATGGGACAGTTGGCCACTGGCATCCATCCTATGGCGGCTGCCCTGGCAAAGGGCAACCATGCTGCTACTCCTGCTGCCATGATGACCCCGGGCCTTGTTACTGGAGAAGACAGTTAGGCTGCTCCTGAGACCTGTTGGAAGTCAGATCAGTTCCATCTAAAATACAGAACAAAATAAAAACACAACACACAGTCAAGCGGGGTGTCTTGCCCCATTGTGTTAAAGATTCAGATATCGGCACATACACAAGATTTTAAACCAACTGGCTTGCCCTCATCTCCCATTTGAAGAATGATGTTAAACAAGGCACACGATAATCAGCTCAGCGGGGTTATGGCATTATTATATATTGAAATTTTGAATAGCAAATGATTCCTCATTAAAAGCATTTTAAAAGTAGCATAAACACACTAATTTATATTTCCTTCCTTACAAACAAGACTAATCCATAATTCCCCAGGTGTAAGCCTCGTGTGCTCATCAGTTTAACTACAGCTGTCAAGAAGGAGCTGGGAAATCCAGTGAAATCAGCTTGCAGTTCACCCAGTGAAACTGTGTGCCATGGAAAGCCATGACTGGACTGAGCTGGGTTTCTAGTCTTAAAAAAGTTCAATATGTAATGAATCTTGCACTAAGGACATTTTCAGTTGAAAGAAACAGAAAATCTTCCCTGGTTTTCAGTAGTTTTTTCCACCTTTAATGAGAGACCTGGCCTCAGCAGCAGTGTTTTGCTGGTCTCTCATTTAGAGGTGGGTTTTACTCTTGTGAAATATTGCATCCCGCCACTGGACGAGAGGAAAATTCTGACTTTCAGGGAAACATTGCTCAGAATACATGAGCAACAGTAGGCTTGAATCCCAGGTGTGAAAGCTGATGGATTAAGGTACCAGCTGAGTACCAAGAACATCAGAATGAGGGAAGCCTCCGAAGTTGGACAGCTTTCTTCCAGCAGGAAGATACCTTTTTTCCTAGCTAACGGAGGCAGAGGTCCTTCAGCCAAAGGACTGTTGGGTTGAAATGAAGTGTGTTCACTGCACTCTTGATTTTTAGATGAAAAATACCCCAAGCTGTCCAGATCCTCAGCTGGTGGAAACCAACCTTCTCTTGAAGTTAGGGTAGTTAACTGTGGTTCTGATCTAGCCATGAATTTTCTTTTTCTTTTTGATCTTTGGTCAGAGTTCTTACAATACAGATGGGATATTAGATTGGATATTAGGAACTGGATATTAGGAAAAATTTCTTTACCGAAAGAGTGGTCAAACATTGGAACAGGCTGCCTAGGGAAGTGGTGGAGTCACCATCCCTGGAGGTGTTCAAAGTACGTGTAGACATGGCACTTCAGGGCATGGTTTAGTGGGCGTGGTGGTGTTGACGGTTGGACTTGATGATCTTAGAGGTCTTTTCCAACCTTAAGGATTCTATGATTCTATGAATATTTAACATTTGCTTTGACTTGTATTTACTTTCATTTCCCTAACGTTTTTCTAACTCTACCATAAAATTATCTGGAGAAAGGTGCCATTATCATATGAGATGCATTAGGGGCCCTATCAAAAGTCAATTTATCAATGGAAATTCCATTGATTCCACTGATTTAGGCTCTCAAAGCTTAATTACATCCTCTACACGGTGTCCTTCTAGTTAGTTTTACTCTGAAGTTTTTTAATTATATGAAAGCTGCCATTCCAGCCAGTCAGGCTGCAGCATTATTGATTTCAACAGGACATCAAAATACTGAATAAAAAATGACGGAATCAATCTGTGGTGAAAATGACTAAACTGCTCACAGAAATGCTCTTCCTCTTCAGGGCACATTAACATTCATCGTCTTAATGTGGAGCATCTTTCTGTGCAATTTTACTAACTAAAGGACAATTGAAATCCCTCGTGCAAGCATCTTACTGCCGCTGGAAGAGGTTTTGTAATTATGAAACATACAATAATCCATAGCGATGCTTATCCCAAGGAGACACTTTGCTTATATACATGGCACTGGAGCAAACATCCCACAATATTTTCCTACAAAGAATTGTTCAATATTACTATGCACTATTTTTTCTCTCCCCCTAAAGAGGGAATTTATTGCGTTAATAGTGCCAGACTGACAGCCTTGGAGACCAGGCTCGCTCGTCTGGGCGGGGAAGAGGCAGAGCACAGCACTGCAAACTTTCTCTGCACGACTTTGAAAAATACGCCCCAGACTTCAGCGGAAAGGCAATCTCCAGGGGCTCGGTGGCTCAGGCAGCAGAGCTGCCGGCTTCTTATTCCGGCAGTGGCGGATCTTTCAGCTTTTATGAAACACTGCATTAAGAACAGGACTGCAAAACAGGAGGCAGCAAAATGAGAACCATTTCATTCATTAATCACCAAATATATACAGGCAAATAACCAAGAGACCAAGATAACGCATCGTGTTCCTGTTTTCTCTGCTGGTAAACTGTCTTTGCTTTTTAATTTCAATTAGCGGCGCCACCACAGTCATTCTTACCAGGACTGACTGGCGACGTACAGTGACCTGACCAGCTACAGTGCACTGGATCCTCATCTCCCCTGATTTCTCAGGGGAACCTCGTTGGAAATCTCTTCTGTACTTTTATAACTTTGGTTGTAAATTCCAGGTTACCTACATTAGCTGCTGAGGCACTATAAATACTTCACATATAATTGTTCTAATAAAGCACTGGTAACTGATAAGTGACTTACACATTTTCAAATCAATTTTTAAAGAAGCTATAAATATCTCAGCTGTGAAATGGACAGGAGATTAAAACAAAAGAGAAAGAGAGGGGTATTCTTCCGTGAAAGTTTAGTTCCTATTTCTCTGTGGCCAAGAGATGCAGCTGGTTAAGAAAATGTAGTGCACACAGCTTAATTTTCAAAGTTGCATTAAATCTGTCCCATTTGGTCCTCAAAATACAGAGGAGTCTTTTTCATCTATAAATTGTCTGAAGGACTGAGAGGGAAAAGAGTAATGAAATCCCCTGTCGCAGAGGTTTTACTTTTTCTTGTCCTCAGTCCTTGGAACTCCACCCCTCCCCAAAATAAGAGACAGAAAATTAAGAGCGATAGGACTGGATTTCTAGTTCAAAGCTGCACAAACTAAGCTGAGTAAAAAAAATATGAAGTAGCTGGTTTATCTACAGAATGTGGAAAGAATCCTCCTTTTCTACATGCCTGGGTTTTGGTAACTGCTAACCAGTCTTTTTAGGCCAGAAAGCAACTGGCCAGGCTCGAAATACACTGTACAGTCAACAGTCTCTTCAGCTCGCATAGCAAACAGACACACTTTAATCCTAACAAGCCTATATTTAGCTATACACATATTTCTAATTTTGATTACTGTAATTTCTGCATGTAATTTGAAAGGAACTAGTTCACAAAGGATCGGTACCCTACTGATGACGTTTAGAAGACCTGGTGCATGAAATAAAATAATTTGCCCCCTTCTGATTTAAAAAAGTCAGAAAAGGATCTGTTTTCTTTAGATTATTATGAGGACAGTGAAATGGTGCAAGCAAATCTGATAGAAAAGCCTGTGGCATGAGCCCCCGTCCCCCTCCCAGGACTCCCGACCCCGTCCGATTCGCTCCCTGACCACCGCCGGCTCCCGCGGGTCCACTGTGCTGCAGCCGCTTCGTGGGCTCCGTGGTTTCATCCCAGTTTCAAACAAAAACCTGACAGGCACGGCTAGGTCAGCAAAGCTCTGGAGGGAAACTTTCGAGAACACAGTTATTTCTGTTCACCTAAAGGGTCAAGAAATGAACAACGGATTCTTACCACATTAGCTCCCACCGGCAATGCCACACTTAATAAATGTCTCTTCGTAGTCTCACGAAAGCAGAAACAAAACAAATCTCATAGTGTTTCCCTTTCTAGAAGCAGACGGGGATGATTTAGAATACGACTGATAAACATACTGTGAGTTTCTGGATGAGACACTGCTAATGAGAGTGAAGAGCCTTGAGATCATTCGTTCTCTCCTTTCCTGTCCTTGTTGGGTCAGGCTCAGACAGCAGAGATACATTTGCTTTAAAGCAAAATATGTCAGCCAAAGCTTCGGTATCATCTGTCAGTCACATACTCCTTTCCCTTCGCAATCACATCAGATGATAAAACTTTCTGCAAAACATTCACTCTCTCAGTCCGTTGGAGAGATTTAGGAGCAAAAGCAACAGGCTTAGGGTAAACGCATGCAAACTTCTCCCCTCCCTCCCAGTCAGCCCAGAGAGCCCCATCTTGCCGGCTCGCAGCGATGCCTTACCTGGCAAGGAAAGACACTCTCAGCGCCCAAAAGTAGGGCTAAATCTGGGGAACTGGAAGGAAGGGGGAGCAGTCACTCCTCAGGATAAAAGGTGAACTGTGCTGCTGCCTGCCTCTTGACTCCCTCTCTAAATGCAGTCAGAAGCAATCAGTAAATGTGATCATCATTGTGAAAGTATATATATAGAGATGACTAAACAGCTTCTCCCTCATTACTGCCGAGACGGAGTCTCTCCCTGCCTCTCTTGCCTGAGCTTGCTTCGTTTTGCCCCCTCCCCTTCCAGCACCGCTTGGAGCTTCGCTCTCGCTGCCTAACCCGGCTGGAAACAGCACCCGGGTCCCGGAGAGTCCGCTCGGGTGGGCGCAGCAGGGAGATGGACCCAGCTGGTCCCAGGGAGGCTGTGAGGCGAGACTGAAGAAAGGCGGTGTGAGCTAACAGAGGCACCGGCAAATGGAGTCATTAAATACACACCAGAGCCTACCCTGCATGCTAATGTGCCAGCAGTGGCAACGGGGCGGGGGGGGATGAAGGGGAGAAAAGTATGGGATGAACTTCACTGGTCCCTCCTTGGAGCTCCCTCTGTGTCCCTGACTCTCGGGCAGGTGGGGACCATGCAGGAGAGGTCCCTTCTCCTGGACAAGAAGACGAGCTAGTCCTCCAGCATCACAAACCTACAACCAACACCATAGCCAGGGCAGGAGGCTACATTCACGAACAAAAATAAATAATTCAGACTTAAACCGATCTTTCCCTCTCTCCTCCTCCCCTCTTCCTTCCCACCGCCCGTCCCCTTTCCCCCTCATCCTGCTGTTCGCCCTTGCCCTGCTCCTTGGCAGCTCTTACCAGTCCTGTCTCCACACCACCTCAGCATCCCTCTTTCATCCACCGTCAGAAGTTGGAGCCCACACGCTCGGAGACCTTGCTCATTTATCTGTTTGCCGGCGAATCTCCATTAAGTAAATAACCAGAAGCCCAAATCCGAGCAAACCAGTCTTGCCCTGCTCTGCCGGGCAGCTCCCGGCAATGACTGATGCGCCGCAGCGATAGTTGGTGACTTCCATAAAGTAAGACAAATACCTACGTGAAATACAGGAGCTCAGCTGCCTCGCCATTGCCTCGCGTCCTTCCACGGCTCAGAATTACACTTTCACCGGCCGCCGGGAGTTGGGGGGCTGGAACGGTCTGTGGGGCCGCCAGATGGGGACGAGGGAGGGGAGGAGGGCGGGAGAGGCGAGGGGCGTGAGAGAGCGCGGAGCGGGGGCGA
>JAVKLA010000052.1:1087498-1133360 GCA_034782735.1 Sagittarius serpentarius | reverse complement strand
CCCCGCCCGCCCTCCGAGCCGCCGGCAGGTGTCACCCGGAGCGAGCGCGGCGCGGCCGGGGCAGGCGGGCCCCGCTCCCGGCGTGCGGCAGCGGGACCCCCCCCCGTCCCGGGTGGCTGCAGGGCTCCTCCGCTGGCAAACGCAGCGGGTGCCCCCCCAGGTGTGTCACTTCCAGGGAGGGAGAAGAAACGGGGGGGAGGGGGGGGGGGGCGGATCTGGCCTGCCTCTGCTGTTCTAGGATGGGGGAGACGGGGACTTGGCAGAGCCAGGGGGCCGTTTTCCAGGTGATTTTGCGTGCCCGTGTTACAACGTGCCTTTCTTCTGAGAGCTCTTAGAGCCAGGCCGTGTTAAAAAAAAATAAAATAAAATAAAAATTAGGAAAAACCCTCTAAATCCTCAAACGCTTCAAGACTCAGCTTGTCTGGTTTGGAAAATGTAATGTGGAAACTCTGGTATCAGAACCCTGATCGGTCCAGTTCAGCGTTTCAACATCATCTAATCCCCGATAATTCAATGCAATTATTAAAAAATAATCCTAATTTCTGAATGTCAGTCCTGAGTAATCCTCCCCCAAAACAATTTCCCCTGATAATATTTGTAAGCTGCCTTACAGTGTCTGCGGACTAGGTAATGAGGTGACGCAAACGCAATGTATTACAGCCTTTAGAATACCGATACTAATAGTTGTATGCTGGACCCATGAATAGTTGTGTGCAAAGTGAATCCTGAAACTTCGATGGGAAACTTTGAGTGGCTGTATGAATTTGAGCAAACCAAAGCATCCAGGCTCCATCTTTATGAGATGTCTTGAGAACGGCTTTCCTCTTTCAAAGACTTCCTATATCTCCACTTGCTCTTTTCCTCTTGCAGATGCTCAGAAGAAAGCAAAACCAGAAATGTCATTTGGCTTTTACTGGTATAAGAGGGTTTTCTGTGATTTACGATGTCATCACTTCGTAAAACTTACTGATTCTTCCCTCGCTCAGGCGTGCTCTGGCCTCACTCTTTGCTGTCTCTGGCCTGCCTGTGATTCTGAATAGCTTTTCCCCCATGACTCGGCCCCCTTTTAACTTCCGATCTCTATTAAAAAGCTATTCTGGGAACTCTTTTTCAATGCTCCCAATTTTGTATTTTTAAATGGAGTATGGAAGTCAAAAGCAAGCTAGCTGCAGATAGTCTGATGTGAAGATATTCCTTCTGCTCTCTCGCCTTTTCTTTTTATTTATATTTTCCTTTGTTTCTTTCTCTCTCCCTTTAACTCCCTCTGCCTTTCCCTCTTTCTCTTTTGCGCTTTCTTTCTGCCTTTCCCTTTCTCTCTCCTCCTGAGAATATCTCCTTAGGTTCTACTGCACCAATTATAGGTTTTATTAAAACTTTTTGAACAACTTGTTCTCATCTGTTACTGAAAAGTAGAACCTACCAGGGTTAAAACAAGCCGCATGCACAAAGAAACAATTGGAATAAACTATGCATGGTTAAATATCAATATTAAATATAGTTAACTTGATTTTTTTTTGCTCTGCCATTTTCTTCTGTATTTATACCCTATGCCTCTACAGTGTATTTTATTTATTATGTTTATTCTTTACACTGGGCGCTACCCTGCATTAATTCTGCATCTAAATATCCCATTGACTTTGTGGACATGCTGCATAAGCATTCTGTAATGACAGTTGCAGTAATAAAGCTAGCTTGGTTGCTTGAAATTACAGCTTGCCATAACATTGTAGCTTTGTAGTCTGATTATGTTCTATAGATTGTGCCAACGGTTTCCTTGCTTTGGATCCAAGCTTGTGAAAATGCCTGCATAGATTAAGGAAAGATCATTAATATGATTATGCGAAAGAGTCAGTCTTTGTAACCTTAAAATTATATATGTGGTCTAGCGACTGAAACAGCCTGGAAAACACAGCTGCTTGAACATATCTCTGCTTCTTTCAAAAACTCTCAGACCGTGGCTAAGTCTCTTAAGCTCTGTGTTCCTAGTTTCTACCTAAAGAAAGAGTATAATAATATTTACTGACAAAAAGTGTATTATCAGAATGTATAAGTATTTATAAATGGTTATATGCTTCCTGAGGGACGTAAGTCATACAAGAGCATAAAGAGCGATCTGGTTATCTGTTTGTTGATCTGTCTACTCATCACTCTGGCATAGTAAAGCAAACTGATAGGGCATTTCTCCAAAGCTTTATCCACCCGTCTCTCCAACTATCCACCCTCCGAGATTTCTCTTGGGCTTCTTACCATGGTACACAAATGCACAGAACAGGTAGCGCTAAAGATGAATAAATGAAGGAAGGCACAAGGCACTTTCTGTCTCGTCCCATAAATCCACAAAACAACATCTACCACTTTCTTGACGTAAGACGCCTTCACGCCACAGGCATGGCAAACTAAGGAGTTTAAGTATCTTGCTCACTCGTATGTCTCTCTCATGTATATATCTTATCAGGGGAAACTGCAGTGTCTGCCTTAGGGGCAGCAATGGTCTTCGCTAGGGCTCATCTAAATTTTCTTTTATCAGCACATTTCCGGTGAAGAATTTATTTTGACACAGAAAAAACTGCCAAAATTTGGATTTGGATCAAAATTTTGCAGGCTTTCTCAGAAGGAAAACTAGACTATTAAATCGGGAAAGCGTCCATAGTAAAGTGTCTTTCATAACACAGTTCTGCTTTAGTTTTTTTTGCAAATCTGTGAAACATTTTATAGAGATTTGTAAAAAAGGAAACCCCGAATTCTCTCAGCATCCCTCGGGAGTTTTTGAGAGGATCTTGTTATTGGCTTAAAAAAAAAAGGAAAAAGTGACTCATTTTCAGGCACCTTTTGAAGAAGGTTCCGTACAGGGAGATGTTAAGGGTCGGGGGATTTATTTAGGATGACTGGAGGTTGTATTAGCTCCACTTTGGGGAACACTGCAGAATTTACAGGGGTACTGTTCGCCTCCTTGTGCGGTTCTCAGACCCATCCGTCCATCAGAGACGTCGGTGTATGATGGGCAGTCCATATCCCTGTCTCCGTCTGCAATCTTTCACTGCCTGTGGGTACTTGGAAACCAGGGGGGTTGGTTCAAGGCCATCTCCGATATACAGCGTGTTCAGTTTTTCCCCCCCGCTATGTCTGGAGATTTTCCAACCCGAAATAAAGCCTCACAGGCAGCTGCATTCTGCCACTTCTTTCCAAAAGGGAAGAGGAAAGAGCCATGGATGGTGTCCAGCAGCTCCGCTAGCTAGCCAGCAGCTGCAAAATTTTCTGCTCAGCTGACCTTAATGAATCAAGAAAAGATCAGACATGACAGTAGAGGGAAAAGACCCTTGAAAGACAGTAGTGATACTGAATCAGGGCTTTGATTTATTGTCCGCTGTCCCCTGTCTCTCCCCGGTGCGTACCATGGCTCGCTCTTCCAGTCTCATTTCACACGGTGAGTAAAATGACAACGCTGGTTTGCAATGCTACTCACTGCAACAGCTCATCAGGGATTGTGCTTAATTGGCCATATTCCACGTTATCAACATCCAAACATTGAAGTAATGAGAGTCTCGTGTTAACGATCCTGATTACAGATGAGACCGGGCATGTCACCCAAGGCAGGTAGGGAAGGGCAAAGTGGAGAGCAAAGCTGGAGTGAGCGGAGGACGCAGGGCTGTTCAGGAGCAGGTAGAGAGATGCGTTAGCTGCAAGAAGGCAATGCTGCTGGACCAGTTAGCAGAGAAGTGAGTTAGTGTGCCTGGGTATTCCGTGTCTGCTTGTGAGACAACACTGCCTGTGATTTGCCTTTATTTATGCCTTGAAGAGAACAGTGCCAGAGAAGTCCAGTTTCGCCATCCTGAGTTTGAAGCATTTTTTCACTAGTACTGCTGTACCATCGGTACAAGAGGCCTGATGTGCCTCTCGCTTGTTCTGCGTAAATGAGCGGTAGAGTCACCAAAGACAGGAGAGTTAGAACAACGCCAATGAGAGGGAAATTAGGACATCTGGCTTAAAGCTAGAAGCTCTGTAAAAGCATATGAATTCTTCGCTGCTTTGCTGTACTCTTTACTGCTAATGCTTTAGTGTCTTACAGTCCAGGCAGGACTTTACACATGGTTCTGTATCCGACTGCTCTGCAGCAAGTTTCTTTTGCAACGATCTGCCTCCAGCCAGTTGGGAATTCTTGCAATTATGAGTCAACCAAGGCTAAAAAGCTCTGAACTGAGCGAAGCACAAGCCAACAGCACTCCTTTGATCTCACAGACGCTGGGTTAACCAGACACCATCAAAGCAATCATCATTATCTCCTGGAAGTTGAGAGACCAATTAAAGAAAAGCAAAAAAACCCCAAACCAACCTGAAATAATGATTAATGTTAAATTATCAGGTTTGGAATGGTTACCAGAGCTAAAGACATGCTGCAGGTTTCGCTGCTAGTGTCAAAAATACAATACAATAAATTGCAATTGCAGTTTTTCGGTGGCTCATAACCAGTAAATCGGATCTGTGGAGCTATACATTTACTGCAAATTTAGGGAGTTGTTCTTTCATTTTTAAGAGTGCATTTTAAATCAAGTCAACAGCCATAAAGCAATATACAGCCTGCCTAGCTATTGTCTGGGGAATGAATCCTGTACTATCGTGATTCCTCTTTATTATATGGGGGCAGGGAGGAGGAATCTGGGAGAGAGATTGTCCTTGTTCAGCTGACCGGTATATAGGGTATATAGTTGCAGCAAAAGCAACGGGGCCTACTCCACCCAAGGCCTGCACTTTGATTACTTGGTTTTGGGCAAACTGGAGCAGAAGCCAGCTGCTCCCACGTTAGTGCTTTACCCAGGTGTACATCAGAGCATGACGGGGATGGCCAGTAAGAGCCAGGAGCCTTGCTTTTTTTCTTTTCCTTTTTTTTTTTTTTTTTAAGCACACCTGCCTGCTATAAGCTGTTCACCATGTGAGATCGTTATGTTACAGCATCTGTCGGTGTGGCCTGGGCAGGGAAGGGAGGTGATAAAAGGCCGAGGCTGCCAGCTTCTCCCTGCAAGCTCTGAGGCTGTTTCTCCAGGTGTCCAGGGAAGGAGCTTTCCCACCCCTGTGGCGGATTTCCCTCCGGAGCCCGGCAGTGAGGGCTGGGCAGCCACGGCCCAGGCAGGACAAAGAATTAATTAGATTATGGTGCCCATGTGGCATATTAGCTTTACAGAGCTGTGGCTTGCTTGTGGCTCGTGCCGTCAGGACCTGCCGTCTGTCGCCACCTCACGCGTAGCACCGTGCTCGCCCGGCACGCCGGTGGCTGGTGGTCACGGACCTGCGCCTGCGAGGTTAGTCCCCAATTTCAAATCTGTGCCAAAATTTACAGACTTCTGCTGCAGTGCTTGGGGAGCTTTGGATGTATTTTGAATAAGAGACAAAAACCATTAAAATATTTGTGGGTAAAAGAAAGTGCAGAAGCTGTCCGGTAGAAGGGACCCCAGGCACCCTGTGGCTCCCCAGCAGCTGGCCACGGGGGGGTTTGTCTCCCGAAAGGCAGCAGGAGCAGCCCGGGCTGCGGCGGGATGCCCGTCGCTGGTGGGGCAGCTGCGCAGGGACACAGGAGAGAGGGAAGAACCAGCGGCTCCTGGAAAGAGCCTGTAGAAAGGGCTTTGCTGCTGCTTTTTCTGGGATCCGCTTCTTGTATTTTCTTGCTTTGGGAGGCAATTGCTGTTTTTCTAGATGCAAATCTTGTCTCCTCAGTGAATTCCCTTTTCTGGAAGGAAGCCTGTGTTTGTTTTCCATTTGGGGTTTGACGAAGCACACTTGGAAGTACACGGCAGAGCTGGGATAGCAGCCACAGCTAACCTCTTGATTAGGGTGGGGAGAAGGAGGTGCTTGCTCCCCGCCCCGTGGCTCTTGGGGGTCTGGAGAGGGTGGGTGAAAGCCTCCTCTCTGCTGGCAAAGGCATGCTGGGCTCCTGCTGCGGGGCTGCTTTGCTCCCCTCGGCGCACGGGGAGGTCCTGCCTGCTGACAGCTTCTCCTTGGGCACCTTGCTTGGGTGGCTTCGAGGCGCGCGAGTGCGGGCAGGGGCGGGTGAACCCTCCGCCCGTGCACAGCCGGAGGGTGCCACGGGAATGGCTTTGGAGAAGCGCGGCTGGTGTGTCCTGGAGAGCAGAGCTGAGGCTGCCATTCCCCGTCCTCCCCGTTTCCCAAGTGTGGCTCAAGACCTCTGACCCTGTGAATTTGATTTTTTTTTTTTTTCCTTTTTTTTGGGGGGGTGGGGGGGTGCGGGGGGGGGTTGCCTTTCCTTCCAAAGCCTGGTGGCTTCGTGCAGCACTCTTAGCCATGACTTGTACAAGGGTGAGTTTCTGTTTCTATGACAATGGCATCGCTGGAGAGGTGGCTCTCTCCTCCCTGATGGAACTTTTAATGAGACAGACAAAATGTTGAAAATAAAAATCAAAGGCCCTGCTTCTTGTAAGCCCTTTTTTTCTTGCTGCTTAATTATCAGATTGAAGATAAAAATAGCTGAAAAATCACTGAAGAGGAGATGAAGGCTTTCTGCTGCAAGCCTTGTCCCCTTTGGAACTGGCCCCACTTTGCCCCATTCGCTCCCGCCCTCCTCTCAAGCCAGGGCAGAGATCCAGGACGGGCCTGGGGCTGGGCTCCTGGTCTGCTTGTAGAGAAATGCGACGTTAGAGGCCCTTGCCGGCGCTAATGGCTGACCTCCAGTACCGCGGTAAGGCTTGTCCAGGCGAGAGCTGGGTGAGATGCACCGTTGCAGCGGGTGAGAACGGAGCTGCTGTGGGTTTTGAGCCACCTCAGTCTCTGTTTGCCGGGAGCAGGCAAGGACTGAGCCCGACAGTGAAGTGCTGAAGGCTTAATGTGTGTAAACGAGGTGAGGACTGTTATTTCTCTGTCATTTGTTGGATTGGGGCTCTGGTCTGTGCTTGAAGGATAGGAAGGGTCTGGAGGAGGAGCCCCTCAACAGCAGGCGCTGGGGCTGGCTTGTGCGCACAGATCTATATGGCGGGTCTGCTGTAGCGAAGGCTGTCTTGGCTAGGAGTGCGGTGAGCTTGGACGGCCAGACATGGATGGTTTTCTCACTGTTTCCTAATGGGCAGGAGGGGACGGTTCCCAACTCATTGCTGAGGAGAAAAAAAAAAAAAAGCAGGGATGGATTCTGGCCCCAAACTAATTTATCATATCAACCCCCTCTATATATATATGAGAATGCTAGTAGGCAGAAATAGATTTACTCTTTTATCTTGGAACAGATTAAAAATAACTTTACCTGCAGACAAATTCTATAACTAGAATTCAAGCTTAATCTGAATTTTTTTTTCTAATTATTGAATCCAGTAAGATCATTATTTCTGTCTTGCTATAGCAGGATGTAGTCTTCTAGCTAAAGGGAAGGTTTTCTGTCTGCATGTGTGTCATTAAGGGCTAACCTGGAATTCAGATCTTAATCCTCAGTACAGACCTTTGGTATAGAAAGAAGGCTTTTGTTAATGCATTAACTTAAACTAGCTCGCAGCAGAAGCAGTAGCTGAGAGCTTGAAAATAAATTCAGTTAGTATTTTTGGATAGTCCGGTGTTAAATGAAGTTCTTCACGAATGGAAAATCTCTCATCTAAGCTTCTCAAGAAGCTCAAAGGGGGTATTTATGCAAACATCTCTCTGAGCAGGAGGTTCTCTTGCTCTTAGATCATGCGCACATGAGGGAGATCTTGCTTCTAAACAGGCTGGAAGATCAGCTCCTGAAAGGGGGTTTTGGAATATTCAGGCACTTTGCCAGGACACTGCTGATGTTTGCTTGTTTGTAAGACCCTCAGTTTCCAAAAGAAAGCAGACCTTGTCTTTACTTTGGTTTTCTGGTTTGTTACCAGCGTCCCACCTGGCATTACACGTCGTAGCCTACAAGAATGGCCCCCGAGTTGGGTGGTGGCGGTTGTCTCCCCCTGGAAACCCGAGCCCGAGCGGAGCGGTGCGCTCGCCGGCACTAACCCCGCAGCGGGCGTCCTCGCTGCGCTTGTCAAAGTGATAAACTGTCTGAAGATTGTGCAGGTGCTGGCAACGTGATCCCACTTGCTTTGCAGTGTATAAAGATAGCAGCTGTTGGGCTTTTTACCTCTGCTAGGAAAATGTGCAGTACCACCAAATACGCAAACTTTATTGGTGCTGAACACCATTTTACTTCTGTTACAGGTAGGGGTGAGGTTAATCAAGACACATCGGCACATCTTTTTAAATATGACTGGGTTTCCTCATAGCAAAATTCAGGGTCAAACTGATTAGTAATTCTGATTTTGTATTAGGTGACAAGCTGACAAAAAAAGAAAGAATTTGATTTTTCAAAATCACTGTGCACATGTTTCTGACCAGGAAGCCTTCTAGAATGAAAATTCATACTGTTCACCCAGGAATGAGTTATGCTAACTCCTTTTTTTTTTTTAAATTGGATAAGATAACATTCATCATTGTAGCTGAATGCTTAGATAATGCATTTTCTAACACTGTGTAGTATTTCTCTGTGCAAGGAATAATGTGCAAAAAGTAGCACGATCTAGAATGATGTAGGAGGGCATAATACAAGCCAGCTTAAGTAGGAACAGAGGAAATGTTTAAATGGCAAGCAATAGATCCATGTAATAGCATTCAAATAGAGTTCAATCCCAATGATGGCTTTGGTATTGATGCAACCTCACAGTTTTATGCCACTTCTTTTTTGGATAACTCTGAGTTTGCAGTCGTTGTCCAGTTTCTCAGAACAGCCAGTTGAGAGAGAAGCAGCTCTTTATTTCTGCTGATGGCAGAAATGGAGGTATATAAAATTCCTCTTTTTCTCAGTATTCAAAATGTTGAAGAACCTTGTCCACATTTTGTTTATTTGTTGCAAAGATCTACTGCCTGAGATGCTACCTTCATCTGCATGAGGAAGTAAGTTAGCTGCGCAGCAGGGGTAAACTACTCTGGGTTAGAAGCGACACAGGTAACTAGGAATTTGCATCTGAGGATTTCTTTATTGCTATTATAAACACCAGCAGAAAGAAAGGAAACAGAACTTCTCAGTATTTTGCAATCTAATGTATTATAGAAGCCAAATAAAACTGTACCTTATTCCCCCGGCTGGGTTACTGACTGTGTTAGGAGTTGGAAGCGTGGAGCACTGTGTGGAGGCACTCGGCGTGTTCGGGATCAGACCTTCAGATGTAAAGCTTAAGGAAAAGCAAGGCAAATATTCATGAAAGTGTCTGCGTTTTACGTGACCTCCTTTCCACCTCAGCTTTGATCCAGGCTGCTGATCCGAAGAATAGATTCTGATTTCCATTTGATAAGGCTTACATTTTTTGGCAAAGGGAGGCTCAAAAATAATCCTTTTCTGAGCAGATAAATCATCTAAAGCGCTCAAACATGCAGGCAAAGGAACTGGTAAATCTGCTAGCTGAACTCCCATGACTGCTTATTTTCAGGAGTCCCTATGGGAAGCTGAGCTCATGGGAATGGCTGGGGGTGACTTGGTCGATGGTCATGGCGTGCGGATTAATCCCGGCTGTGCAGACACGATGCACTGGCGTGCAGGGGTGTGCCCTGGGGCCAGGCAGAGCTATGGAGGGCTGACGTGTAAATCCAGGCTAACCCTGAGCACTCAGCCCTGCCAGGTAGTGACTCCTCGGAGCATTCTGGTGCCTGCTCAGAAATACTTAAGCACATGTTTAAAATGAAGATCCGAAAGGCCCAGCAAGTCAAGGGTCTGCTAATGTGCATAAAGGTAAACACACACTAAGTGCTTTGCTGGTCTGTAGCCAGGGGGCTGACCGTAGGATCCCAGCCCCTATTAAAATGCGGATTTTTAGACCCAGCTGATAACAAAAGTTGTCACATGGCATTCAGAGATGCTGCTGGATGTAGAGCTTTTCTGCTGTAGGGCTCTTACAGGCAACCGTTTGGAAACAGCTACAACCCTTCCTTCACATAAGGACAGCAGGGAGGGGAAGAAAATGGTCATGGTTATTTACTAATTAATCCAGTACAAATAGACATATGAATAGATGGTCATTTAAAATTCCTGCTGGTTCACAGAGCGAATGAGTCCAGTGCCCTGCACGCTATCGAGGTGCTTTTCTTGGCTCCAGCCTAAGGGACCCTGCAGGAGAACCAGGTCTGAGAAAACAAGCTCTGCTGTTAGAAAAACAAGTGTTTACGATTCGAAACAGAAATTAAATAATGAAACAAACAGCACTTCAGGTTTTAATTAGGGCTGGAAAGATGTCGAACCAATGCAAACCAATGTATGTACCACTTATCAGAGCCCCTGATAAAGACTGCTCGAGGGACTGGGCCAGGTCTGGGGTCGTACTCGTATAACGTATCTCTTTGCAAGTATACATGCGTATAATGTCACGATAAATCTGGAAAGCCACTTGTGTGCGACTTGGAGAGCAGATAAATGATATAAACCAAGAAAGAACATTGCTGCTGGTAATCACTTGTGTTGCCATTGTCAACCAAAGCAGCAGCAATAAGAACAGAAATGCAGTGCCTTTCACCCACCGCTGGCTCAGCACGGCGCAGAGATGATCAGTGCCCCCCAGTAAGGTATGCGTGGTAGAGATGTGTAGAGGCACCGAGCACCGTATTCCCCCAAGATTTTGAAAATCAAACTGTAAGTGAGAGCACAGAGTGAGGTTAGGTTTCCAACTTTTGTTTAAATCTTGTTTCTTGCCCCCGTAAATATAAGAAAAAGCTTGAAAATGTGAACTGAATTATGTTGGCTTGAGTCTACGCATGGTCTGAAAGGAGAGCTGTGCCATGCCCTGTCTGTCCTTCCTCTGCAAAAGGCTGTGGTGGAGATAATGTTGGTGGCACTTGGGACAAGCCTGGTTCATGATGCTCTGTACTAGTAAGACGTTTGGTGCACATAAAAAATGGTTTTATAAAAATAGCATTTTGCAGGGATGACTCATGTGACAGGATCAACTCTCTATATTGGACCACCTTGTGCTCTAACTTACTCCCCTGGAAATCCAGATAGTAGCATTAGCAGCTATTGCAGAGGAATATCGAAGTAGATGAGAAGAGCATTTGGCCCCTGGACCAGCCAATATTACTAACAGCCAGCGCTGCTCAGTACCACAGAATGCACTGTTTTCTCTGCACTGGGTTAAATTCCAGGAATTTTCAAAAGTGCTATAATAATAATAAGTATTATTAATAATAAATAATTATAGTTAGAACTTGCTGACTTTTAATCATAGCCTCTGTTCATGAACAAAAGTCGGGATGGATAATTCTCAGTTGACCTTCAGACAAAAAGATAAAGACACACAGCTAAAAAAACATTACAAACGGGACTCGGGATAATTTCACATAATCCTGACAATACAGTGCTAGCCTTCCGAGGCAGATGATGACATTCAGTGCATGAGCTGTTGCTAAGCTTTCAGAAAACATTTATTCTTTGGCCACAAGCTACTTCTGGTCTTTGTTGTTAGCGGAGACATTTATGTCAGAAAATGTTGTTCCTTTTAAATTTTTCTGTGATAAAAGGCACTTGTTAGATGTCCAGTGTGAGCTTTAAATTAACACTAAACTGGGCCTGTGCTGGAGGAGCTGCTGCCTCCTCCATGTTGCCAATTTCATTTTCAGCAGTGCCAGTCCTCCCATAACGGATTATCTCTGCAGTTTGGGGCACAAAGACCAGAGTCAAATTAATTTCCTGACAAGACACACTATAGGCCCAAACCATTTCCCTCCCGCTTTCTTAGCATCAATGTCTGGTCTACTTAAATGCCAGTAAACAAGTGTAAACTCTAACAAGCCACAAATTGGCTATTGACATCGCTGCTGGCTGACTCCTCAGTCTAGAAATGTCGCTTGCTGAAGGGTGTCAATAAAACATTGGGGCTCTGCAGCAGACCTGAATCTAAAGTCATTTCTTGTAGACATGATTCTTTACTTATTTCTTCACTTTCAGAAAATCTTTTCTTTAACAGCATGCTGGACAGATACACTTTCAGCCTGCATGTTTAATTTAATGGCATTTAGTGCCATTTAGAAAAAGGAGCTTTAATTCCCTAGATTTTCCAGAATTAAAGCATACTTATGTTGTTTTCCTCTACCTTGCAATTATTCTTCTGAACTTCCTTTAAGGACAGGCTAACAACAGTCACTCTACTGAGTTACAAAAATTACACAAATTATTCCTAAACCTGAAATGCAAGCAGTTGGCTGGATGCCATTTGCACTAGATGATTAAACCTTAGACTGAAAAAAATAAAATAAAAAAAAAAAAGGGAGTAGTTCAGAAAAGCACTGAGAGATCAGATTAACCTGGACTGCGACACTGATCTATTTGTGTGAGAGCAGGGTATCTTCCAGGAAGCTTCGCTCTTCCCTTCCCGCTGGGGGCCAGAATTACCTGGGAACAATTTTTGCTTTTCTTCTCCCAGCTTTTCACTTTTTCTGCCCTCTTACTGGTGTGAACTGAGAAGTCCAATATCCCAACTGACCGCCAGGCTTGTGTGTGTGGTGGTTCAGGGTCTGGACCTTGAACGAGGTTTAGGATGTGCTCACACTGTAGATATTGGCTCAGATTTATCCTGCCAGCTTTAGCATCTGACTCCGGTATCGCCATCAGATCCCATTTGCTCTTGGCTCTCCGTCTAGCCGGTGGCGAGAGGCTCTTTGAGATGGTGACTCACGGCAGGAGCCTGAGTCTTTGGTTTTATTCTTTGAATTATACTCTGGAGGTGCCGGTCTGTCCCCATGGACTGCAGAGGAGGCTTACGTAAATTATGGGTGTAATAAGGATGAATTTTTGGAAACTTAGGGATGGTCACTGTGGAGTGAAGTCCAGCGGTGGCTCTAAACCAGTAATCTCCCACCTCAGCCAGGGGCCGGGTGTGAGGGTCGGCATGGCGAAAGGATGGAGAGAGCGCTGTTCTCGCTTGTCCTGGATTTGTTCATTCTCAGTAGAGGTTGAAGTTTCTTCTTCATAAAGAAAGGCGCCCGCGGCTCACCCAGCCCTTGGTGGTGGCAGCTGCCGATGGGGTGGAAGAGCGCCGGTGCTCAGTGCGGTGTGACGGGCGGGGAGATGTGACCCCGGCCTAAACTGGGCTGTGCCTGAGCTAAAATTTTAAAAAGACTTAAATGCTCAGAATTTTAAGACAACGCCCAATAAGTTTCTGTTCTTTCTTCCTCCACCTCTCTTCTTTGTGTATATCAATAGTAAATGTCTTCATGGAAAAGGTTTTTTAGGAAGTAACTTGTGCCTCTGTGAGGCCCTTGTTATAGGTATAAAAAAGGTTTTCTGCAGCAGCTGCATGTCACAGTGTAAGGGGGTTGGTTAATGGTTCTTGGCATAGCAACCCCTCAGGGAAGGAAACGCCGCACGATCAGGACCTTGTAGTGCTTTCACATTATATTGGAAAGAAAAGCCAATGCAGCTACACCCCGAAGATGCACAGTTTGTCTGTCTCCATAGTCTTTGCTGCAGCTCTGTCCAGTGCAGTCCCATTTTCTTCCTGAGAAAGAGTCGGGTCGGAGGGAAAAATACCCAGCCCCGTGGAGGGGCACAGGATCGGCATGCCTGACCGCGTGTGTGCCCTCACCCCTGCACAAACACACAAACCTGTGCTGATTTATCTCGTTCCCTCTCACTTCCTGCGTCCGAAGAGAACAGGGAAAATACGCCAAAGGCTGCGCTCCCTCTGAAGGATAGCGCGTGGTAATTACTTGTGCAGAAGCTCAGCGTGTTCGATTTTGAGCTAATTATAAATCTGTTTAGGAAATCAAAGAAGCCACAATGTATTTTTAAAGCAGAGTATTTTCTACTCAAGACAGATAAAAACCAGATAAACATAGCAATAAAAGAAATATTTAGCCTTCTCATGTGGGCAGTCTTCGGCATCACGTAAAAGCAGTGCATTTAACCTTTACATGATTTAAAGATAACATTCTCTTATTAGATGCTGATAATTAGTCATCAAATGCAGAACAGAGCATGTAGCAAAATGAACCCACAATTATTTCACTCCAGTGGATTGATCTCTCCTTTCACGAGCTAATCACCCAAACATTTTTGTAACGTGGCCAACATATTAACAGTTCCTCAGCATTCTCTAACAGCATGGCATCATTGTAAAGACCTTTCGGTAGTAAAGCAAAAATTGGCATTTTGCATTTCCCCTTTCCTGTGCTGGACACTGTGCCCAGCCTCTGCATCTGAACCTGACGTATCTGCCGCCATCACAGCTTACAAATGGAAAAATAATTGAGGAGAGAGCAAAAGAGGGTAAACTCATCCCAGATGTAGTCGGTCTTCATTTGCAATGTAAATATTGGCTCTGTGATCCGTGTTTACAGCTGTGATAAGGGGAAGGGAAGCAGTTGGAAGACAGTAAATGAAATAGGGAGGTGCAAGTACCACTGCAGCACTCTGCAAATGCCAGTTACACTTTCCAGAGTTGAAAGAGCAAAGGAAAATCATGTGAGAACTGTTGTGCGGGTTTTGTGTGGTTTGGGTTTTAATTACCAAAGAAAGGTGTCGAACTAAGTGCTGGAGGTAGCCATACCCTTCCTGGCCAGGTGAGGTAGTGAGGGGCAGATAAACACTTTGGGCTCTGGCAACCTGTTTCCATTGCACAGACAGAGTGGCCGGGAGCGTGTCCCTTGATGGGCTGCTTCCAGCAGCAAGCGCACAAGTCACCGAACTGCCGGCAGCTCCTTGCGAAGTAGCGTCATAAACTACTTTCTGACCTTATTATTGCGTTCTTACTGTCACCTCTGGGCAGCTCCCCCCTTCCCATCTGTTTTATCTGAAGTATTTTACAAATGAGAAATACAGATTCACCAATTTGTAAAATTGCTTTGTAGTTCATATAAAAAAAAAACCCCAAACTAAAATCTCTGTAATTGTTTTGGGTAGGACGGCAGGGAGCAGCGAAGGCAGCAGAGGAGTGAAGTGAAAGGCTGGAAAGGGACGTGGTGCTCTCCCCTTGCTAGCCGGTGGCACGGAGCTCAGCACAGGCTGGTGGTCCCGTCTTCTGCTTTCAACCCGCTTCCAGCTGATGCTGCCATAGGCACGCAGCTGCGAAAGCCGGAGCGTGTATCCTGGTGAGCTGCAGCCCTGGGAGCTAGAGCAGGATGGCTGGATCTCGCAGAACATGGCGTGGAGATAAATCCTTCACCGCACAGGCACATGCAAACTGACATCTCGAGGATCCTTCTCCATCATTAGCTTTTGTGCTTTGACGTAAATTCATTTCAGTTTGATATAACACTAGGCTTCACAGAGTCCTGAAAGAGCAGAAAGCCTAAAGCTCACTACAACCTGTTGTAATATAGTAATAATGGTGTGCTACAGCAGCTGGGCAGCGTGGTATTGATCTGTGCAGCCTCTGAGAGGATGCTGAGAAGAAGCGTGTTCCTGGAACTGGCCTTTTTAAAGCGAAACCAATGTAAATACAAAATCCTCCCACAGAGGAGGAAGGAGAGTCCCGTGGGCTAGCAGCCAGGACTGGCTGCTCGTGGGGTGTCTCTTTAGGTAATTCTCCCTGACTGTCCTTGTTGCCCTGTCTCCCGCAGCACATAGACATCAGAGGGACTGAGAATACCCGTCATTTGATAAGAATAAGTAACAGAGGTCTCAAATTGTCATGCAGGAGAATGAAACCACAGTACTGAGCATGGCTTTGCTGGAGGCAGATGGTCACAGACATGGGACAGGAGGAAGCAGCCCTTGGCAGCCCTCCTGTGCTGGCTGCCCAGCCCGGCGGGCGCATCCCTGAGCGCTCCTCCCTCCCTGCCTGCGCTCCTCTGGTCTCTCCGACTCTCCCTAAGCTGGTTTTGCCAGGTGATGCAGAGCATTACTAGAGCAGTTGGAAGTGTTCACCCTCCTGAGTAACCGCAGAAACCGGTCCTCTCTGTTTACCAGCCTTGTTGGTCTGGATTTAGAAGATAAAAATAAATAGTGGGAGTGTGGTTCAGAAAGACAAAGGTGCTTCCTTGGTCCGTGGCTTTGCAGCTCTAAAAAACCAATCAATCACAGCACATAGCAAGCGACCGTCCTTGGTTAGGCCCGATGCTGTCTGAGCAGCGGTGCCGGGCTGCGGTACGCGCGGCAGCTCCGCGCAGTCGGCGGCGCAGGCTTCAGGGCCAGCACAGCAGGTGCTGCACAGAAATGCAGATTTATGGGACCCTCCCTGGAACAGCCTTTCCTGCTGCTGCTTGTGCTTGCAAAGTTGTTGGGTCTAAACGCGCTGGCTGGTTTTATTTGTTTAAATAATGATTCTGTATTAAGAAGAAAGCCAAAGCCATGAAAGCTGTGCGGTGCTGTGAGCTCCCGCTTGCGGGGAGCCCTGGGGAGCTGTGCCTGTGCCACGTGCAGGTCTGTCTCCCAAACTGGAAGCATTTCGCAACGTTTTCCCTGGTAATCCAAAAGCAGTGAATATTCAACTTCTTTCCCTGTAATGATGAGGCTTTGGGAAACACCAAGTCAAAAGTTCCTGAATGGGGGGTCATGATCTCCAGTGGGACTCCAGGTCTGCACGCGGAAGCAGGTTTGCTGAAGGGGAGGGCTGGGACTTGCTGGGACCCTGGGCGGGGAGCAAGAAACGCAGCGGGGAGCAGTGAGGGGAGCGGGGCGTTCGCAAGGAACTTCAGTGTCTGAACTCCGGCATGGCTACCGGTTTCCAGCGCGCCAGCCGTTCCCGGCACGCCCGCGCATTGTGGCTGAGAGACGTGCAACGGTCTTCGACTGGTGTGATTTAGGGTTAAACTGTTTCTGAGGAGGTGGTGGTTCAGGTGTCCAGCGCGGTCCTGGGGCAGGCTTCTCCCGACAAGGCCGGGGGGTCTGTGGTGCCCTGACCCCTCCGCCAGCCCCAGCGCGTCCATCGGCGCGGGCCGCCCCTGCCGGGCTGGCTGCGGGCAGGCACCGCGTCCCGGCGGAGCTGCCCTCGCGCTCTCTGCGGATACGTAACGACCAGAACACAGCTCGCTTCTTCCGGACTTGGCTCGGTTAGGAGGGGAAGGGGAGCTGCGGGAGCCGGTGCCCTGCAAGCAGAAGGAGCTGCAGCCGAGCCAAGGGGTGACACAGCTTCCAGCGTTCAAAGCTCGGCTCCCGCAGGGACCGAGCCTGCAGTCACGCTCGCCCCTATACGCTCCAGTCATTCTCTGGGCTCACCGTCAAATCTGGGGTATGACCAGGATTTAAAAGGCAATTTGCTCCTTACTCCAATGGAATTAAAGATACATTGTGAGTGTGTTGTGGTGATGCCGCAGCTGTGCGCTAGGTTCGCTTGGAACATGACAGTGAATAAAATGAAATATGAGTTTTATTGATCTTGTCTGCGCCGCATTGTTATTCACACAGAGTGAAATTCACCCTTAGGCACAGGACAAACATTAGAGTTGGGAAAAACATTCCAGCTGAACGTTTTATTTGTTGAAAAAAATGCAGGTTTGAATCAGCTGAAAGTACTTACGAATTCACGTTGCATTTGTCAAAGTGCTTCAGCATGTAAAAAACCCAAAAACGTTTTTCGGAAAGTCAAAACATTTACTATTGATGTTTATTAAATGCAACATCTACATTTTCAAGGTCTGAAATAACATTTTTTTAAAAAAAAATATTAGTAGGATTTACTTTAATACTAACCCCTGAAAAATGAACCAGTATTTTGCTTAGATTAAAAATCAACAAAATACAAAACTCAGAAACAAATTTTGAGGGATGTTCAGTTTGAAAGAAAACATATTTTCCAGGTTGATTCAAAATATTTTTCCCATTCTTTTGGTTTAGCCCATGAAAAAATCAATTACCCCAGGTCCGCTGAGCTGGAACACGGTGTTTGTACCACTTGATTTCAGGCACAAGCCTGGCTGATGCTCCAGCGCCCTGTTTCGGTAATCGTTGATCTCGGTGTAACCTTTCCGTCTCTGCGCTTGGTTTTCAAAGCTTTTCCTAAGTGTTATGAAACAAGAAGTGAATCTCGGGGCATTGGGGTGCTGTTGTGCAAACTGGTACTTTGCCGAGTACATTGAGACTACACAGAAATATGCAAACAGAATAAAAGAAACGGGTTGGAGGATTACCAAGAATTGGCAATAGCCTTACATCGGTGTACGTGAGAGCGGAGTCAGGTTTAAAAAAAAGTCTGTAATAATTTAATGTGCATGATTAAATAATATAGATCTCGATGCAGCTGGTGGTGCTCCTGCCTGCAACGGTGCCTTCTTGTAACTTTTATTTTTAATAGCTGACAATGTTCCCCTCTGTTCATTAATCCTGCATTGAGGCGTTGTTCTGCAGCGGGCAGGCACCGATGCCAGCGCCGCCGTCTCGCCAGCAGATCATCGCAAAGAGCCAAGGGGAAGGAGAACCTCTTCGGGCACCGGTCGCTGGCGTCGCCTCCCCAGGAGAGCCCCGGGCAGGGGTGCTGGGGGAGCGGTGGGGCTGTCGGTGGGGCTGCGCGCGTGGGCACCGCGGCAGCGTCCTGCGCTGGGGTCCTGCTTGGCGGGTGAGGGTGCAGCTGCTGTGAAGTGGGGAGGGCAAGCACGAGACCCCTACAGAGCAGAGGGGCTTGGAGGGGGGGAGCTGGCAAGGAGGAGAGCTGGGCTCCCCGCTGCACGCGGCGCTTTGTCACGAGGACCCCGCGGGGTGACCCTGCGCTGGCAGCAATGGGGGTCTCTGCTTCCACCATCGTCCCCTGAGAGGACCAGTGTCTCCCGTGAGCACCCCCGTGGTGCAGCTGCAGGGTGGCCGGCGCCGGGAGGGACCGCGGGGGTGGTCTGATCCGAGCTGCCAACCCTCTGCTCCTGCAGCAGCTCCATGTCCAGGTGACCCCGAACCTCATACCTTCATCCGCCGGCGTTGGCGTGCCACAGAGCAAGGTATTTGCACTGGCAGGATGCAATGGAAACGCCGCCCTCAAAAAGGAGGGCGGGGGGGGAAGAGATTATGTGATCCTAAAGGCAGGAAAGTGGAGAAGTGTGGGGATAAACCAAGACAGCTCGGGATTTATTCTGTGAAATCTATCACGTTTGTCTGGGATCTGCTGAATGGGAGTCTAATCAGCTGTTGGAGACTATTTTTCCAGCACCTCCTCTATCATCTACTTTGTTCATTTTTTCCCATCAACCATATATGGCCTGCATGTCAAAACATCATTTTACCATTATTGTCTATTTCCAGGATGTCTTTTATTATCCTGATGTCACTTTGGCGCAGGACTGGCTGTATTCCCTCAGATTTATGAAAGACTGCAGCAAGAGGGAACAGCCTTTCTCCTCCTGCTCAGCCGGTCCCACTCCTGCAAACCAAGGCACGCCACCGAAGGGACTGCGTAAATCCGTATTGGCCTGGCGTCCTCGGCAGCTGGACTCGTGCCTGCGTGCACACAACTGTGGTAGATGCTTTAAAAAAACAACAATAAAACCCCCCAACTGAGTCACGTGTAAAGAAGATACGATGAGATTCAATTTACTTGCGGAAGTAATTGCAGAAGTGTGTATTTTTCAGCATAAGAAGATAAAATTTCCGGATGAAGTGCGCTGCACAGCTTCAAGACGCGTCTCTCCCCACACCAAACCATCTACTTCGCGTTCCTCTTGGTGAGGAGCCCGTAGCTTTTATTGCAGTGATGGAACACGAAGGCTCTGCTCATCCGACTGGTGCCTGCTGCAGTGAGGACCGCTGTCGTGAACTCCCTCCGCAGAGCCTGGCAGATGTGCTAACCCAGCCGTCCGCAGATTTAATAAATCTTTTGCAGTTTAGGCCATTAAAATTTTAATAACAGCTACAGCCAAACAGAAGGGGAGGGGCGTGTTTGAAGGGTATCCTGACTTAGAAATCTTTTCAAACTATTACCAAAAAGCCTGGTTAATGTGCCTCTGCTTTGCTATACATATGATTATTTAGGTTTTAATCTATCAAAGGGATGCAGTTCTTAGGTTCTGGCCATTCTGGCAATTCTCTGCCCTGGAATTTACACATTTTAATAAAAAACATTTAAGCCTTTGGGGAAATGAGTGTGGCTCCTTCAATTGCTGAATAATTAAGGGTGACCCTTGTCAAAGACATGGTGTGTGCTATATATCATTGGATTACCTGTCTGGTTGGCAGCATTTTGCAGGCATTTTAGGGCTCTTATTATACGTTGTTTTTCATTTAGATGCAATTTCTTTTGTAATGAGGCAGAACTTATTTTCCAGCCCCTACAGGTGGCTTTGTCAGCTCTCCAAATTGTGCGTGAAGAGGCAGGTTCCCAACTGATCTCTCAATTAGGGCTTTGTTGATATTGGATAAATGAGGGTTCACCTGGTTTGGACACAGCCTTGTCTGGTCGTGGGCCAAGGCTTTCACGTGAAAGACCACACATTAAAAAGAAAAAAAGAGTCCGTCTCTTTGGTGTTGCTTTTTCCCCTTGATTGCACAGGCCGAGCGCATGGGCTGCTGATTTGCGGCTGAAGCCACGAATGCATGAACATAAAAGCAAAGATTCAGGCATAAATCTAGAGCAAATTGTGTCACGACGTTAGCGCACCAGTCATCAGATCTTCTTATGCAACTTATCAGAGAGGTGAGATTTCAGGATGCAGATCGAGGGTTCCAAAATAAGCACAGCAGTTTGTTCGGTACTGCTGAGTACCTGATGTTTGCCGTGGAAGCCCACGGGAGCTGCGTCTCTTACCCCTGAGCGTACCTTTGTTTCACCTGTCGAAGTAACGATGCCGTGAGGTGTTGATGGTGTCTGACTTCAGGCATCACGGTTGGTGGATCTTTTGCTTTAGGTCACTTCATTTACCCTGCATTGTGGCAATTTATGGCGATGCGCCCGAGCTTCGCAGCGCTCGCGGCCGTGGGAAGCGATGTGTCCCTGTCTTCAGGTGCTCACAAACAGCCCGATCTGTCGCCAGCTGCTTCCAGCTCCGTACATCTTTTTTGTTAGACAGGGCTTAGCTGAGCCGGTCACAGCACAGTGCGGTGGCCGGGTTCCTAATATTTGCATTTGTTCTTCTGGTTACAGAACTCATTTTGAGGAAAGAGCCTCCCCTGGGCAAAGGCAGAAGGCGGCATTGATCTTCCGAGGGGTGACTCGGAGACCTTGTACCTGCTGGCGGCCAGAGAAACGTCCCACCAAGGCCGCATGTGACCGAGACCTGTCTGGCAACTGGAGGGTGATGGAGAGGACACCAAGAAAGGTAGGAGCCGGACCTGTTGCCTTGGTTTTCGCAAGAAACGCTCTGTTTCTGTGGGGGAAAACCACTTGCTGAAGCTGTGTGGCTGCTTACAGTGCTGACCACAGGCTGCGGCTCAGCTCCGCTCGCCCTCCCGGCCCGCGGGGTGGGACGGAGCTCCGGGTTACGGCAGACCCGACTGCTGGGGTGCGCTCAGCTGCTCTCCTGAGACCTGATGGCCAAGGGCTCCCGGTCCCGGGTTCTGCACTGGAAAAATGAAGTGCAGGCTGTGGCTAGAGCTCCCACGGGGGCTGTCTGGGGGGTTAGCTTCACTTTTAAGTGGAAAGGGAGAAAACCAGTATTTGCAGTACAGATGAGCCGCCTGTTCACACAGAAGCATGAGCTGTTTTAAGCAGGTAATTAACTCAGGCTTATTGACCACAGCCCAAACGCCTAATGCGAGAAGTCTGGAAACTGCTCAAAAAATTATTTCCTGCTAAATCAAAAGCTAGCTCTCGCCAAGATGAAAGAGAGGTTAATTTACAAAGATGGTCGGAAAGTTTAATAGCAATTTAATTTTTTTGAAATATGTATGTGTTACTATAGTCTGACATTATGGAGGAAATTGCAACAGTCCTGGAATAGACCTGCTGCCTAATTTTACTCCTGTCATGTGTATGGTTGGGTTTTATGTGCAACAATTCATTTGATGGCAGGCTCCGAGTATTAGATTTACAGCAAAAATCAATGTGAGGTTATAGGCCCAGTGTGAATTTATGTCACGTTGACACCGCACACGTGAGACTGCATTCCCGCTTCCACAACCCGCGGTTATCCGTGCAGGGGCCCGGCTGCGCCTCGGCTGCGGGGGCCATGGAAGTGCCCTCGGCCGTGACGAGCGTGGGGCGACGGGATGAGATGGAGCTGCCTCAGCCTTTGACCGTCCTCATCGTAAACGTTTTTCCCTTGTATCAGAATTTCCCCGGCTGCTGCCAGCAGCCTCCTTTCCTCCCCCAGCCTTCTGGTGCAAAGACGACCTTTCCTGACTTCTTTAGCCACTCTCCAGATCTTTAAGCAGCAATAACAGCTGCTCTGTAGATGGGTCACTCCTTCTAATCTGACGGAAAAGTTTGTCTGCCGATGTGAACACATGCCCACAAAAATTAAATCTCTGCAATGAATCATGTGGAAAGTATGGGAACGGGCCGGGCGAGTTCCTTATCTCTTAAAGACAAGATCTTCCTTTCCGTTGCTTCTCCACAGCTAGCAACAATTCCTTTATTTCTCACACCATTCCTCTGTATTAAAAATCTTTAGTTTTAATTTCACTGCTTTAAATAAAGGCAGCACTTATTACTGTTCTTGGGTTGTGCTACTAGTGCTTAGTAAAGCAGTTGTTTCAAAGGACGATTCCGCGTGTGCCGATGTGTGTAAGTGCCGTTGCTGCCAGCGACCACGCGCAAATCCATGAGTTTTTGGAGGTATGCTGTTTAATATTGAAATGTTTGAATTAGCTTGTTACATGATAACACCAATGGACTGGCATATCCATTAATAATATTATGAGCTTTCCTAGGGAGCTGTAACCTCTTTGGTATACATGAATTCAGTAATAACTGTAATTATTATGAAGTTAATATAAACCATGATGTCTCACTCTGCCAATTCAAGGGCAGTAAGTGTGAAAAACAGCTTTTCTTCTGATTGCACATTACTCGCTCTTCCCTCAGTTACGAAGCAGCTCTCAGGTTTTGAGGGACGATGCAGCAGGATGAGCAGCTCGGGTAACAACGATTTGCCTTTCCCAGCACTGGGCAGCGTGGGGGGGCCCGTAGCGCTCCCGCCAAGCCTTCCTGGCTGTACGCCGGCGGCTCCGCGCAGCCCCCGAGAGCTGCTCTCCAGGCCGTTTCTGCAGTCCTGCTTACAGCCCCGGCGCAGTTTGGCAGCACCCCCCGGGCACCCCCGGGCACAGCACCCGCAGGCAGAGAGCAGCGTCCCGCCCGGCTCGGGAGGCTGGCAGTACAAGCAACCCCGTCGCTTGAGCAAGTGTGTTTGCGTTGGGTGTTTGGGGCTCTCTTGGCAGCCACCAGAACTGTGTCCATCTTCCTTTTATGCCTCCAGCTTTGTCCTTTAAATACTGACGTCCTGGAGGGAGCCTCCAGCCTGGCTCTTGCGCTGCAGCTGGGGCGCAGGCCGTGCCTGCGAGCACTCGCTGCAGCTTTGCCCTCCCTCTGTTTATTGCCCCTTTAAAATATCTCCACGCGGTCCATTTACTTTTTAATGCAGCAGATGAAAAACAATTCTGTCAAGTTTTTCTTGTGGTTCTCTGCCACTGACGTCATTGCCGTGATGCGGGATCAGAGCCCAGCAGAACCCAGGAATCCTTCCGTGGGATCCGCCTGCCTTTCGGATGATGCACGCAGGCCCTTTTATGCACGTCTTCAGATGTGTCACCGCAACGTGCTGCTTGGATCTTTCCCAGCGAAGTGAGCTGAAGTAAACTAGACAATGAAAAGAGCCTTGATGTTCACCTGCTCCTGCTCTTACTGGGGGGGAAAAAAAGAGACTTTCATATTCAAACGGATTGCTGGTTCCATTCAACCTGCCCAAATGCTGACGGATGCACAGCTTCACGGCAGGCTACAGCGAGCACCGTCGCACCTCTGGGCTTCGTGCTCCAGCTCTGCAGGTCATGCGGTCAACACTCTGCTCCTCTTTTAGATCAAAATGCTGAGCACAGAATTTGATTCATCAACTCTTTTTAATGCAAAGCTAAAAATAGCAGTTTCAAATCCTCAATCATATATAATTAGTCCTGCGTTTATTTTTCAACAGATGTTCTTTCCCTGTTGCTTTTGAATAGAAGAGTGTTGAATAGCGTCTCTGTCTGCACGAGCAGCCGGGGAGGGAGGGAACCTGCAGGATTTCTGCTTTCCCACGGGAACGCTTTATGAAGGCACTGCAGTGATTCCCCACAGCACCTTTGCTCCAGCCTCCACAGACACGTTGTCTTTCCCATGGACAAGGGCTGAATGCCCCAGAGAGTTTTCACTTGGAAGTTTTAGAGGCATAAGAGGTTAGCATGAGGAAATCCATTTCTCCTGCCTGGAGGCACTAAGGGAATTAAGATTGCCACAAGATGATGGATGAGCAAAATTTCCCCTAGGAGATCAGATTAATAGGGATTATAGAAAAGTTGCAGTATATTTATCAAAAGAAAAAAAAATTAAATTCCTCCTCCCACCATCAGAACTGATTGTAAATTGGGTAAATCTATTTTCCTTTAAAAGAATAATAACCATATATCAGACTTCCAGAACCTGTAATCCCTGAGGGCTCCGAAAATGTATGGTGTTAATTTCGGCTACAGGAACAGCACAGATCTTCTATGTTAATTATTGTGCATCTTACTTGCCCTTTATGTCTGGACTGATCGGGCACAGAAGTCCGTGAGGCAAGACAAAAAGCTGAGAGGTGAGCCAGGGAGTTCGTGGTGATTCAGGTTTGGATCATCTGGAGGAAAACGTCCGGAGGCACGGACCAGAGCGGCAAGAAGGGCTGAAGAAGTCCTAAAACCTCTTTACGCTGCAAGTCAGTGTTTGCTGCTGCCTGGCAGGGAGGGAACAGGAGCTGCACAAACCTGTTGTCATTTTCTCTTCTTCTCTTCTATTGCGGATTTTCCTGAATGAATTAGAGGCTGCCAGCACAGACTGTCACAGCAGAATGGCAGAACAAAAACACTTCTGAACCTGGACTTGTAATTTGCCTGCGAAAATAAAGAGGCAGTTAAAGAGAGTTGTGACATTTCCTTTGCTTTCAAAGAGACTGCCAAGCTTTTCAGGCTTTTGTTTAATCTTTTCCTTTCCTAGGTGTTAGATTATTCCTAGGTTTCAAATTGTAAATTTACATGAAGATGGCGACTGCAATGAGTTAAAGTACCTGCGTGTGTTTTTAGAGACTTGCGGAGGCCTCGGCTGCCCCTCGGCAGCAGCGCAGCAGCGGTGGTCCGAGGAACCCGAGGCCAGGGCTTTCCTCTCCTCCTGCCCGGGGGGCTGCCCGCTGCCCCCGCACCGCTCCAGCCCTGCCCGTGCCCGCGGGCTGCCCGCCTCGCCGGCCGTCTCGGCTCTCCGGGGTGATCTCTGTATGTGCCTACGGCATCTCTGGCTCCGTACAAACGTCGGCTTCGGAGCTGCGCTGCCGTACGCCTGGGCTCCAGGGAGGCGTGCAGCTCAGTGCAGGTCTGGTTCTCCAGAGCTCTGAGGAAATAAGTCTCTTGCCAAAAACCCTGCAGTTTGTTCCTAATTCCAGTGCAATTACACTACAGTGAGGTGTGTTTATTACTTTTTATCTTTTCTGTGCAGCTTTTTTATAATTGAGAGTTGGATTTCAGTAAAAGCAGACAGACATTTTACGCAGAAGCCCTGCCACCAAGGTCTGAAATGTTTAAAGCTGATGGCTTAGTAATGGTTCTGGCAAAAATGATAGCGGGCTGAACATACAAAACACCAGCGTGAGCCTGACTTGATTCCACTGCCCATGAATGTTTTAACCTCATTTATCCTCTAGGTACTTACAGAGCCATTTTACATTTGTGCACTTAAAGGATTAAATAAAATAAATGGAGATGATTATTACTGCCCAGCAAAGCTAATGTTCAAAGACACAGTGTTTCGTTGCAACTGGAATTGTATTTGTGCTGTTTCCATACTCTGCAAGCTTTCCAAAAAGGAGATGATGAATCATACAATCTCCAGCTCTCTACTACTAATGAGAAACCTCTTAGCAATACGCTCTTTACGGTCCCCTCTCAAGCAGTAACTAGTACACTGATGCTCCTCTTCTTCAGTGTCAAAATGAGACGCGAACTGCAGGACACATACAAGCATTGCTGCACGCTCTGCAAATGGCTCCAGGAGTCTTCAAATCTTTGATGTATGTAATATGTAGGGAACCTGTCTGTTATTCTTATACATATTGCTCACTTCAGCTATGGGTGGAAATATTGCACTTTTGCATGAATGGTTACAAAGCAATGATTTCTGATGGGGAAACGATCCGTTTCAGCGGCTAAGTCCCTAAAGTTTAAACTTGCCTCAGTTCTGAAGGTTTGAAATCTGGAAGACGATGGTTCACTCTGCGTTTTCCCGGTTCCTCAGTCCATGTCACCCGGCCTATTGCCCCATAAGGGAAGAATTAATTCAATTAATTTCGTCGCTGAGCTTGGAACCTAGCAGGTAAAACCCTGTGGTTTTGCAGAGCCCACGCTGGAGAGAGCGGCTCCGCTCTGTGCTGCGCTGGGCTCTCTGTGTCCCCTCGCTCTCTGAAGCAGTTAGCGCTCGCTCAGCCCGCTCCGGGTGCCGAGGCAGCGCCCGCCGCCCTTCCACGCCGGCTCCGACGGTGGCTGCGTGGCTGCGTGGCTGCGCGTGCCCGAGACGCGTGGGCTGGGCGGGAGGCCGGCAGAGCACGCTGCCGGCCGGAGCCTCCGCCAGTGCTCCTCGAAGCAGAAAGATGAAACCTGCTCGTGGCAGCCTGGGCTCCTTCGGTGCGTCTTGGGGGTAGGATGCCTCCTTTGTTTCTGTGCCTCTGCGATGTAGAGCTTTCCTAGATGGAGCAGAGAGAGGAGAGACATGCTTGTCAAAGCCCTTCTCATGCTGCTTTCCCATCTGCTGTCTCGGATGCCTAAGAAGTGCAGTGCGAGCCCTCTCTTGGGTGTAGCTAATGCATCTAGATCCCTTTGCTGTATTAATGGCATTATTTTCCTCCGGCTGTGAAGTACTTGGGGCTTATATTGTGACAAGATTCGAGCGCTCGGTTGTCAGTCTGAGGTGCGGGATGTCTGTTTTCAAAAGGCTGGTTTGCAACCGCATGGGAGGGGAAGAAGACAGATAAACAGAAGGACTTCTTTTAAAGGCAGGAAAGCACATCACCCCCTGCCAGCACCTTGAGACCCTCTTCCCCGCAAAAAGCCTTTCTTGGGAGCACCAAAGACTCTCCAGGACTTACCTACGAGGTTGTCATTTCTCCCCAGCCGGCAGAAGCTGTGCTTAGATGTGCACCCCGTGAGTCGACCCACGGGTGTGTCTAGAAACCTCCAGTGCCCTGTCCCGAGGGCACGAACCAGGCAGCCCGCTCTGTCCCTGGAGCGCAGAGCTTCCCGAGGAGAGTGCGGTCCTCCCCCGCCCCCACCCTCTCCTCTTCCCCTCCCCGCAGGTCTGAACCTCCCCGGATCAGCACACGCAGCAGGAGAAATGTTCTCTTCTCAGCATCTCAGCACGTGCTTTCCTCACCTCTCGGCATCTCAGGGCAAAAATTCAATCTGTAACCGTTCTGACTTACTAGAAAAAAAGTCGCATTAGAATTATGAGGAATTTACAGAAGTGCTTTTTGCTTTATGTGTAATAGATATTTTAATACTCATCTGTTTTTCTTAGCTGCCTTTCTGGTCATCGTGAAAGAAAAGGTAGTTTTCCTCTGTGAAGTAACACCGTACATTTAGCCAGGGGCGCTATCTCTATGGCAGCAGCAAACACAGATGAACATACATTTTGGTCTATTCTCTGGGGCATCCAGGCATCAGCTATTGCTGGAGGCAGGATGGTAAACAAGTGGGAGAAAAGCAAGTCCTCAGCCCCTTCCCGTTCCAGGCCATGTATTTCACTGAAGAGGACAACGAATGTTGTATTTTCAAAACTAGAAACTTGTTATTATTTTGGTCGCACTTATTAACTGAATTGTTTGGAGCTGTGCTTTGTAAATAATGCAAAACAGTAATGGAAAGTGAGAAGCCGTGTGTGCTGTAGTGTACGCGATAGACAGTTGTCACAGTAACTGCTCAGTTTTGCCTGTATTTGGTTATTCTGTTAGAGCTAAAGGCAAAAAAAGGAGCTGTAAATTCATCTGAAGTTTGGCAGCACAGTGTCTATTAAAGACACATCGTCTGGGCTCGCCAGCACGCCCGTGCCAGCGTGGCAGGAGGCGCTGGCACCCCCCCAGCCTGGCTCGCTGGGCCACTGAGTTACGTACTAAAGGGAGGACAACAGAGAAAACATCTCTTTCCTATCTATTTTAAGTTGCTGATAAAATCCTGTAGTCGTTAAATTAGTTCTAACAGCAGAAAAGTAATTTTAAGTGAAAATCCCGATCCTGCCAATCTTAATTTATGCATATATCCCATGGTGCCATTGACACGACTAGGAACCCACATGTGATGGAGGAATGTTTGGAGAAGCAATCATGTTTAATATTCAGACTTTTAACAATGAGAAAACATTTAAAGGTTCGTGTATTTATGACTTTCATACTCTTTCCATTCCCCAGTGATTCTTTGTCTTCTCCAAACAAGACTTCTTTGGCAAGTGGTAGCAAGATGCTCGAGTCTCAAAGCGATTACGAATCCCGGATCAGCCTTTGTTTTGAACTGGGGATTCAAGTAACCAAGAATTCTTCTGCTTGGCCATCTTCAGGATAACCCAGCGGGACTTTTTTATTTATTTGGTGGGTTGCTCACACGAAGCCGTCCGGATCGTGCTGCCCTGCTGTTCCCTGCGGTGCTGGAAGCGGGGCGGCAGCAGCCGGTGTGCTGACGAGAGCGGCCAGGGTGGCCGAGGAAAACTCTTCCCTCTCGTCCGAAGGGGAGCCCGGGTTCTCGTGGGCTGAGGGCAGGGGATCAGGCTGGACGCAGCCTCTCAGCGAGGCCGGGGCTGGGTTCAGCCTTGCTGCTAGTAAGGCTTGTCTGAGGATGTTCAGGACTGGGCCCAGCGTGGGTTTTGCGTGCGTTACGGAAAAGAACTTGATCATACGGAAGCGTGCGCGCAGGCTGGAGGAGAGAATATTAATGTAACGCTTGCCCTGGGCCCAGCCAGAGCTTTCTGTTGGTTCCAAAAGTCTCCATGAGATTTGTGTTAATCTAATGATTGACAAGATCCTTGAACATAATTACACATATTAAAAACGTTCTGACTTCTGCCCAACAGCAATTTAGGAGAGAAACTTGATTTATAAATTTAACTGTGATTTCTTGTCTGTTATTATAATGAGTCAGAAAGACTGAAAACCTGCTAATTAAAACTCATAACACTTCCGAGCAATGCAGAGGAGCAACAAACTTACATATTGCAAAGCAAATACTGATAGAGCCTTCCAAAAAGAAAAATTGGGAAAAAATGCTGTTGCCCTGGAAAGCAGGACACTCCTTGTGCTTTTCCTAGGAGAAAAATATGCAAAATCTTAACATACATATTATTCTTGCTATATTGAAATCTTGTCCTTGCAGCCGGAGCAAAACTGTAACAATGGGATGTTGGCTGCAATTTGCCTTTGTTTTCATTGGCAAAAAAACAAGGCGAGAAGCTTGAGGAGGGTGTAAATGCAAAGATATCAAATGGCAGCAATCTGCCTTGGCAGGAACAAGCGCACATGTGAGGGAGCAGCAGAGAATTAGGTCTTTTGTGCATTTCTTCACTGTCTCCCACTCAGCCTTGAAATGTTGCTTCTGCTACCATAGAAGCAAGGTGATAACATGTGGCTGTGCTGCGACTTTACGACAAAACATTTCATTTAATCCCCAGCAATACCCTGAGAACTGGCAGACACAGAAATCTGCATGTGTCCCACCCCTGTGCAGGTAGCTCTTTGCATCCTTTGTACTAGGACTGGTGTTATTTAAAATACCAGAAGCGTGGCCAGAGTGAAGCTGTGCCTGAGCAGAGCGGCTCATTTTTAATTAGCCAGAGCCCGCGTTGAATATTGTTAACCAATATTATCAAGGGCTAAGTGATTGTTCTGTAACGTGTTAAGATTCTCCCACAGTCGACGTTTCTCTGCGCTTTATTTTAAGCAAGCCTGATTGAAAGTTCATGACTTTGGGAGACGGGGTGGGGAGAGGCGTGTACTCCCCCAGCATGGGGACGGGGACGGGGACGGGCAGCGCTGCGTACCCCTGCTGCAGACTGGCCTCTGGGAAGGAAACGCTTCACCGGAGCGCTCGGGTACCCGGCCACCCCCGCGCAGCCTTTCTGGGGTGGGGAGCTCTCTCCCGGGACGGGCAGGGGCTCACCTGCGGGCGGTTTGGTGATCACCCCCTCCCAGCTCCTCCTTACCCAGGCACTTACAAAAGCAAGTGGTGGCCCCGCTGCCCGCTTCCCCTGTGGCTGTGGGAGGGTGGCTGAGGCTCCTGAGGAGTGGGGATGGGCTTCTCTCTCCAGGGTTAAGGTACTTTCAAACTTTTCCCTTAATGAGAAGAGGCGTCTTGAATTTTTATTTCCATTCTTTAAAGGTGAGTAATGCATCCTTTAAGCGTTCCTTCGCTTGATAGCAAAAGTTTGTAGGAAGGTGTTAGTTTTAACTCTAAGTAGGCTCGAATAAAAAGCGAGCTTGTCTGCTGGGGGAGCAGGGGCACGGTCTGTGCCAGCGGCGCGGGGAGCTCTGTACCTCCCGCGGGGCTCGCTGCCAGCCCGGCGCTGCCCTGGGGAGCCTGCGGAATGCTGAGGGAAAGCTATGGCCAGGGTGCCTGCAAATAGGCCTCGCGTTCCCTTCCAAATGAGGGTGTGTTACGGCAAAGAGCTGCCGTGCCTTTGGGAGACTCCGGAAATAGGACAAAAATCTCTGGCTTTTTGCTGGGAGAGAAAGAGGTGGTTAAAGTGCAAGAGGAGGTGATATATGGGTCTGGCTGGATATCAGCCTCCCAAGAGACTGTCAAGCTTAATTCATTCCGCTATAGCGTACCTATAAAGCTTGATGTTTCTATCCATAATGTGCTTGCTTGGGCTAAGCGAATTGATCTCTTATGGAAAGCGAGTAGAAAGGGACTTTCTGCCCTGCGTGGCGGGGGGGGGGCACGGCTGGGTACCAGCCTGCTAGCCGGTGGGGAAGGGGCCGCCTTTCATCCTCCCTTTGCAGAGCCTCTCCCCGTCCCCCAGTGAGTGCCCAGCTCCGCCACAGGGAGCAGGCGGTCGCAAAGGTGGTACCTGGCCGTACAGTTACATAGTGCCCTCCCCAGAGAGTTACGTTAATGGCCAGAACTGTTGCTTTTCTGGAGAGCGTGCCAGGGCTGTCAGGGAAGGCAGAGTAAAAGAAAGGGCAGCGACCAGGGGAGGGCTGCCAGCTTTCTGCCTGGGGCAGCATCTCTGCAACAGCCTGGGAAGTCAGAGGTGAAGCTAAGAGACGTTGTATTCAATGGCTAACGAGCTGCGGGTTCAGCCGGGCTGCGGCAGGGAGGTTGCTTTGCTGTGGTGAGGGCTCTGCTGCGGGCTGGCCGGGATGCACATCCCACCAGCGTGTCCCCGATTAGGTGCCCTTGAATGGCTGGGCACCCTGGGGCAGCTGGAGCAGCGCTCCCGAAAGCATTTGCGAGTTTCGTGGTTTACATCCATACTGGCTCACTTCTGGAGGCACTTTCCTTCCCGTTTGATTGCACCTCCTGGAGTACGGGAGGCTTAGACGGTTCGCGGCTTTTTGAGTAAACACCGGTTAGACATGGCAGAAGGATGCTGAAAGCTTCTGCTTCCTCCGACAGCACATGAACGTGCCCTGCTCCTGCACCTCCTCCCAAACTGTTACCTCAGTGGGGCTAAACTTCAGTGTAGTGTAAACACAAAATAGAAAGCAATAGCTTGACTCCGTACTCAACCGGAGTGGCTCGTATCACGTTGGTGAAATGAGGACCTACTGCTGAGTTTTCTCCCCAGGATAGGAAGGAAAAAACCCAAATCTTTGCAAGGAGCAGTACTGGCCTTAGGAGGAGTTTGTCATTCCTCATCAAATATCCGTTACTTTAAGCAACTAATGTCAGATCAAGATCAAGGAACACTCTGGTCGAAACTTTATGCCTTGCCCTGTAATAATTACTGTTCAACTCGACGCATTATAGAGGCCTTTGACTTTACTCTGAAACGGGCATTACTGACTGCTGCCAAAGACAGTGACTAAAATGAAAAATCTTTGCTCTAACTCAATATCACAACTTCTTTTTTTGTATATTAACATAATCTCTGTACTGAAGTTAATCTGTGGGGTGGCTGCAGTGTGTTGAAGATTATATGTATTAGCATTCAGGATGGTGACTTTTTTTTTAAGCAGTAGCAATTCTTAATTTTTAAGCAGCTCCTATTTTAGGAGTATAGATATTTTGCCCTACAAGATATCCTCAGGAAAAGTTCAGGAGATATTTGCAGAGAAACTGTGTTTACTTCTTTGGATGCTGACAGCTGGCAGGTCCGAGCATACCCCGGGCTCTATGCTAGGCCAGCTCCTTAGGGAGCAGGCGTATACGGCCAGGCCCAGGACAGGATTTCTGACCATTTTGTCCTTTGTTCCAGCCCTGGACACCGAGTTTGACCCTGCAGCGAGACTTCAAAGCTCCCAGCTCCTGAGCGAAGTGCAGCAGCTTCCTCTGCTCGGAGATGGCTTCGGCTTGTTCAGGTAACCGAGACAGCTCCTCGGGTCGGTCGCGGAAGGACGTGTGCGCTGGGGAGGCCGAACGGGAATGAATGAAGCACAGACCCCCTCGCGTACCGCCGTCACCTGCGCGGGCTGAGGAGCTCTGGGGGTGAACTGGCGCAGAAGCGCCCAGGGAGCATTTGCGTTAGGTGCCAGCCTTAAAGCACGTCCTCTCCCGCAGCAGAAAATTCTTTACCGCTTTTGAGAGGCTACAAAGTATCTTGAAAACGTGTTTTTTAGTGAGGTTAGTAAGCGCGCACTGGCCTGATTGGCAGGTGTGTCCTGACCGGGTTGCATTGCCCGGGCACGCTAAGTCGGGTGGAGCGTGTTGCCGGACTCGCCCGTAGGGTGATGCTCAGCGGCCCTGCTGGTGCTGAACGTGGTCTTTTTTTTTTTCTCCCTGTGCCTGTCAGGTTTATTCATGGAGTGGTGTGCGCGTCTCACCTGCCGTAGGGTGGTGACCAAAACTGACCTAAAGAACACGGGGGGGGGGGGGGTTTTTAGTCCCTCGGCGTGGCACTGAAAGCTATTTCACGGCCTCATTTGTCAGTGGTGCCCATCACAAAGTTATCTCGGCCGTTGCCGCTGTGCGTACCTCGACGAGGGTTTGCTTCAAGCCTGTGTGACGCTGGTGGCTCTGAGTTTGGGTGTGGGCGGGTGGGTGTTGTCACCACGTGCCTCTCCTTCAAAATGGGTTTCAGCTGGAAAAGCATTCATGTTGTTGATTTGTTTTGTGAAGACAAAATCCTCTCGTGGGGCACCCATCCTGCACTGGACTCCTTTTGCTCTATGATATCACTTGAGTCAGAAGTATTCAGCTAGTTACAGAGGCCCAGAGATCTTGGTTTGCAATGAGAAATTGCATTAACAGGAGCAAAAATATCTGCTTTGCATAAAACATCAGAACATGTTTCATTTTTGGCTTTTTGTTTGCCTCTCTAGCTAACAAAATAAGCAAAATCTGTATTCAAAAGGACGGTATTTTCCAATGGATTCATTAAAAGAGACTGTAACTGACAACTGATGCTATTATCAAGAATATATATCCCTTACTTAAAGTATTTCTATCCTAAAAATAAAATGTCCGTTCTATAAGTCTATTAATATACAGTTCATTAAACTAGAAACAACTATATAATTAGGAAACAACAACAATTCATTAGTCTTAATGGGATTTAATAAAGTTCCTAAGCAAGGATTCTTCAGAGAATTAATTACAATACACTAATCAGGAAAAAAATCCAGTCCATCACTCAGATATATTTCTCCAATTCATGCGCTGTGGAGCATCAACAATTCTCAGAACATTCCCCCGGCAGCGCGGGATTTTTCCCCAGCCCGTGACAACGAGGGCTGCCAGGGCTGGACAGTTTGCTAGTGAATTTCTCTTTGTTTTCTAAACACTGAATTTCCGAGCGAAAGCAACATTATTAATCATTTCGCAGCCACAAATGTTCTGCAGGGAGGAGCTGGCTTAAGGAGAGCCTGGGCAGCCTGAGCCGACGGCTATTGCTGATCCGTAGGTAGCGGGGAAGGCGAATCCCGTCGCTTTTGTTGGTGCCTCCGCGGCTGTGCCGGGGCGGTTGCTGCCGTCCCCCTGAAGGTCCGGTTCTTCTTAATCCAGCGAAAGTGTAAATGCGGATGTCTGAATTTTATAGTCCTTAACAAGATCCATTGTTTCTCATCAGGGGTTTTCACCCGTGCCTGGGTTTTTTTTCACTTAGACGGTTAGCCATTTTCTTATTAATTAAACAGCACCTTTCTGCAGGCACTGATTGAATTATCGAGTAACATCTGCCACAATACAAGGAATAAAAGGGAAGAGGTGTATTATTTTTAATGCAAATGGCTTCAATTCAGACATATTTGATCAAATTTAACTGACAATTAAATTATAAATGAATAAAGTGAAATGGTCAGTAATAAAATAAATGACACTGTCACTGTCAGTGTAATATTTGCGTGAGTCAGTTTTTTCAAAACGAAATGAGAATTGCAAGTGTTAACTATTGCTAGCTATGAAAAGTCAGGAGCAAGGATTTTTAGAAGGCAGCAAAAGACGACGGGTATCATTGGCTATACTGCACCTGCAAAATAAGCAAAAAAGAGCATTAATTCTCACTGTTGTAGCAGAGCAATTATTGCTGTGTCATAACTAGCAGGAATGATGGTGTAAATGGGGGGAGCGTGGGGCGACCAGGTGTTTTGCTCTTCTCGGTGTGGTCTGGGGCTGCCGGTAACGGGGGGAACTTGAATGAATCTGTTCTTCAGTTTGTGACGTGCTCTTTGGGCATAACCCAGCACCTGCACGGCCCCACAAACGTCTCTGTCCGTGGGGCCAGCCCCCATTTTCACTCTTGGAGAAACTACCAGGTGGCCATTTGTGATGAGAAGTTCAAAAATGGTGACTTTTTTGGGCCAAAACGAATTCTTCGTGTTTTCAACGGTGAGGCATTCCTGAGGAGTGCCAATGCTGCTGCAGGTTTCCCCAGGCTGGGAAAGGAGCTGCTTGTGCCCCGGGGCCGGGCTGGGCACCCAGCTGCTCTGCCGCCCGTGCCTCCTCTGGGTGCTCCCGCTCCTCAGCACCCGTCTCGGCGGTTACGCTGGGAGCCTGGTGCCCCCCTGGACTGGGCCTGCAGTTACGAGGAGAGGAGTGAGCTGTGCACGAGCACAGAGCACTGGAAATCACTAGTGTGATCTCAGGGGGCGAGTTTATCCTGGGAGCACTCAGAGACTTGCATACTGCAAATAAATCTGTAAATCAATAAATATAATGTGTAGAAGCCCCAGCTATCTGGTTTGCACCACCTAATTTAAGCCGAGTTTATGTTCATTATAAACTAATCTTTGAAGTAGTCCCCGATGCAGTTTCTGCCAACACTGTGATAGAGATCTGCCTTTTCCTCTGGTGTCCGATGTGCATCTGTACGGGTTTTTGTAAGAACATGTTGAAATCTGTGTTGACATCCTTGACTAAAAGGACAACCCACCTTATCAGTCTGACTCCAACTCCCCGTCTCAGATGCTTTAAGAAATACAGAAGATACACATTTATCGCAGACTGGCATTAGGCAGCTTCCCCTCGGCTCGCTTCGCCTTTGCCCGCTCAGGGTAGCAGTGCTGCACCTCGGTAAGGTCTTTGAAGTAATTTTGTACTGTAGTTGTATAACAACTTTAGCATCTTTTGTGAAATCCTGGACTATTCACTCCCTCAGAGAGCATATCCCTTTATCTCCTGTAGTGGGGCTTTCTTTTTTTCTGCTTGTTTCCTGATTTTTTTTTAAATTTTTTTTTTTACCTTTCTGCTTCCATGTCACTGAGCTGAAAAGATTAATAAAGAATGATTAAGCACTGGAGAGAATATTTTACAGTGATAGACTTAAGGAGCTCAGTCTGTTGATCTTATCAAAACGAAGCTTGTAACTTAATTTCAGTGGATAAGTACCTTCTCGGGGAGGAAGCTCTGGGTACTGAAAGGCTTTTTCTTCAGAGAAAGGCACAAAAAGACCCAACAGCTTTAAGCTGAAGCCAGAAAAATCCAATTAACAAGGTAGAAATTTTGAACTTTGAGGATCATTAACTACCGGGGAAATTTGGTGAGCTACTCCCTTCTCTGAATGTCTTCAGATCTAATGTTTTCCTGGATGATCTGGGCTGCTGGCACTCACCAATACAGAGGCAAGCACTGGATCGCCTCTTACCTCCTGGGCATCCCGTGAGGCCGCCCGAGCTAATTTTACCCTCTGGGTCCGCAAATATCCCACGTTCTTCCTGAGCTGCTTTACCTGGGCTGTGACATGCAGGGGTTGATGTGGCAGCTGAAGCACGGGCTGATAGGCCAGGCAGGCTTGTAGGGAGCAGCAAGAAGCAGGAGTTTTGGTTCAAACTAGTGTTACTTTCCGGGGTGGTTCTCTGCGTCTGGGCCTGGCCAATTCGCCCCGGGTCAGGTTCTCTTGTGTGTGCTGGAGCGGTCTCGAAATACCAATGGCATAAGGGAGAATGAGACAGCAAGCCCCGGCAACACCTTCCCATCCCCAGGCAGTGATGTTTGAGGATGCGGTTGCAAGCATCCCAGGATAAGCTTTGCATTTTTAAAGGTTACTGACTCAGCCTTTGCAAGCTGGGCAAGCAGCTTAAAAGTACATGGAGACACTAACTGGTCATTTGAACTTTGCCTGGAGGGCCCTTCCAGCAGGGACGGTAGCTCCTGCTGACTCAGTGCGGCTGGAGTTAAAAGAAGACGGATTCCACTAAAGAAGAGTCAACAAGGAGGAAGGCCAGCCGCTTTGGACGGGGACTTTCCCTTCGTTTGGGCAAGGCGGTTCTGCCCCTTTGCTTGCTTGTGCGGGAGAACACTAATGTGGAAGCCTTCCCTTTTCCCCTAGTTTCTCTGCTCAGTCCTACCCAGGTTTTAGCCCCGGGAGATGAGGAAGGACATTTCTTTTCTCTCTTTCCTCTCCGTACTTGCAGAGGTAGGTTTCCGGAGGAAGGGTTGGGGTGGGAGGAGCAGGTACGGACAGATGTGCAACCGCAGCTGTCTCTAAGTGACTGGCTGCAAATGGTTGTAAAGTGGGATCTTGTGCTCTCCCTCTCCTGCGGTCTCGTGTGAAGCCATTTAGTTACTGAGGTGCCTACAGAAACCTGCAAATGCACTGCTTGGACACGGAAATGGATTAAACTGCCTCTGCAATTGCTTGCTGTCTGGAAAACCACGGGTAAAATGAAGGAAGCTCAGATGTAGAAGGGCTAAAACCAGGCCATTACTCTTCACCCAGAGAACATGTTAAATATTACGGAGTTATTTGTGAGTGATAGTGTATAATTCTTGCAACAACTAACCTACAGTAACAGGGTTTTGCAAAGTATTTATCAATTGGAGCCAGAGCAGGATGTTGCCATGGAGATGGGAAGTAGCTGGCTGATATTTTTCCTTCTGCAAATATATTGTTGCAAAGCACAAACGGGGAAAGAAAAGGAGCCGTGTTGTCTCTGAAGAAGTAAAAACTTCAATTTTAAGTTGTCACACGGAGCCAAAATAGTTCTCTTGGACCGTGGGGGTTCGGGTGTATCCCATCAGGCATGAACCCCAGAGCCGGGCTCTGCGGAGCAGGCTTGAGCTCGGAAGGGGACGCGGGATGCTGCGGCCCCCAGTGAAGTTACCGAGTTAGGAAGATCATCTGCTTTTATTTCTATGACTGAAGGTCTGTGTAAATCCAAGGTCACCAGAACCAGTTCTGTGGCTGCTGCTTATCACTTAATGAAGATAAAAAAGAGCAATTAAGTTTAGTCTGGCAATTTGGCACATTAGCATTAATCTTCAATGAAATCAGGTGTTTGTGTTTTGTATAAGCTCAGCTAATGTATCATTTTATTACTAAGAAGCAGAAGCCATAATTACTTTTCTATTTGACAGAATTTGTGGATGATTTTATTGACAGCTCCCCATGTTATTTATGCATACAAGTCATTTACTTAAGGGAAACTTTGACATTGAGTATTTATTCAGCTTCCCTAATTTGCAGCCCTTCCTACCCAGCAAATGGCAGGGCTTTGGGTGATCTCCACGGAAAATTTCAGTATCAATCCAGAAATCATATAACCTATTTAAAAAGTCCAGGGTCTCATATGAAGAACATCAAAAATAACTCATTCAAGTATTTTCACCCCAGGACCTCAACAAGTTCACAGGGCTGGGTCCCGCAGCTTTTACGCTCAGCTGCCTCTTGCACAGAAATGTGTCGAGGAGCATTTATCAGCGTGATGAAGAATTGCTCGGGCCAGGGCATCACCTGGCAGGGCAGCTCTCCTTGCCCGCCGCGTTCTCAGCGAGGGCTGGGGTGCGGCACGGCCCCTTCCCGCAGCGCTGCTGGGCCACAGGACGCGTCACCTGCAAATGTGGCAGCAGAACGCACCCCGGCTCTCGGGTTTCATCCCCAAATACCAACCCCTTGGCACTGGAACTTCTCAGGAAGATTTTCAGGACTTAATATTCTAAGAAAAAAAAGATATTTCAGCTTGTTTTTTAAATTTGGGTGTAGGTACAAAATACTGCAATTTCCTAGAGGACAAATACCAATTTTTTTAATAACTTTATAAATCTGAGAGGATTCTGAAAGATTGTGGGGAAGTAAAGCCAGAAATCTTCATTTCTGGAAATACATTAGAATGAGCTGTAAACCATTTTCTGAGCCTGGGGGAGGAGTGATCGGATGCGTTGTTACTGTCATGGGTTTATTTTCAGTGTTTGTCTGTAAACTTGTAGGGTTTAGCTGGCAAGCGAGAGAGAAGAGAACACCAGCAGCCAGGCAATTCTAGAATATCTAATTGGAAAAAAAGCTACTGAAACCTTCCAGCAGGGTTTCTGGCAGAGAAAAACGGAGTGAAAGCTCCTGAGAGTGCAGGGCACTAATGAGCAGGGGTTCAGGGTGCTGGGGGGGGGTTGTGCCTTCGCTCCAGGAGCCACATAGGGGTTGGGCTGGCTCGGCTCGGCTCTTCTACTGACATATTTAGTCCACGTGTCTGTGGTAAAAAAAAGATTCAGAGAACTTAAACCACGTAGACTGAAGGCCAGAAGGCAAAAGAGGGAAAGGAATGGGTTTTGGCCAAGACATTTGGCCAAATGTGTTGGGTTTAGTGCTCCCGGAGCAATGCCGACGTCACCTCCAGCATCCGGTTATGCCAAATCCAGGAAAACCGTGGTGCCCCGCTCCCCTGGATGCGTTGCGGCGGTAACAATGGCAGTTACACATGCAAGGATGGGCCTGCCCTTCGTTTTGACTTATTCTTCGGTTCAGTTCTTAAGTACTATCATTGTCCTAAAGTGAACTGCACTTGCAGTTTATTTAGCAATGCAAAGAACATTTTATGGTTTTATCATACAAAAAGGATAAATTTGAAATACATTAGGAAGTGGCCCTGACTTACGGCTAGGTTATACTGATGGGTTGCACGGATTGCATTTGGCATTCATGACTACTTCCAGCACTTAATGACTTAGCTTTAATGTTTTTTATTTCTTTTTATTAAAAAATATCCCACAAGACCATAGGGTTTATTACAGGGCTGGGCTGGGGGTATACAAGGCATTTCTAAACTCATAGCAACACTGTATGTTAAATATTCATAACTGCAGCTACCATTTGCTTGTTGATAAGGACATTGATTTTCTCTGGAAGCACAAGAATTATTTGTGGCATTTATTGTCTTCTGGGATGCTTTTACATAAAGTTTCGGAAAATATTAAGCATTGTGCATGTTTTCGGGTTTATGCCCTTCTACAGCAGGGAAAATAAATCCCAAAATATAATTTAGTTAAACAGTGTTTCTCGGCACCGGACTTGTTAATGCAAAAGAAATTGCAAATCAGGAGCAAACCATGCAAGCGCGTAACAGCCAGCCAGGCTGCCTGGCTTATGCAGCACCCGTGACTCTCAGATTTTTACTTTGGTTTTGCACATACCTATTTTATAGAAAAGCCTGTAAAAAGATGAAATGCTCCCCTGGAGAGACGCCCTTGTGGGGCTGAGAGCCATCAGAGGAAGAGATTAGTCATGGTGCTAAATACACTTTTGGCAGACAATCTCCTACTGTAATGGCGAGCGTAACGGGAACCTGTATGAAATGGGCTGCAGTGGAGGTATACTGGTCCTTGTGCTGAGCCAGTACACCCGGTGTGAACCGTGTCCATCGGTACCTTGCTGCGATACCTGCTAGTTCAGTTTCATCCTGGCGGTTGAGATGGGCCTTACCTAAACAACGGCTGTCGGTGCCAAGGGGGGAGGCGTTTCTGGAGGACGTGTTTTGGTTTGGGAGCCCCATCTCTGCTGAGGCAGCCAGGAGCGAGGGTTTGCTCCCGCCCAGCACCTCGCTGTGCTCTCCCCAGGTCCCCAGCCTCCCGCTTGCTTTCTTTTCGAAGGTCTGCACTGGAATTTAAACTGCATTAAATGGAACTTGAAATTCGAGGTGAAATAAGGGTAATTAGCTGGAGCCTGGAACAGATCAGCAGCTTGAAGCGGTGCCTGATCCATTGTCTTCTTAACGCCCCTTGCTCCGTGCCCTGCAGGGCTCGCCAGCCTGGACTCTCGAGTCTTTCCTTTGGCTGCTGGAGCTTCTCATCAGGAAAGAACATGTTTCCCTTTCTTCGACCCACCTACGTTGACTGCGAATGCCGAAGCTGCTGCGCCCTCAGCGGCGCAGTGCTGGGCAGGGTTGTGTGGGAGTGCATATGCAGAGGGTTATTGTTTTAGCATTTATGGTGTTCCTTGCAAATTACGGGGCGCTGTATAGCGTTCTCCCTGCTGCGATCTTTGCAGATGATCCTAACCCTCTGCTCAGACTGTGCTGCGAGGTCAGGCCTGAGGGAAATGTTCTTCCCCAGGCTGGGGGAGCACAGCTGCGCTGTTCTGTTCTCTCCCTGGTAGGGAAGTCGAGCCGATTTCTGGAAAGAAAAGCTGCTTTTTCTCTCAGTAGCCAAGTGCAACACTTTCTTTCCAGAAATTTCAGTGTGTCTGAAACCAGAATGGACCATTGCATCAGCCAGTGAGCCCCAGGTCACAAATTTTCATCCACCGGTGACCCTGGTACCGTACCCCTGACCTGGTTATGGTAAAGGCCCCCAGTGCCTGGGGACTCTGCGGGCCCGGAGCAGGGGAGAGGCTGATGTGCGGCGCAGCCACGTACCTGCCAGCGACTGTGGCTGCTGGGAAAAGCCCGACCGAGGGTCCGTTTGGCTGTTTCCGATTTGCAGCTAGGGTCAAACGTGAGCAATGCGTGGGATCTGCTAAGCAATATGCCTGTTCCGCAGACACCAGCTCAGCCAAGGTGCTGGCCTTTACACCCTGCTTCCTTGTAAAAAGCAGCAGGGAGTTAGGGAATGTCCAGGGAATATCCACCAAATTATCCATCTCATTTGGCCCTGATTAGCTTATTAAAGGTGTTTGGGTTGGCAGCCTGGGGGTGACTCCCGTAAGGTGCCCAGCATTTCCTGCAGCTGCGAGACTTCACCTTAGCTCAACCTCTGGAAAGGTTACAGCGTTACACTAAAACATCTGCTCTGGCTTTAGAGGTATTACACTGATAAACTCTGCAAGAGGGGTCAATACAAAAGCTACAAATCCCTGTTTAAATGTGCCCGTAGTCTGAGTGTATTCTCCAGGCAGAGGGACAGTCTGTCCCTGGAAGAAGGGCACAAGGCTTTGTGATGTGGTCTGGTATTAGCGAGAAGCACCTACTCTTGCTGCTGTTAGTCTGTTAGAGCAAGTCCTGGAAGGGAAATGAGAGCCACGGGGGAATGAAAGCAAACCACAAGCCACCTTGCTGTTCCTATGCCCAAGCCTGCTAGGATTTTTTTTTTTTTTTTGAAAGGACCTTGTTCTGCGGACGACTGATTACTGCGTCAGCACTGAGTGGTTTTCACCGGGATGGGATAGCATAATAACAAGTGTTTGCTGCACATCAGGGAGAGCCCCATGGGAATTAATCCTTATAAATAATCTACGCACTGTCAACTCCTATCTTCTCCTTTCTGCTGTGGAGAAGGGTAGGGAATGACAGAGGAAATGAGCAGCTAGCCCATCCGGTCTTAGATTTGGAGGTGAAGAAACAGGAGGAGGCATAGGGAAAACTTTGACATTTATGCACCAACTTAATGCACACAAAAAGGCATCTGTTCACTTCAAGTACATTTGCTTGCTTTTTATATCAGACTTGAAAAAGCTTGTGCTGATATTATGAGATCTTTGGCTCTTTGGAACAGAAGCACTGACCACAAAGCCATCTCATGCGTGGGAAGCCCTGGCTGGGAGCTCAGGTTTCACTGTGGCTGCAGAGAAACTGTCTTGATCTTACATTTCCTGGACGTAACCCCCGTTGGTACTTTCCCTGCTGAAGGCAATTCTTTGCTGCAGAACCTCTCCGCTGCTCTTCCTGCATCCCTAGCAGAGTCCTCCACTGCATCTCCTAGTGCTCTTCTGCTCCTTGCCGGTGTCATCCAGACAGTGACGATAACTGGACCAAGCTGCCCTGTGAGCCGTAGCCGTCTTGCCGCACGGCAGGGTGTGTTCACAAGCCATATGGCTGCCCGATGGCCAGCGCATCTGCTGAGGCTTCTCAAGCACGGATTTGCGAGTGTGACGCTTCCCCGGGCCTTGCACTCAGCTGGGGCTCCGTAAGTGTGAACAAACCAACCTGCTTTCCTGGGAGGAAGCGTCTCCTCCCTCACCTGCCACGCAGTAATCAAAGCTCTCTCCTACGTACTTGCGGAGAAAGCACGGACGCAGAAGCTATAAGAAGCTCAAGTTGTCATGGCAGAAGATGAAAGTACAATACCCAGAGTCTGAAATTTTTGGCTTACAAAATGACATGTTGTTTCTAGGTGGAGGATGAGTCTGAGGTTAAGTTGTTTATTCAGTATTTCTGTTTAAAGTCTCTTTGGTGACTCTTGCTTTTGAATTTGGGCTTCACAAGTTTCAAATGCTTATTCTGGGGGGAAAAAGCACAAAAAGAGACAGGAGAGTTTTCAACAGCAGATCTTGCCATCTTTCAAATGGAAGTTTTTGCTGTGGTTGGAGTGCTTATACTCAGATCTCTGAAAACGGGATGGAGAGAGAGAAGCGGGGTCCCTGACATGACTGCAGTGGCTCTTCCTCGGGGTGCCTGCTGGTACCAGGAGCTTCAGAACTGCTATACATACGCGTATTTTTCCAGCTGAAAGAAGCCTTTCCAATGGGATGAAATAAGTCTCCAAATTTATATTTCCCTGTTTCTGGGACCATCTCAGGGATGTTATGAGGATGCAGTTTCTCGCCTGGTGTTTCAAGCGTGCATCTTTCCATCGCTGAAGGAAGGCGCCGACTGCCGCAGAGGCGGCTTTGCTCCGTGCTGCAGCCTCGATGTGCTGCACGAAACCAGAGAACAGCTTTCGGTGTGGGACTCCACAGCGTCCGGGCAGAGCAAGGGCTTGTGCGGTTTATTCACCTGCCCTGTAATCACTTTATTTTCCATTTGTTATGAACGTTGCCTCTGTCAGAGAAGTTCGCAGGCCTGTTTCTTTGGAAGGTGAATAAATGAAAAAATGATCACTAATTGCTTTATGCCAGCGAGCTGAAAACACCCAAATGGGTTATTTCTGTTCTCTCCTTGAAATCTGCTCCCAACGCTCACGCGTGCAAAACTTGGGAAACAAGCTTGCTCTTTTTCCCTTTTGTATCCATCACATTTACAGCGGCAGTTCCTCCAGGATGACCCTATTAACGAAACCTTTTCCTAAACCGAAAAGGGCCAAATGAAATCTGCCACAAGAATCTGTTCCTGCTAATATGAGCTGACCTGAACTCCCCTCTTTTTACGCGAGTCCTTCCCAGGCAGGGAGTGCTTTCCCCATCGGCGACATAGCAGTCGCTGATTTGCCATGTCCCTCTGGGTGGGGACGAGCCAGCAGCCGGTACATGAAGAAATGAGTGGCAGTGTTAAGGCTTACCCACTTCTGTACCAGAAGGCAATGGTTTTCCTTTATTTCCATGATAACTTCATAGGAGTTGCCCATAGTTCTCATTATTGGGGTAAAGGAATACTGGTATTCTTCGTCTGCTTTTTTTTCTTTCTTCTTGTTTAAATACTTGCATAATAATCGGGTCTGCTCTGTCAAGGCAGGGGATCTTTCACTACAGCTTGAGTCTTTGGCCCAGATCATTCTTACAAAAGCTCTGCGGATCTGTATAAAGATGAGGAAAACAATCTAATCTTGAAAAAAGTGTACGTATTATATAAAATGAACAGATGGGTAGTGCAGAAAACTCCATTTAGATTCTGCTTGGAGGGAGGTGGGTAATTCTCTGAACTTCTGAGAATCTCTTCTGTTTTTTAAATTAGCAGTATTATATACAGACAACTGGAGCACAGGGGACTCTCACTGTAATTGAGACGTTATGACTTGTTTACAGAAGCAATGATTATAAGATTATGTACTTTCCTGTGAAATTTCTTGTAAGGGAGTCCAGCTGTTGTGTGGCGATGGTGGTGCCTGCAGAAGGCTTTGCTCGGGGCGCGGGCCGGAGAGTTGCCTCCTTCCTGGGACACATTTTCTCAATTAGTGTGATTGTTTCCACTGCTTCAGATCCTGTGCCGAAGCAACGTTGCTGGTTTTTTTAATTCAGCATTGAATTTTATTGTCTCAGCAGCTTGCGTGTTTCTCCCCTCTGTTGGCCATGAGTTTGCCAGAGCTTTGCATTGAACCCGCAAGGACGAGGCAGCAGCAGTTCTTTGTTCGGGTGCGTCGCCTTCACATTATGCCCTTGGTTACGCCCGTGCAGCTGCACTAAAGGGTAATGGGGTTGCACAGATGTAAGTGAGGAAATAATCTGGCCTGCACACTGGCTTTATTACTGCTGGTGATGCACAAAATGCTGAGCCTCGGTCGTCAGCTGGGAGCCGGGCAGGGCTCAGCCCTCCCTTCCGCAGTTTATTCCTCCTGGAAAAGGAGAGGGGACGCGGGGTGAGCTGCCAACCCCCCCACGGGAAAGTGTCCCTGGGGGAAGGCAGCGCGGTCCCTCCCGCCGTCCCGGTGAGGTGAGCCGCGCGTCCCTGCCGCGAAGGGCTGCCCCGACCACCGTCCCTTCCCATCCCTGGGCACGTCCTCAGCGTGCACAGCCCCTTCCCTGGGCGCCCGCTGGCAGAGGGATGGGTGGGAGACTTAGTGTTATAAAATAATGACATCTTCCTGATCTAACCTAGCGCTTTTCCTGCGGAGTGGCAAGCTTCACGTTACCTTTCCTGGAACAAAGCTGGTCTCGGAGCGGGGGGAAATGGAGCAGGGAGAGAGAGAGGCAAAGGAAAATAGAGAGTCTTAGCTAGGTGGGCCTCAGATGATTTCACAGCTTGCTTAAAATGCTCGTGCCATCTTGCCTGCCTGCTGCTGCAGTGTTAGGAGCCCCCCGGCTGACCGGGAGGTCCCGGGGGGGCCACAGCCCCTGGCAGGGCGGGAAGGGGCTGGCACCCTGCAGTGTTCGCTTCAGCGGCTTCGGAGCTGTCAGGAGCTCGCTGATTCTAATAGCACTGTTGCCAAAGCTGATGCTTGCAGGTGTCAGCATTTATTCTTTATATAAACATCCCTTGCAAGGAATTGATGTATCGGATACAAAACCAGAGTCTGAGCTGAGACAAAGCCCAATTATCACTTAGGCTTACACTAGGCAAGAGTATGCCAAGCCAGTACAGAAGCTGAGAATTAGAGGAAGAAGGGCTCTCGTGTGTTTTGGTGGTTTGGGGGGGGGTGGGTGGGTGGGATTTCCGGGGGGGGGGG
>JAVKLA010000052.1:968397-1087488 GCA_034782735.1 Sagittarius serpentarius | reverse complement strand
GGCCCCCCCCCCCCCCCCCCGCCCCCCGCTGCAGTGACAAATGAAGTAAGTGGCGTGGGCAGATCATTAGATCCTTCACGTGGGTATGTCTCATTTAGGTTTTAATGTATGGAAGTAGGTGCTTAGCTCTGGGTGTGTGGACAAAAATACTTCACAGTCCTGGGCAACAATGACACGTCTCTTGTGCTGCTTTTCCTCCTGATGTTGCAGCTATTGTAGATATGCAAGATCTTTTTATGTAGGCTCTTTCTTCTTGGTCGTTTCAAGTTTCAGCAGTTAAGACACTTCTGCTAACAGTGAGGAATGTCATCTTTGCTTTTCTGCTGCTCTTTCTACCCTGAGACCTCTCAGCATCCCGCTTTCCTATTCATGAGATGCTGGATTTGCCTGATTCCTCCTCTTGGTACCACTGACTCTTCTGTGTCAGGAACTGTTGGGATTACAGCATTTCATGGGAAAAGGCTCCAGGGAAGGGAGCAAAACATCAAGAATAGGGCAGGTGCTTAATTTTGCAGAAGTTAAAGCAGCAAGTTGTTTTTCTTATTCAGGTCTTTCAGTTGCTCACATTTGTTTATCCTAATCCTTAATTGCTTTTTGTCATTTCTTTAAAGCTGGCAGTCTCAATGCAGCTTGCGTTTCTACCTCCAAAGACATTTGGGAACGTAAGAGTGGACACATGCGGATGAGCCCTGTCAGGCTGAAAGCAGCCGGACCCCGAGGCGAAGCCGGGGTCTGGGTGGGACGGCCCGGCAGGCTGCCGGGAAGCCCACCCGTTCCGGGGGTCTGCGTGCACCAATGGTCCTTGGAGACGACAGCGCTGCGCTGCGAGCGGCGGCGTTTGAATTTACGGTACTATTATGAGGAGCTCGAACAGGGCAGTCTGCAGCTTGAGGCCGCCTGTACACAGAGCTCCATCCTGGCTTGCGCCTGCCTCTCCCCCCCGGCCCCGGCCCCGGCCCCTTTTTTGAGAAAACTGTGTCCCCCAGCAGACCCACAGAACTGTGTTTTCTGAAGCGAGTGTTTGGAAGAAAGCGGTAGGGAGAACTGATATGTCATCTTGCTCAAGTAAGCTGCTTTAAGATTTAGTTTAACTCATTTGCGTTAAAGATATTTTTTGTTACTTGCGTTTAACAATTTGTCACAACTGAGCTCATAGAAAACGTACGCAATTTTCAAGGCAGTTTCAAAAGCAGGGAAGGTGTGGAATTAATTGGTCATGTTGAAGGAGAAACATTTGACACAAAATATACAGTTGCAAAAGTCAAATTTGCTTTTCACAGAATATAGTAAGGCAGATCTTGGAAAAAGTCGAACACCCCTTCAGAAGTGGGAGAGGAATCTGAGTCTATAGCAATCAGCAAAACAAAAACGGGACGTATAATAGATAAATTACTAATCTTATTCCTGATATTAACATTTTGACACTTCTCCTTGATACATGTTTCTGAGTTATGACAGACTCGAGATAATGTGCAGTATTTTTATGTGCTCACAGTCCTTTCCCAAAGACAGAAACCCAGTATGGTTAAAGGAATCTAAAAATGGAAGCTGGAACATAAACCAGTAAATGTTCAAAGTAGCGCATTACACCTGAAACTTTGGCAGCATGAGGGAGTTCTCTCCTGCTGCACAACTAGCGCTTAAAACCCTCTGGAAATACCGATCTGTGCTTCAGGGGAAGCTGGGATGACAACAAAGTGTGTTAGAAGTCGCAAATAACAAGCAGGAAAACATGCATATAGTCTGACCTACTTGCAATGTGTCTTTTTAAGCACTTGTTTCAGTTATTATATAGGTACTTCTGACATTCTGTATCTATAGTTCTACGGTCCCTCAAATATCTCAAGCAGGTAAATTTGACACTTTATTGGAAAAATAAGTTGTTTGTTTTGGTTTGGGGGTTTGCTTTTTTTTTTTTAAATAAGGATGGTATTGATAGAACTTTTGAGTAATAGCCCATACTCAGACACATGAGACTAGTACATAGAATTTACTCAAATATTCTCGGATCTAAATCTGGAGATGCGTTAGGAATTTGAGCAGCACCAGCACTGCCTTACTGCTGTGGAAACATCGGTAGTAGGTGGTAAAGAAGTCGGAGCTTTCTTCTGAAAGCTATAAACCTTGAGGACTTAAGTACACATCTTAGAAATTGTGCTGTATATAGCCATCAACTATTTATAGGGGCTAATACAGTATGGTTTTATGCTAGCTAAACCAGAAGTTGACAGGGCGCTCCCCTAGAGCAAGAGCAGCTCTGCTGGAGTTTCATAATGTCACTTCTGAAAAAAGGAGCCTCGGGTTTCAAAGTCGCTTCAGGGTCTTTGGATACGCCACGCTACTTCCATGAACCTCTGTTGGCGTTCGGATCCGTCGGAGGCGTTAAGCATCGGGCCAGCCGGGGCGTGTGCCCGGGCACTGCCGAGCGAGTCGGGGAGAACGGATCCTCGCTGCAGAGCTGGCGCGTTGCTCTGTACGTAGGGACTGGCCCTAAACCCAGGGGGTTACCTCTTGAGGAAATCAGGGTTTTGTTATGTTTTTCTTTTCTCTGTTATTTACTTACTATCTTTTTCCAGAAATAACTTTTGAGTATGCATTAGGAGAATGTGAAATATGTGATAGCAACCGTTACGGCAAAAAAAGAGAGGTAGTGTCAGAAAGCAACTTTGAACCATCTCCATTAAAAAATAATGCCTTTCCATCATGGATTTTGCGGAGAAAATTCCCTAAGCCTTAGTTTTTCTGACGTTACAGTAGATTCATAGTGGTTTTTTTTAAAAAGGCCAGAGTAGCAGCAATGATTCTGTTAATAACTGGAAATTACAGGGAACAGATTTCTAGGGTCATAGCTTTAGAAACAAAGGGGGAAAGCCCCAAATCCGGACATTGCAAATGCCTGGTTTGGGGAGCGCGCGCGCGCGGATGGCTCTGCCCGTCGCCTCTGTGTGCGGCTGGGCGCTGCATAAACCCTTGTTCTCCCGAGCACTGCAGCTGGATGCGTTGTGGCACTGCGTGTGTTATTTCTAATGTTATAATTGTCAGCTGAGAACTAATTTTTTATGGATTTTATTTAAATGCCAACTAATTAATTATCCCAGGTGCACCACAGAGAAAAATTTAATAACTTATTTTTTTCTAATGTTGAACCGGTTTTCTGGAACCACAGTCTCTAGCATATTTTGTAAATTTCTCATATCTAGTAGGTAAATTAATACAGAATTACAACTCATTAGCAAATGATGCATTGATGTCTAATAATTCCCTGCTTTCTTATTTGGAAGAAAGTAGGTTATGCTGTTATTGAGTTAGTGCACTAAGTTTAAATGCTTTTTGTCATAAGCATTAAGTGCTTTTTAAAATACATGTTAATTAAGAGATTACACCCACATCAGCATTAAAGCATTATAGTTTCTGTAATTACAGAATAGATTCTGGTTTCTCCAACCATGACATAATACTAAAGAGTCCCATTGGTCTGATTTCAGTGGGTGACTCGCGTAATGAAAAGCAACTTACCAAGACACGGGGCGACATAATAGAACAGTGGGGTCGGAGAGCTGCTCTGCGGCACCTTGTTGTGGTTCAAGGAGGATGACGAGGTATTTCCCTGCACGGGAGGATTTTCATTGTTTGGAGAAGAGAGGACAGAAGCAAAGAGATGTTAGGAGGCTATAAAGTCACGATAGGTATAGAACATATGGACTACTATCAGCTGTTTCTCAAAAATATGAACGAAAAGGTCTGGTACAAGTATCGAGGTGGTTTAAAACAATAAATTAAACTGTGGAGCTTGCGTTTGGTCTAGTGGAAAATATTAAGTTTTGAAAATGATGTCTTGGTAGCTGCAACACATCAATATTAAATACAGACATCAAAGAACTAAAAGTCTTTTATTAAGTGTTCCAGTTTAGTTTGTTTTGTTTATTTAACTTGCCTAGTATTTTCTAATCTCTATACAGCCTGATGAATGCAGCTCGGGTGGCAAAGTGGCACCCATTTTTATTTCATGCCATATCACTACAAAGATAAACAACAGAGAAACCTTCTGTCTGGTGCCATAGTGTTATACTACTTATCAACACAAGTTCAAAGCAAGCTCCATTTGTATAGGATCAACTTATCCCATTAAGCAATTTATCTTTGACAGGAATGAGGCTGATTATAAGGGGTAGAAATGCCTGTGAGGCAAGTAAATTTAATGAAGTTTGTAATGGACTGCAGGAATATCAACCAAATGATTAAGAATATGCCACAAGAAACAGTTAACTAAGACTGTCCATTGGTCTCTCTCCTGCTGAGGTGGTGTTTGGTGTTTCAAGCTTACGTACGCGCAAGCAAACTTGCTTTCAGAGGGTCTTGATGTCTTGGTAGCCGTCTGAGCATGAGCCTTTCGAAAGACAGATGTCCATCCGGGGAGGCCTTGCCAGGCTGCCCCCGGGAGCTGTGGGACATCTCCTGGCACGGAGGAACCTGTGGCACGGGGCCACCAGGTCTCCCCATGCAGAGCAGAGGGAGGGGACGCCACAGACCAAGGGACGGAAGTATATGAGGTAGAAAATCTATTTCTTTCCTTTAACCTCCGGGCTTCAGGGGTACACCCCAGCCTGCTGCTTTTAGTATCTGTTTACAGACCTGTTGTCCGTGAATCCACCTAATTCCTTTTTCATGCTCTAGCTTCACAGCCTCCCCTGGCAGCAGTTCCCAGTTCACTACCTGCTCTAAAAACTGAGCTAAACCCAGACAATTCAAGAACCCTTCCTTTTATCAGCTTCAAGCATCCTCCCTGCTAGCTTCAGTGAGTTCTATTTTTGAGGGATTTGGTGAATAACATTTCTGCATTGACCTTCTCTTCTGCCTTTATAATTTTGCAAATCTCAGTCGTGTTCCTCTTGAGCCTCAAGAATGTGGGTCCTATTCACATGAATATGATTAAGAAAAAACTGCATTATACATATTTATTACCCCAGTTTGCACCGATGGGCAGGGAGGAGGATGCCTGGATGGCTGTGCTCCTGGATGGAGCTAAAAAGGCCAGTTAACATTGTGGCCCTGAGCATTTATGCTATAAATGCATCAAAACATGTGTTAGTTTTAATTATCCCCACAGCCTCACAGAATCACTTCCCTGGTCAATTAATTTAATTACTTTTTGGATGATTATTTCCCTCAATGGTGCATTGGCTCCAGACTGTGATAATTGTTGTGCTGCAGAACTATGAGAAGGGGGAGACTTTGCTTTGAAAGACGTGCAGTACGTATGGGCAAAGTGCACACTTACAACGTAGACACCGGAATTAATGACGTCCCTTTGGAGTGAAAAGGAACAATTCCTCCTCTGGATGGGAGAGGAAAAAAGCACCTCGTGGCAACAGTAAAATTGCTTAAAACATGTCAAAAAGACCTCTTCTTCCCTCTGCAGCCCACTTTGAACGAGAGCCTGGTCTAAAATTCAGGGAAGTGTTTAACTGGGCTGCAGCGGGATTTAAGCACGCACCTAAGCGGCGGGTGCTTTCTGAGTCCGAGGCCTTGGAAGCAGCGTCTTTCAATTGGGATAAAGACAGCAGCTTGTCTGCAAATACTAAATGAGAAAATGAACTTGCACTGGTGTCAGTCTCAGCACCCTCAGTGGAGCGGGAGATGTGAAATCTGGAATTTACTAATGTAATTATAAACCCAGATATTTGCCAGCTTGGGTCAGTTGCCTGAGATGAGGATGATGGAGTGGTCATTAACAAACAGCCAGGACTGAGAGAGTCTTTTGAAAGTGATCCGTTAAAGTAATTCTGGTCTTAAATGAAAGCAGTCATAACTCTGCAACTCTCACCCTGCCCCCTGCGCGAATTACCACGTGAAAAGCAGAGCAGGGAATGATGTTAAAACAGTTAAAATCTCTCCTGATGCAAGTGTTGTGCTGATCAGATAATAGCATCTTCATCAGCTTCGCTGTCTCGGTACAGGGAAACTTTGGGAGACACCTTACCCTGCACAAAAATGAGGGAAATCAGCTCGTGCCCACCCAAACAGAAAATTTTGTAGAAATGCAAATATGTGTCAGGAAGAAAGTTTGCCAGTTATTTGGAGGAGAAGGTGCCAGTAAACATGGCTGTGTCAGTTCCAGATCTGCCTCCCAGCTCTCAGAGTGTTAACAGAATAAGGAGGTGATGCCCAATGAGAGTCTAAATATTGACAGGAAGCAGAAGAGGGTGTTACTGGGGGTTTCCTAAGTATACCAGCAAATGGCTGGTTCTGCTGGTCGCTGACAGGCTCGATGGCTGTAATCCTGGGCGGCTCTTGCTTGTTGAAATAGTTCAGCTCGGATTTTCTCAGCATATTCGTCTATTCAGGTGGCTTCTTTCTCCAATACTCGTTAATAACCATGGTGATTCCTGAGCTTGCCCACTGGTTTGATCTTCTGTTTTCGAGGGTACCTGGCTCTATATGAATTAAGTTTGACATCTTTCTCATGATTTCGATAAAAATGGATGCTCTCTGGTGTCAGCAATGTCCGACTCCAGCCAGACCTCATCTCTGCAACATCCTTGGGTTTTCAGGCTTCTGCCCACATCAGAGCTAGAGCTCCTGCTGAAAAGCAGACAGCTCTCCTGTAGGGATTTGAAATGCCAGGAGAGAGAAATTGGTTTGGAGGTATTGCTAATTGGAGCAGAAATGGAAATACCAGGGAAAAAACCTTAGAATAGAGCTAATTATTTTAGATTTCTGGTTTAATTCTGCAGAACCAAGAGACTCATAAGGCTTTGGAGAAGTACAGAAACTGTCAGGGGCTTGTCAGGATTGCTTGTCACAGTCATTACAGTACCTCGTTTTGTTCGGTTTTGCTAACGCATCTGTGACAAACTACTTGCCTTATTGTTATTTATTCTTCATCTGTCTAAAGGGCTTATATGTTCCAGTCAATTTTATCTTAACTTGGCGTACTGATAGCCAAGAGCTACGGCTTCTGGGGTGGCAATATTTGAAGAGTCAGCCGTGGACAGGGGGTTCTCAGCTTGAGCACATGGTCGCAGCCTCAGACTGCTTTCCTCTTTCTTTCCTGGAACATCTGTCTACTCAAAGAACTTCTAAAGGATTGCTAATACAAAAAGCACATAAACTCATATAAATGTACTATCTCTCTGGGATAGAGAAGTATTATGGGATGCAAACTAAGATATCCTCATGTAGTTGAGTGCAGGGTTTTAAGTATAACTTTATAGTGGTTTAAAGCCTTTGGTCAAGTAGCTTGAGTTTGATAATTGAGGTGATTTACTCGGGTGCACAGCTCTTCAGTTCACTCTTTGATATAAACAAGGTAATAAATGGAGTGCATGCGGACATGTCTATTAAAAGCCAAAGTAAGAATGAGTGAAACCCCAGGTGCATTCTCAAGATTAATATGTTTGCTGGGTAAAACTGGACTGGTGCCAGCTAGCGCGATGACTGAGTGATGCAACAAGATAATATGGTTTGACTATAAACAACAGAAGAACAAATAGAAAGTGGCGCACAAAGGGGGAAAGTACGAAACGTACTAATAAGTTGAATAACCAGCTATCACACAGTTTCCATAAAAATTTTAATTTTTTAGTGATAAAGCATATCTACTTACCGTTTGACTCCCTTCCTTCTGAACATGAGAGTCTTTTTTATGTTAACCTCTGGAGCATCTGGATTGATGGTGCACCCCCAGAATGACAGTAATGGATCCCCTATTGTTATCAGTTTTGTTCCACAGATGTTAATAACAGACAAGGAAGAAAAATGAGAGAGTATTGGACAAGAAAAGCTACTTAATGTGAATTCTCTCACTAGCAAAAAGCTTATTATGGAAATATCAATTTAGAAGAATTAGAGAACCAGCTTAGGACACTTCTGCCCGTGCCACAGCAGCAGCAGTTACCCTCATTTGGGGGACAGCAGAGGAGAGGAGACGGTGATCCTGTTGAATAGTGGGGGGTGAAAAATGATGTTGCTGTTTCGGAGGGTTAGTGATGGGACCGGGACAGCTACCAGGGTAGATCTCCCTGTCCTGGGGGCAGATCGGCACTGGGACAGGGCCTGGAAAATCCTTGAAATCCTCCGTTTGTATCTTCTGGTCTCACCCTCTCCTGTGTTCACCATCCCTGTGCAAGCTTGTGCATGGTGATGGAGAGAGGCACCAGGTCTGCATAAAAACGCTGGTAGTAACAGCCAGCATCACTTATTTAGAAATACGCATATATAATGTTGCGCACTCTCAAACTCATTAAAAAGGCACCTTCCCGTAAGCCATAATTACCATTGTCATAATGTAAAAGTGCTCACGTGAAAAGACAGTAACTGAAATGTGGTATAAACCAGCACGAAGAACAAGGACCACACCAAGCAATTAGGAGTGTTTACCAGCCTTTGCCCACTTCGAAACAAGTGGAAAAGGATGGGTTTTGCAATATGAGTGTCCCGTGAAGTCTGGGCTACTTTGTGCAAGGATTTTTTGTTGAGTGTTTGAGTTTTAGAAATGCACTCTATACGTTTTAATATTGTGAAGTTTAACTCAAATACCAGTCCTTTAGGATAAGCAAGAAGAAAGCGTTTCACTCGTGAGCTGAGCCCTTTTCCTGGAGGGTGATGAATCCCGCCTTTTCCAGGCTACACCTGTCCGTGACCCAGAGGGCTGGGCCTGAAGCTCAGAAACGGCCCAGAAGAGACTGGTGGCTTGAGTCGTGCTAAACCATACTGCAAAACTGGACTCTGTCTGTGCAGCCTCTGGGAGCGCGGGATGCCAGTCGGTACCTGGGCAGGAGCCATCGACCGGCGGAAAGGTCTCTCTTAGCTCCAGGTGGAGACGCTTTCAAAACAAAACTATTATCTGGTTTCTTTCAGGCTAAGTAAGTTAGCCAAAGACAGATGGAATTGGCTCTGGTAGCAGATATTACTTGTACTCCAAAAATACTTCTGGTTTGCTCTGTAAGCTTTCTGGAACACAGCAGCCCTCTTCTTGAGAACAAATGTTTTGAAGAGAGTTGATGTCTCTGATCTGGTCTCTGACACAGAGGCGGCCAACGACACTGCCGCTCTCCTAAGGATGCACAAGCAGCTGAGGGCCCCGTGGCAGGAGCGGGTGTCCCCAGACCCGGCTGGCCGTGGCCGTGGCCGTGGCCGTGGCCGTGCAGCGCGGCTCAGCTGCCTCGGGAAGGGGGGCTGGGCTCGGGGCCGAGGCGGGTTCCCGTTCGGTCTGTACGAGTGCGTAGCCTGGTTCACAGCAATCTTCAGGTGAATTCTTAGGCATAAGTAGAAACAGAATAGTGGTGTGAACCAAATGAAAGCTTTTCCCTATTTGTAGATGATGATTAATGAGGGCTATCAGACATCCCGCTTTAAAATCCTTTCTGTCAGATAAAGCCCCTTCTGTCACCTCATTCCTTATTTTATTTCAATGCACTTTACCTCATCTTTCTTTTAATGTGAGCTGTCACAAGCAGTCTTTGCTGTTTTGTAGCTGCGTGTCACATTTGCTGACAGCCCGAAAGAGAAGATTCTCGGACTAAAACCTCAGGAACCGTGAGCGGGGGGTGGCCCTGCAGACGCCCGGCGGACGGTATTGATGGGGCTCGGAGCGGCCCAGACGAGTGGCCAGCGCGTTGCCCTGGCGTAGGTACCGTCAGCTGCCCTCGGCTCCCCTTAGCCCTTGCTGTGCATGGGTGTCTGCGTGGTTTTAATCTACGGGGTTGCATGTTCCGGAGCGGTAAGGTTTCCCCGGTGGGAAGGAGTTCCCGTAACAGAGCTGTCTTAATAGAAAAGGTAACAACGCTCATCTTCTCCCTCCCATGAGTAATTTCATCGGTTATCATTATGAAAGAAGCAAGCTTGCTCCTTAACAGTGTTATACAAAATAAAGATTATTTTCAAAATAGAATATTTTCCAAACCAGAAGGCAGTCAGAGCAGCTCAGCCCATTCTGCTCTTTGCCCATGCACCTCTTCTCACCAGCCCTCCATTTCTCTGTCACTGGGCTCCTTTTTTGTCCTGTCGGCACATCTCGGAGATGGCAAATTGACTGCATTTACCTCCAGCTCGCTCTGCTTGGAGGTCTGACTACCACAGAGTGCGGCGGCTCATACTAATGTTGTTCTGACAACAGAGCTCGTGTGTTTGTGGGATTATTCTGCACGGGCTTTGGCTTGGCTCCGTGCTCACACTGGGATGGATGAATGGCACACACTGCCGTTCAGGAGTAAGTTCCTGCCAGCATGAAACCACCAAGTTCTGTTTCTCTTGACCACAGAGGCAGTCCTTTGCATCTTTAATGAAAAGCTCCCTAAAGTTGTCCCTGTATTTGCAGCAAAAATTACTGTGGATTCTTTTTTTTTTTTTAAATCCAGTTTTACCAATGTTTGTTACTCAGAGGACTCAGGCTTGTTGATTTTCATGGCATGGAGCTGTGTTATGCAGATGCACAGCTTCCAGATAAAGATAGCTCAGAACAGAGGAAGATGAGCATCTGTCTATCTGTCCCCATAAAGACTCTCCTGTCTTTCTTCCCTCCCATAAAGTAAGGCTAATAGTTTTACTTTGCTTCACAGAGAGGTTCTGAGGATGCTAATGTGAAAGAGTATGAGTTCAGGAACTACGGTTGCTGGAGACACAAGACCCATAGCCAGTGTTCATTGTCTTTGGTTATTAATAAAGGTGCTTGGAGATCATGTAGGCACTTTCATTGCATGTGAACAAATGTATATATATTTGAGCACATGTGTGAGTATGTTCATGATGTGCATGGGATAGTCATCCATTTTTTGACTAAGTCAATAATTGGAGAAGAAACCAAATACTGAGAAAATTGAGAAAATGCTTAAGGACTTGCACAAAACCCCTGAACCTTGCAAAGCATTCAGCCTCAGTGAACTTTGTTTAAACCAGTGGATCTTTTGGAAAAATACTAAAGGATGTAATCAAACTAGATAAAGCGGCAAATATTGACAGTATGGATTGTCCAAAGCTCATGAAGTAAAAGAATTACTTTGTGGTTACGGTAGTTTATGGTTGACTTTTGCATGGAAACAGAAAGGCCGGCGCTGTGATTCGTATCCCCAGAAAAGCTGCGTGGCCGGGGGCATTACCGGGGGAGGAGGGGGCTGGCTCTGCAGGGAGGCTGGCACCGCGTCCGGAGCTGGCCTGGGCCATGGTCTGCTCCTAGCTACAGCTGAAAGAATCCCACTGGTACCTTGCTGGCAAATCCCTTAAGTTTTTGAGTGCTTCCAGGTTTCTGCCAGCAGCAATGAAGGCAGCTGCTAGTTCAGTATTTCTTCTTCTCCGTAAGCAAATTCAGTAGCTGTTATTAATTACTAAGAGCAAGGAAAGAAAGTTAACTGTATTTCCTCTAGCTCCTGCAAATGCACAGTTCCAGATGCGTGCGGAGGTTCGGCTCCTCACCAGCTCATCCATTAGCTCGCACTTGGAGAGGCAGAAAGACCATTTTATGTTCTCGGTGCTTAAGTGCTCAAAGATTAGCGGAAAGCAAACATGAAGAAGTAATAAGCATGATCTAATTGAAATTTCCTCTTGGATTTGAATGACTACTCAGAGACACTCTTCTCTAAGCCCTAATGGTCTAGTTTTAACTATTCTTTGTTTTGTAGTTTGAAAGCTGTTTAGGTATGGTAGGCAAATACCTGACCTTCAAAACGGCAGAGAATGGAAAAATTAAACAGATTAATATGCCTGCTATTTAAGCGTGTGTGGTGGGTGGTATTTTTGGCTGCCAAAGCCCTGTTCTGTGAACACGAGACATCAAGGCCGCGGGTATTTCAACACACATTTTATCAGCAGTGCAAACAGACACTTAACACAAGGCGTTTTGCATACAGAACTTAATGTATTCACTTCAGCTGGTATTTTTAGCTCCCAAGTGCAGTCATGTGGACAGCTGATCTGTTTGTGTTGCCCCTGTAGATTGCAGACATATGTTGGAGTAAATGTGGCAGGGAAAGCGTGACTGAGATAGGTGTAAATCCTTTTAAGATCAATTATTGACACGCTCCTCAGAAAACCACCTCACCAGTTCGCTGGGCCAGGGAAGGAAGAATAACGCTGGGGTTTGCTAACGAAACGCAAGTCTCTTCCCAGACGCGGCTAGAGGGTTGTTTGGTTCCACAAGCGCTATAGGATGGGTTTAACATTCATACAGCTAAAAGCAACAGGAATGCTAAAGAAAAGCAACAGGAATGCTAAAGAAAAGCAACAGGAATGCTAAAGAAAAGCAACAAAAAGAAAAACCTGACACAGTAAAGCCGAAGCGAGGAAGATGCAGTTTAGTAGCATCTTTCAATGTAGTCACTCAAATCCACAGCAATAGACTCATTAAAATGTGCTTGTACTGAATGTAAACCAAGAAATGATCCAGAATATACTGTTATTACAATGATCATAAAATGAGGTGAATGAGCTCAATTTTCATTTTAATGTAAATTGTTTTTAACTGTATAATAAATCTGATCTCAAAAATCAGTCATAAATACATACACTCGAAACACTGTGTTTGGCAATATAAAACACATAACTCTAATCTCTGTGTGTGTTTGAAAACCAAGCAGTTGGGAAAGAAAAACCTTTGCACCAAAGGGAACATTTTCTTCCAACAAAAATATTTTTTTCCAAACTCTTTGGCTATATAAAAAATTACTTAAAAATGCCTTGCATCAACTCAAACCGATGAAAAAGTAGTTTGGAGACGCAAGGAAAACAAAAAACCTTATAAATGGTTTGTCTGTAATGAGCAGTTCTGTTTCTTTATCCCACTTGATAAAACAGGGAAATTCGGTGGATGAAGGCTCCTGCTCCTCCTGCTGACGGAGCAAGGGCAATCATTTCACAGGGGCAGGTTCAGTAAGTTTCTGATCATCCAGGTTCTTATTCACTGTTCAGTAAACCCTCTTTGATTAATGAAGCTGTGTGCTGGAATGGAGCTTCCCAGTGTGCCAGCCTGGTATCTGCCTCTTCAAAGAGGAGTCAGGATCTGCTCACCAGGTGACCAAGAGCATCCAAACAAGACCAACATCAAATGCTCTCGGTTGTTTTCCCTGGAGCAAAGTTGTTTTGAGGCAGGCTGCCTGGCCAATTTTTGAATAAGCAGACATGGAAATGAAGAGGCCAGCCTCAAGGGAATACAGAGAAAAGAAAAGACACTTTGATTCAAGGAAAGTTCAAATGGGAAAAAAGTCCATCTATAATTCTGTTAAAAAGTAAAAAAAATAAGGATAGGCCAAAATTTGATTCCACTCCTGGTTTGTTTCTTAGGCTCTAGCTGTCTCAAAGGAGTTTCTGCATGCACTCTGCAAACATTGTGTAAGTCTTCGGATTCTCTTTTTTTTTTCTTCATTTAAAAAAAAAACCAACAAAACCCAAACCAAAAAATCAAACCAAAACCAACAACAAAACCCAGCTTTCAGCCTGAATGGAAAAGCAGAGGCACAATGAACTGAGCATCACTATAGATCTGCATTCCTCATTCACTAGAGGGAGTGTGCCTGGGGCAGCGGTATACTACATTGTTATGTACTGGTTCTTGTGGGTTTTAGAACTAAGATTCAGATGACTTGTCATTATTGCTGTTGCTGAGATAAGTACAAAATATTTTGAAAAGGCTCGTAAGCATTAAATTGTCACTTCTAACAATGGCTCAAAACTCCTCGCTCGGTTGTAGCTTTGGTATTTTGAGGAACCCAACAAAACAAGTCGGAAGAAGTCTATAAGCAGCACTCAGCCTGTGGCTGTCAAGAAGGGTTAAACCCTTCAACAATATAAAGGTAAAGTAATCCACTAATGCAGTAACGGCAGAAATGGCTGTATGCTGTTCCTAGCAAATCCTTGTGCAAGTGACTGCAGGGCAGTTTTTCCCCACAAGTTTCAAAGGAAGCCTATTTTATCTCTTCTATCATCTGCTGAACTCAAGGTGGGGAGAGAAGGAGTCACAGCAAAAAGCATTTCCCCGCTTCCTCCCGCCTGAGAAGGAATTAAAATTATACAGCAGTGGCACAATTACGTTCCCGCTAGCCCTGCGGTGCAGTAGCTGACGTGAAGGAGTACTGGCTTTTGCTGCAGTTTCCAGCAGGTCCAGCACTGAAGTCTGTTGTCAATAAACGTTGATGGAGAAAATCACTTTTTCTCCATCTAGTTTTTTGTTGTTGATTTAAATTAGCCCCATGCCCTGCGGCGAGGCACAGAGCAAGGGTACAGAACGTGATAAATGCCGTCGTCATCTGCCTGGGCTAGCAGGAAACAAATAACGTCCAGCACGTTAGCCAGGCTGGCGTTAGCGATGCTAATGCCCTCTCCGGTGGCAAAGGCCCTGCTGAAAACATGCTGCCTTGATGAATGGACCTGCCTTCATGAACGGGTTATTCGATGATATACTGCGATGTTTTAATTATTTCCACATGTGCCCTGGGTACTGCTAGCAGCCACGGGAATAAGGAGCGTGTTGGGGATTGCCCAGGTGCAGCGCAGCGGCCGACGCTGCTGATGGGTTAGCAGATCCCCTGGGCAACGTGCTATGCGTGGCGGTCCACGCGGCCTCTCACCTGCACCCACCGCTGCAGAAATGCTTTTTCCCTTGACACACATCCTCTGGAGCCGCCTCTCCCTGCGTACTTTCAAAGCTGCTCTGTGCCTCCCCCTTTCTTCACTGACAAGAGGCCATCGAAGAGGTGGCACCTCCTCAGCACCCACCTGCGCCCAAGGCGTGCAGGAGGAATTAGGTTCCCACGGTGTAAGCCGTTCCCCAGTGCCTGTGCTCAAGGGTTACGTTTGCAACAATTCCTCATGCGAGCCCTGATCTCTCTGGAGGCTGCGTCTTCTGGGCTAGTGTGACTTTGCGAGCAGAACATGTCTCTGAGTAGGACCCGGAGTCTTTGGGAGCTCACCTGGTCATTTGCTTTGCACATGCATTCTGCAAATGATGTTCCAGGTCAGTGGCCAAGCGGGGGTAAGTGCGGATCGACGCAGGAAATGGGTTATTTTATTACCCAAGCATCCACACTTGACAGTTTTAATACCCTGCCCACAGAGCAATCGCTCAGGCACCCGAACACCAAGCCGGCATGATTTTACTGCCAAGCAGGAGGAGTATGGATTTTTACTCCATGTTCTCTAGGAAAGTGTATTGATCTGGCACAAGAGACATCAATAGTCCGAGTAACTGAATAAAGGGTCTGAAGCCAGTCTTAATAATAATAAAAAGTGTAGTTGATAAGTGGAATGAGCCGTTTATTATTCTGAATGCCACACTGGTCACACCATTTGAATTCTTTGCTGAGTATTTGTTGACCACTTCTCTTGCCTTCCATACAGTTTTCCTCCCTCCTTGTGGAATAAAACTTACCGGATAAGGGAAGGAAGGGTACGGGCTGTCAGAGATTGGGGCTGCCTTTATTATCTGCCTGTGATTCTGGAGACTTTTCAGTGCTTGTCTTCTCATCTCTTGGTATTCGGGTTCACAAATGCCAGTGATGTGTTCTTGAAAACACCTCATTCCTTTGAAAAAAGGGGAAAGAAAAGCTTCATACATTTTCATTTCTGGTTTTCATAAAAATTTTATTCTTTGAAACTTTCTGTTCATCTCCACAGCTTGCAGGCAGCTCTGACAACTGCACCTCTGCTCTGTTCTCCAGTTCTCAGCCATTTTGATTTAAAAGGGAGACTGGTATGAAAACAAGCGTGTAAGGCCTGAGGCTAGGAAAACATTGTTATAAATTTGCACTTTTGTATACCTGAATGACTGTGAATAACAACAGGTTAACAGTGGTTTGCATTCCCTTAAACTTGCTTACGCAGGCCACGCTAGCTCTTTGCCAGTTGGTGTGGTTGGGCTGTAAACCAGATGTGTGAAATCCAGCTCCAAAGAAATAAATCATTATTTAGTATAATCTGCTGTAATCTGCTAAATCTAGCGGGTTTTGGCCAATTCTCCACTGAAGGTATGGTCTAATGCGTCCTTATTCCTGCCCTGTGCTTTGGGCACGGTGAAACATTCAGGCAGCTGATCGGACCATTAAATCCCTTTCCCCTCGGATTTACGCTGCTGCCTTTATTCAGCGCTTTCTGCATTTCCGCCTCTACTTTAAGCTCTCTCATTTTCTCCGCTTTTACAAAGTGGCTCCACAAAAAGAGGCAGAATAAAATGGGAATTGTCTTTGCTAAAATAAACTGAAGAAAGTCAGATAATGCTGTTCAGTGTGTCCCTTCAGAGCATGGAGCTGCACCATTAGTCCCGTATGCCATCAGCGGAGACATCTATTGCCAGGCAAAAGTAAATATTAATGGGACTTCGATCTGCTGGCCAATTATTTGTAAAATGGCAACGTTTGCTTTGCTCCTCTGTTCCTTGCTTCACACCAGCAGCGATCGGCCGTGCCAGCGTGCAGTCTGCAGGCTGGGAGTGAAAGTGGTGACAAACACGAAATGCGGCTCCTCCGTGCTGCCGCCCCGTCCCCTGAGGAGTGGACGTACTGTCCCCAGCATCCCTTGGAAGGTCTTAATAACGCTGCGAGCGTGCATTACAGCACAGCGCTAGGGCATCACCCTGCTCTCCCATTGCTAGGACCGAACGATGCGCGATGTTCTGCTGCATTCACAAAGGCGTTTGAGCTTCCCCCTTTCCAGGCAGATGTTAAAGCACAGAATGAGATGGACCGTTAGCACTAACTTTTTTTTTTCCGAAGATGGGGAACGCTGAGGCACGTGCTCACGGTCAGCCTCGGGACTTGCAGCTCGGCCGGGCTGTCATCGAGGTGTTTTCCCTGCCAGTCTGATCCTCCGTCCATTTTGCAGCAGGGATTGCTCATTCTGTTCTTGCCCTGGGGAAACTTGTAAGGTCAGACCCTCAGCAGCTGCCAAATGGCACTTTCTGCCTTACCTGGGCGCAGACACAGGCCCGGCACCAGCTACAGCCCAGCTGCTCTCCTTAACCAGGGAGATCTTTACCCCTCTAATTTTTTCACCGTCTGTGGGCAAATTTACTAGCAGACAGGACTTGGGAACACTGGCGGAAATAAAAAGTGTTGCTCTATTTCAAGCAGAGTATAATCGGGGAGGAAGAGTATATAAATAAAACATCTTGCATAAAATCTGGCAGGCTGAGGCTTTCCATCTGCATCTGCCTCGGGCTCGCAGAGGACAGGACGCCTCGTGCAGAGGAGGGGACGGAGCTCCCTGGGGCTGCATGGCAAGCCAAGGGTGTTACGGGTTGCTGCTTCAAAACCTGTATAATTGGCAAGTGAAAAGAGAGTGATTCATTTCCCTCTCTTGTTTCTGTGTTGTGCCATCAGTTTGTATACCTGAGTTAACAGGAGTGAGTTATTTTGCTTGTCTGTAAATTACCCTTTCCACAATTATGTGCTTTGCGTGTAGCAGTTCCTCCTTTAATCATCTCTTTCTGCGATGAGTGGTGGCTGTTAGGTGGCCTGCTCTCTTGGGAGACACGCTATTGTCTCTGCAGCCGGTAGATCCCTTCATTGCTTGTAGGCGGCACCTGTGCAGCATTTGGAAGAATTAATTCTCCCTTCCCCTCAGGATGTTCCCCCCCGGCCCCTTATTCAGTGCGTCGCCCCTCACAAACACGCAGTCTGTCCTGGAGGGGTGCGTTGCCCCTTACGGGGGAGGTCCTCCGCGCTAGGCTGGACGGTGTTTGTCAGCAGAAAATTGTATCAGTCTGTAGGATTTTTGGTGAGAGCAATATATTTTATTACATTCTAGAAAATGGCTATTTCTGTCTACAGTTCTGTAGGTTATATCTTTAAAAGCCTAGAGGAAGTCGTTATTTTCTGCTAAGCTCTGTTAAGGTGCTAAAGCGATCTCTCCTGAGCCCTCCCCACTCCGTCTCTTCCATCCATAGACACGGTCCTCCGCTGCCCGGCCCCATGGCTGTCAACTTACCTCCCTGCCGGGGGTATGTGACACCCTGCCGCTGGGCTGGGCTCACCATCTGGCATCCAGGCAGCCTTGGTGCCCGTCCCCAAGGTCCTGGGGAGCGGGATCGTACGAGCCTCGGCAAACCGGTCAAGGAGATCCTAGCTGGAGGCAAATTCTGATGTAAAAAGTTAATTTTATGCATTTCTTCCTCAAGGAACAAGAACAGCTTTTTCATGCTGGTTGGCGAGGGCTCTGTCCAGCCTGCGCTGGGGGCTGTGCCGTGCCCTCGTGGCTGCTTGACAGGGCCGGAGCTGGGCAGGAGCTGGGCAGGGGATGCTCCCAGCTTCCAGCCTCCGTTTACTGTATATGAAGAATTTTTTCCATGCCTCTCCAGGGCTACTGCAGACTTTTGCAATTCAAGCATCTTCATTAACGCCTGCTTTACCCCTTTATAAATGTGCTAAATATAAAAGGGAGAAACAAAAGACATATTTGCTGAAAAAAAGCTGTAATTAACCAGCGTCAGGTGCCTGCAATGTAAGTGGGAAATCTGAACAAAGACAGTGGCGCGCATGAGTTAAGGATGTGAGTCAGCCTGAAGTCAGCATGGATTGTAATAGCTGCCTCTGGATTGTCTCCAAGACCTAATGCTGTACAAAAATAGGCTTCTATTTGTATTACACTAATGAGGGACGTCCTATACAGGCTATTTGGCCTTAGAGAGGGTTCTACATTGGCTCTGAGGAGGAGAGAAGTTTCTGTCTCTCTGTGATATATGTGTACTTCAAGACTTTGTATTTTGACTGGGAGTTCAATGTTCAGGAGCACTCAAATCTGAATTTCATGAAGGATATGCTTTTGCACCATAAAAAGTTGCAGCTGGAGTACCAAAAGGAACAGGTTTGATCAGAAACTTTGATGTTTTGTTTTGGGGTTGGTTTTTTTTAATGTTTTCAAGTCCGCGAGGGAACAGCATTCAGTGCTTGTCTTTCCCAGAGTCTGGGCTTTGAAATGAAGTGACCATATGTCTTTCATCACATCCATTCTACTCACCCCTGACGCGCTCGGCTTTTCTTTTTAATAGCAAGATTTCTCTTCTTGAAGAAGAAAACGTATTTCTGAGTGTTGCTGATTTGACCCCCTGTGACATCTCGTGTTTCCTTTCAAGCGAGTGATGCCTTTAGGAGAAGGCAGGTAGATCTGTTGTGCAGGCAGATGGGACATAAGCAGCTTGATTCACAAGGAGTAACAGAATCCGGGAGCACTCAGCAATGTTCAGAATGAATAGGTCAAGCTTTGCCCCATCAATGTTAGTCTGGAAAGATCCCCGTGCCAGTCTCAAGCCCCATAGAGTTAAATGGCAGTTAAAACCCAGTTGCAGCTGGGATGCACAAGGTATCCCAGAGGATTTTCCACTAATACAGGTAAAATTAGTAGTAGCGTTCGGAAGACATTACTCTACAGGTGTAAAGTATTAAATAGAGAATGATAACCATCCCGGAAAATTTAATAGGAAAGTCTGTCCCCATGAGAGAGTTTTGTGGGGTGGCTCTGCAGGGCTGGAGGGGGGTTATCGCTCTGCACGACCCCGGCTGGGCTCCCCGAGGGCGCGTGTCCTGCGGGGAGCATCGGCTCCCACCGCAGGCTAAAGCCGCCGTGGCCAAGGTTAATTATAGCTTCCACGGACAGAGGCCACATTCAGCCGAGTTCTTGCTACAGTGCAATCAGCCAGCGAGCCCTTCACCTAGCAGAGGGAACAGATGGCAGCGATAATCTTTAATAGGCTGCCACAGAAATCAAAGTAATGAAGCAGCTGCACGTTTTTGCACTGGAGCGGTTGAAAGCAGAATCTTCTGTCGGTGCTGATGCTCTGTGCGTAGCAGGGAAGGAAATTGGCATTGTTTAGTTTGGGGAATGATTTCTCCTTCTTTCCTTTAAGCCTCCATCTAGCTGATTTCTTGTCTCAAGGTAAAAAGGAGTTGACACGTTTCAAAATTCCCGTGACATCTTGACAGCTGAGAGCGTTAAGGTTGCTCGGGCTTTTTCAGTGATCAGCGTCTCAGAGGGGCAAAGGGACAAACTAGCAGGGACAACTTTGTCTTCAGATTACGGAAGCCTTTGTGTGGTAGATAGTCTGGTTGAGAAAAGCCTGCAGGGGAAAGCAAACAGAAGGAGCGACCAAGTCGTAATTTAATCAGAAAACCCTTAGCAGAACCGTAAACAAGGGAATACCTGACTCAAGGGACACCACGGAGAAATGGCAGCGTGCTGCATTCGGAGGTGGGATGCTGCCAAAAGGCTGAGATCCAGACTGCAAGGTGCTGCGAGACGGGCACAGGGGCAGGCAGGAGGGTGGAGGTGACACCAGGTTATCCAGACAGTCGAATACCAAAGGGGAAGCCTCTTCACTCAAAAGCAATCTAGACAGGGCTCTTGTGATGTTGTAAAAGGACCATTTATCTGCCCAAACAACCTCGGGAATTGCAAGGCACCTGCAGTCACAGAAGGGAGAAAGTCTCGGGCGAACCGCAGGTGATTTGTGTGCCTCAGGCGATCTCCGTTAATGGGTGGTTGAACCTTTGCTCGGGTGGCCAGAGCAGGTGATTAACAAGCCAGAAAGCCCAAATGTTACTGGCCCTGGGGGAGGTCGATGTCCTCCTCCAGGCTTTGCTCCTTTCCCGCATCTGCCTGGGTAGAAGCAGTTGCACCTCCAAACTGCTGCTCTGACGAGAACATCAAAATTAACCCTTTCTCTCAGCCTCACAGGGACCGTTCCGATCTCAAACTGAATCACTGAACAAGTTTGTAATTAAAACAGCAGACAAAATAACCATAAATCACAGCCTGTCACGGCGCGATACCCAGCAGCTGAAGAGAGAACTGTGAACAGCGCCTGACTGAAGTCCGCAGCAATAGGCAAGACAATGGGGGAGGGTAGTGCAGTAGACAGTGAATTATCTTTGCCATCTGCTTTTTGCTAACACCCATATATAGAAGAAACTAACATTTGGAAACACTGAGTGCTGATTGTTGTGCCTGTGGAATAATTTTCCACTGGATACAATTAATCATTAAGCCAATAGAAGACTTATCCCGGCATTGCTCCAGCTGCAACCAGAACACCTGCTGAAATTTCCAAGTTCAGGTTCGGCAAGCAGTAAGTTTTTAAAGGCTCAATCCTAAAGTTTAATCAGAAGATCCAGGGTTCCCCTCAGAAGTGGAGAGGGAAGCTGGGATGATGATGTGAACTCTGCAAAGAGTGGAGGGCGACTGGGAATTTTTAGGAGAAATGCCTTCATTTCTGCTGATGTTTTGGCTGATGTAGCTTGTCCCCAAATTTGGGTTTGGCCGTGTGCTTGGCTGAGGGTGGAGGGAGGCGGGCAGGGGATGCAGGCGTCTCTGCAAACACATGGAGTGAGACAACCCCTGCTTTGAGCACGTGGAATAAGCCAGGCAGGCTCAAGAGCAGCTAGTGGTAATCACAATCAATTACAGTTGATTAAAAGCCTTGAGAATCCAATATATTCCAGAGAAAAACAAATAGCAACTCTGCAAAAAAGGTAATCAATACCTAGCCAAGCAGCAAACAATTAAAAGGGGAAAAAATATCCCCGTTCGCCCTGACTTGTGTAATACCCTTTCTTCAGCTTCCCAGAACGTGTTGTTCCCAGCCCGGAGGCTGAAGCGGAGGGCAGGGTGCCGTCCCCGCAGCGAGCGTCCTGCCCTCCGCCCTGCCCGGCTGCCGGCCGTGCCCCGGCACGGTGGGTGCCGCGGGACCCGTGGGGCTCCTGGGTGTTTGCAGTTGCTTTTCTCTCTCTGAGCAATTAAAGGCACTGGAAACTTGCTCTGCGTCAGACTCCGTGCTTGTACAAAACATGATTAGCAGGATCTGAGTTGGTTTAAAGCTCGAGCAGCGCCGCAATGACAAGCAGGGAGCCTTGAGGTTGCTGTCGTCGTGCATCGGCCCTCTCGTGGTCTCCAGCGAGAGAAGTGGGAGCTCCCAGTAGCTTCCTCATGCGCTAGTAGCAATCAGAAAGCTTATAGTAGTTATCATCATTTTGCGCTGGCGAGAGCTGCGGTGAGTGGTGCAAGGTGCCGTCCTCTCCTTTTATCAAGCACCAGCCTCGTGTAGTGGCATTTCCATGATCAGCACACCAGCCCTGGCAGTAGCTGCTCTGCTCCTCTGAGGGCTGCAGCGATGCTGGGGGTAAAGCCAGGCGCCCCGCTGGGCTAGAGGTTGGCAGAGGGCAGGAGGAAGGTCTCCCGAGCCCTGCTGGGGCTGGCGTCAGCGCTGCCGAACTGGAGCGAACCCGCGATATAGCCCCAGAAGGTCTGGGGAAGGGATGCTGTTGTCGGCAGTCTCCGCTTCTGCTTCAGTGTTTTGGATGAAATGGAAAAGTGGTGTAAACGGTCACACAGTCGCGGAAAAGCCACACTGGCTGGTTGGAAAATTAGGACATTTGTTCTCTGAATTAGTTGGGGAATAACATCCTCAAAACATATTTTTTTTCTCTGTATCTAAACATCAAACTTGATTTTTCCACAAACTCCTAGATCTTTGCAACCTAATTGTTTTTTTTTATTTTATTTGTTTTACTGGAAATCCTTCCCTTTCCTCTTTTTCTCAAATGAAGTTATAGACAATAAAAGTAGATTTATTTTTTTTTATTATTATCCGTTTTGTCTAGAAGACATTTTCTGCTGAGGATAGAAAAGCTATCAGGGACAAAGTTTTCAGTCTACTGCAGCATGGAAGAATAATATTCTTAAAGGATAAATTTCACATAGCGCGGGCCCCTGTATTAACAAGTAGTCGTAGGTTTTGTTGTAATCCTGTTTCCCGCCCCGGGTGCAGCTCTCGGTGCCTCTGTGTGCCCTTCCCCTCCATGCATCCCTCCCTGCACGTGCATCTCGCTGCTCCTGCTCCGGGTGTCGTGAGCCTTCCACCCGCTCCCAGCGCCGCGGCGCGCAGCGCCTCGATTTCCTGACGCTTGTGCATCCGCCCTGTCGCTCGGGTTTGCTCCCTCGCTGTGATTTCCAGACAGCCTCCGACACGCGCTTGGATGCAAGTTGCTCTTGCGCTGTTTATATGTGTTTTCAGAACAGCTCTTGGATGCTTCGAGTAACATTAAGAAAGGAAAAGAAAATCAACGCTAGTGTGCAGCTAGAGGGAAAGGAAGGCTTAGGGGGGTTGAAGTTTATTGCCTGTTGAAACACCTTCCAGAGATAGCTTTAGTACCAGAATTTTGACTAAAATTTCTGATTTTGGAGACTTTTGTAATAAATTGGATCATTGGCATTGAGACTGTGGATCACTGTTTGAGATTCTGCTCAGCCTGGAGTTCGGGTGCAAGGGACGCTGCATTTAGAGGTTGCACAAAGCACGCCCGCAGACAGGTTTCCACCCAAAAGCCTGGGCTGCCTTGCTTCATTAACGTGATAGAAAAGTTTACTCTCTGGCATGAAGCGGCAAAGAGAATTTTCTGTGAAGAAAACTGAAAGTGAACAAGACGTTATACAAACCATTAAAAATTTGCCTTTTTTTGTTAGCAACAGCTTCTGGCAAGATGAATAATTTGGAAGTGAAAATCATATTTTGAGACAGAGCAGGAGCCCTTGATCTGAAACTAATTTGTTGTCAGAAAGAGTTAGGGGATTTTAAGTCGGGCTTTATCTCAAGCAGTATAACGCAATGTAAATACATATACCCGCTCAGCTCCTCCACTCTGCCACAACAACTTCATGCTACTCTAAATCCTCTTTAAAATGGTGTGAAACCAATGAGGCAGGTCCAGCATATATTCATTCCTCTTTAGCTCCATATGCTCTGGCGAACAGTCACGGAGGTGACTCGAGGCAGTTTTGGAAAAGCACGCAACCAGGTCACAGCAGAGGTGTGGCTCGGCGGCGGAGGGGCACTGGATCGCCTCGTGGGTGAGGATGAGAGATGAGGGTCCTGGATGGGCAGAGCTGGAGGGCAGGAGTACCAAACCCGAACCCCTATTTATGGGGCATTGTGGTTCTTTTGTCTGCACAAACACCCGTCTGGACGCCCCGTGCCCAGAAGTGGAGCGCTGCTCCTGGAGCTCTCTTCCCCCGGATAGCTGAGGGCTGGGGCGGGCTGACCCTGGTCTGTAGTGAGGGTGACAAATCCGACCTGCCACGAAAAGTCACTGGCGCCGCAGTTTGAAACCTTCCTAGGAAATAAGCAAAGGAATTGGTAAGGGTTGGTCAGATTATTTACTGCCAACAATTTACACAAATAATTCTGATATTTTTGTTCAATAATTTGCGGTTGCTTTTTTTTGTCATTAATTGCCCAGCCATATAAATAGTGCTGTAATGCTCAATTAATGATTAATTCAGTGATTGCCACCTTTCACCCTCAGTTGTACATAAGTGAATGCAGCTGTTGTTCCCTTCTGGAATGAATATTGATTGCCCAGTGAATCTCCCACATCTTTATTCACAAGTAGCAAAGCTCCCATTTGGCTGCGATTTCCATGAAGGAAAAACTGATTGCAGAACCAGGGCTGGGGGAAAACCTGAAACGCGTCTTTTGCCGTGCAAGGAGTATAGCCAGAAAACATGCTGGGACCCTGCGTTTCTAGTCACACCTCCCTTTTCTAATCGCATTCACCCCCTCTTAGGTTAGTACAGCAGCCTGGTAGCTGGGCAGGTCATTGAACTGCTGCCTGCTAGGGACGCTGACCGTCGCGGGGCGTCCTCCCCGTCCTCAGGCAGGCGGCTGCGATGCCGTCAGGGCCAATTCTTCCGCTGGAGCAAAGGGGGCACCTCCACTGAAGTTAACGCAAAGGTGATGCTGCAGCGTGGAGCTTCTCGGCGGGTGGGGATGGGTAGCGCTACGCTGCCTCCAGCTACACCATCGGTTCCGTGTCGGGGTTACTTCATGTTTCCTGCTGAAATTGCCTCTCTGCTTGCCTGGAGTCGCGACCTCCGGTGCTGTCGGAGGAGCTCAGCCATCATTGGCAAAGTTGTGCTGCAACACAAGTAATTTGACGGCGAGCGGGATGGCTGTCAGATTCCTGTGTGTGCTGAGTAAACAGGATCACACCATAAAGACTTAATTATAAAACCTAATGGTGTAAGACTATTATGATTTGTGGAAAATTGGTCATTAACTGCAGGACTATGAAAACCAAACATTTTTCCCTGACACTTCCACTCAGCCACACTGAACAAACACATGCTGGAAAATTTAGAAATGTAACACATTATTCAAAGTGGTTAAACACGATGGGCTTAATTTTACTGGGCTCGTTTCTAGTTGCTGAAGTGAGTTTGGCTGACACATTTACAGCCTGGATTACACGCCAGTTATAAGCACTTTTCCACAAAACGTAGCTGTGACCTGTTGGAGCTGGTGGGCAGCGATGGAGGTCTGCCTCCGGGGCGGGCTGAAAAATAACTTGAGGAGGGGGCAGTTCCACCTTTCTGATCCGACAGACACTTCCCGCTGCCGTGACAATAGCTCCCCACCTCTTCTCCCTGTCTGAGATGATAAAGCAGAAAACCTCCCAGCTGGCATCAGCTGGGGCGACACGTGCCGACGCTCCCAATTAGCCTCCCCGATTCAAGTTTGTATCCAATCAAACATAGTATTAATGAGAATTAGGTCACTTTTAATTAGCTGCAGCTAATATAGTGGATTCCCCTCTCCCAAATACATCACTTCTTCTGATATTAACCATCAAGTAGTCTTTCTCAGAGCAATTATCCCGTCAAAACTGGTTGCTCTCATGGTTAACAATTTTCATACTAATGCATTAATTGCCCCTGGCTTACCCACCGTCTAATCAGCAAGGTGGGTATTAGTTTCTGGAAGTGATTGATTTCAAGGGACTTAGCGCTTAATTACATTTTAGCAAAGTCTGTTTTGAGTCCTTAGAGAAGAGAGGCGTTTTCTGTTTGGCTTTGAACTTACCGTGTTGGAGGGATCTAAGTATCTAAATGATTCCATTCATTCTTAAGCACGCTGGTCACGAGATGGTGGAGTTTTGTCACTTCTGATTCATCTTTGCCCAGAAGAGCTCACCCCAATTGTAGGGTTTGCATTAATAAGTAAGTTTGCTTTAAAAAATAATGATTACATTATATATATCTGCATGTCAGGGATGGATGGAGTGATCTCTCAAAATGTAATTTGTATATCAATCAGTTAACTCAATGGTTTGGGATGAAATGTGCTATATAAATGCAAGACCATAATTTATCTTCTTTCTTTTTGTGTCTCAACATAATTGCACCTTTATTGCCCACTCTCACTCACCAGAAACAAGAGCTGCAGGGCTGGGGCAGAACAAGCGTCCATCTCAAGCGGTGCCTGTCTCTGACAGCACTCGTCTCAGTGGCTTCAGGGGACGTTATAGAAACCTCACGTAGCCAGGTCTGGAATAATCGTCTACCAGATATTTTCATTTTGCTTTCTCCACCTTGATTATCCAGAGACGGGATTAAACCCAGAAGTATGATACTAACATACTGCAGGTTAAAAAAAAAAATACGGCACCGTTATAACAACCCTGGAGAGTCTGTTTTCCTCCTCATCTTGCATATCCCATGTATTTGTATAAACCTATAGGCTCAGTACGCCTCTGGTAGCTGTTTCCTCTGCACGGCATGAATTCGTTTCTTTCACTACTTTTTGCCACTTTCTGATTGTATTGACAATTCCCACTGTGCTTGTATTGTCGTCGTGGTACAAGAAAGGACAAATAATATTCCCCTGGCTGGTCATTGCTGCAAGGCCAAATGTAAGTTCCTCGTACAAAATCTGGTGTATAAATAGATAACTTAGTTTAAATGAGAATTGATACAAGCCTTTCAGGACCCTCAGAGAAGAGAGAGCACATAGCGGGATTCAACCAAAGAAATTCCTTACTGCGACAAGGACACAGAAATGTAGCCGTGACCTTCCTCTCTCCTCTGCTCCTGCTGTTTTACCAGCTTAGGGATCTGTTGTGGCGTGTTGGAAAAAGGCTTGCAGAGGGTGGCGTTTGTGGAGCCGATGTTCTGGGGCCGTCTCTGCCTTGACCCTCACCACCGGCTTGCCTACCACGAAAGGGCTGTGCTCAGCGACGCCCGTGGGCCTTGCAGTCACAGGCCCTTCGCTCCATCCCTGCAAAGAGCTGCCTGTGTTAATTTTGCAGTGGCAGCAGATGCTCCCACCGATCAGCAGGAGTCGACCTCTGATTCCCTTTTACTGCTTCTGAAATTCACTTTTGTTTATGAGTAGAAATGCTTTGGTGTTATCTGCCTGCAACCCCAAAGCAAGAGATCTTCAGCTAATGCATTGATTTCTAATGATGCAAGTAGCTTGTGGGAGGGGGAAAGGGACATGGGAGGAAGAAAACCATTATAAGGCTTTTGTTTACAACCTGTAGGAATTTCTTTATAGTCAGGCCCTTTTATGAGAGAGAAGTACAGACAGGTCTCTCTGTTCCTGTCATATTTTTGCCACGGGCTTATTATTTCTTCTTAGAAATGGTCTCATTAATCAAATGTTCTGGGAATGCACGTGATCAGTGGTATCCAAATCACTAATCGTCATTAAGAAGTAATGAAAATTCATTTTTGCCTGCAGTAGCCTAGACCTTACTTACAGCAGAAGACATTTTCCCCATCTCCCCCCCAGCTCCAAGCCAAACGCTGGCAGTAACAGCAGGCACCTGCAGGTTCCAGGAGGGGCTTGCCAATTCCAAAGGTGAAGACCAAGAAAAGCATGTCCTGTGGGCTAGCAAAGTTTGAAATAATGTGCAACACTTACTACAGAGAGACAAATATTTGGGCTTAGCTGTGGCACCCGCACTCAGCGCGGCGTACAGAGCACAGGTACGGAATCCCAACGGCGGCACTTTCCGGGGGTGTCCTGTCCTGTGCCTGTCTCGGTGGGTGCTTGCACTTGAATTCCCTATGGCTGAATTGCTTTGACCAGCTTTAACTTACTTGGCTCAAGCAACTAACAAACATACAGGTGGAGGAGGAACACAAGGAATTAAGCAATGCACGGCAAAGAAAGTCATCCCTCTTACGTTCCTCCACCAGCTTCCCCGTCCACCCAGCGTCCGCCCCACACCTCAGCTCTCGAGGGGCTGCAAGGCTGCCCAGGCGATGGCAAGGCCTGTGGAGCTCCTTGGAGGAAGGGCGCGTTAGACGCTCCAAGCATCGTCATTGCTAACCCTCCCACGCCTAAATAGCGTCACAGCTGCCGCTTTCACCTGCCCTGCCCACGCCGTGACACAGCCAGGAGCTGCCGCCTGACGCAGCGGTACCCAGCACGAGGAGGCTCCTGACGTGGGGCGGCGGCGCGGCGGCTGTGGCTCTGTGCAGGCTGGCCGCGTTCGGAAGAAAAACCGCTGGAAGGGGAGGGGCCGGAGAAAGTGGTTTTGTACTTGAGAAATGATAAAACTTTGATGTCTTCAAGCCAGCTCAAATGGCAGACAGGCAGCTCAGACAAACGTATAAAACATCAAAAGGCACAGGGTGGAGAGCAGCGCCTGAGAGCTCCAAATATAGCTTGCCGCAATGTAATTCATTCCTAAAGCAGAAAGGCGAAACTTTGCCGTAACATGTTGTGTTGCAGCCCCATTTCCACATGTGCAATGAGCCAAGATGAAAAGGACTGCGGAGACCTGTGCATCGCTCTTAAGTGATTAAACTAAAAAAAACAGAAAAATTAGGTGTGTGCATAAAAAGTTAACAGAGGATATGCTCAACGTGTGCTAAAACATTTTGCAGCTTGCTAAAGAGCAAAAGAAAAAAAACCCGCCCCAAAACCCAAGGTGTGAAAGAAGACTTTGAAGTTACGACAGAGATTGAAAGGATGTATTTGGAATTCAGTTTTTGTAGTTCATTGTATAGGGTGTTTAATTATTAGAGTTAAATTGGTTTATTTGCAGTTACAGTTTAACTATGAGGGGGATTATTTGTTGCTTCTTGGATGAGCAGGGTACAACAGTTCCCACGACAGCAGCATGCGGCAGCAAGAGCCTTCCAAAAGCATAAAGCTTTGCTTCTGGAAAAGCAAAACTCCTCCCGACAGCCGGTGGGAGATGGAGGCCTGACTCTTATCTCCACGTAAGCACACGCTCGGTGGGAGACTCGAGTCCTCGCCACTTCAATTACTTTAATAAATCAGGGGAACTTGAGAATGCGCTCCCAGCTCCTGTGCCCTTAAAGGCGCGCGAGTGTTTTTTCCGAACTCATCCTCCAGCCCTGAAGAAGGGACCTCAGCGGTGCCGAGTGCGGCACAGACCCCTCGCAGCCCCCGCAAAGGGGCGATTTCCCCCTCGCGCGGGGCTGAGCGCAGCTCTTGAGCGGCAGCAGGCGCAGCGTTAGCGGAGAAGAGCTCGGGCACTGCCCGGCAGCAGCGGGAGCAGCCAGGAGCTTGATGCAGGACATGACACCCTATGGCACAATAATTATACATTTGGCTTTTCTGGAATTACCAGCTAATTTATTCCTTCTGACTTGGGCAATTCTTTTCAATAAGCTGTAAATATCCCTGATTCATCTGGCTTTCGTTTCTGTATCATTAAACAGAAGGTCTTCGGATAAGCAAGTGGGTGTAGTAAGAATCTCATTATTAGTCAATGCTAATTAATGTCCACTTAAACTAATTATTAACTGGGTTTAATAATTTGTAATGCTGATCTCTCTAAATAACCAGAAATTATTACAGGGAATGCTCAGCTGAGAACTTAATTAACCATTTGTTGCATAGGTCTTTTTTGTCAATTGTGTGGCAATTGACAGTATCCTGTATGCTGTTAGTAAACAGCATTTCTTTGCTAATTTATATCTATCCATAGATAGATAATTTATATCTATCCATAGATATAAATATTATCAAACCGTTATTGAATCTAAATCAAAGATTTAATTAGGCAGTTTAAAACACTGCTGTGTATTTATCACAACCCAAGAGCCAAACGTAATGAGGACAGTTTCTGGGTGCTTTGCCTGGAGGAGCACCAGCCCTGCAGGCCAACCTTCGGCGCAAGGTCGTGGCTTTGGGGAGCTCCCAGCAGTCACCCAAAAAGTCCACCAGAGGCAGCGTGAGGTGAAAACCAGCGAAACCAGCTTGCGACCTCTGTGTGCTTTCTAGAGAGGTTAGGACATAATTCTTTTTTTTTTCTTTCTTTGTAAAAAAAGAGGTCTAGCTGACTGCGGTCCAGGCACGTGTGCTTCTTGCATCCCACAGGAATCCTCAGCCCAGGGCTCGAGGGAGCAGGGTTCTCTGGCTACTTCTCCCAGCAGCGACAAGCTGCCCTTGGAGATGGTTTTCAGAAGAGCAAATCTGCCCAGATAGGACTGAACCTGCATTTCTAGAGCAGCCCGAGCATTTTAAACCTGGTGTGCAAAGCGCCAAGGCGCTGTAACAGACCCAGGCAAGATGTCGTAATGGCTAGATTATCTTCACAGAAGCCATTAAGAGCATATAATAGGGAATTAGGAAGCTTTCATCAGCAGTGTGGGGATGAGGAATAAGCATGCACCTAATCTCTAAGCAGAAAGCTTCTACAGCGAGCCTTTCTCTTTCTGTCGGTGTGATTGTTAAATATACAAATTATGCAAAGATAAAGAAATCATTAAAATGCAATTATTTCAGCGATATAAGTTTATGGCTATATAAGTACATTAAAAGACCAACTTTGTAGGTCTTTATGTGCTTAATAAAACTGAATAATTTGCCAGAAAAAATCCTTGGTGGCAGTAGCAAGTAAATTTTGTATCGCCATTTGACTTCAAGCATACTCCGGGTATATAAAGAAAAAAGGTTACTATATTTCAAGCCACATGTTTCCATATTGGGATGAAGTACGACAATTGTAGGGCAGGGAAAAAAAAGGAGAGAATGATGTGTAGATTATCTCTCCCTCACAGCACGGTCTGGCGTTGAAACTATTGCCAATGGAGAGTGCTCAGCCAGGGGTGGAGAAGGACAAAAAAACCCCAAACCACACACCGTCATCGACAAATTCTCAGGTGAAACGGAACCGTTTCAGCATCACCGCTGTGTTGAAAAGGGCTGAACCGTACTGGGTACTTCTGCCTGGCTCTGTTGTTTCACAGTGGCCAAAATGCCAAGCTGCTCCCCGCGGTGTTTGGGAAATCTCTGGACATGGGTGTGCAACGAAGGATAACATGCTTACAGTTTGTGGAAGACTGAAGAAGATTGTTGATGCTCTCATTCATAATTCTTTACCCCATCTTTTGCTTGATGAGGAAACCTGATAGACATAAACCTCCCTTGGTGTGCCCCACGTCACAGGGTTTATTCAAAAGGGTGTTGGGCCATTGGGTGGAGACCTGGAGAGCCGATGGGCTTCCAGCGTGGCGGCTTCACAACTGACCACGTCCAGGTGATGAACTGACTTGTAGAGAAAATAAACAAATGCAACCTCCAGTTGAAGCCGTGGCACTCATCTGTGATGAAGGTGCTCCGAGCTGGCTGGAAGAGATTTCTTTCTTTAAAGCTCCCTGGGGACTGGGGCTTACATGAAGTCTGTGTCTGCCTTCAGGGACCACGTCGTGTCCTCAGAGGAGCAAACGCAGCAAGCGATTGTAACTCTTGCCCTTACTGTGCGAGGCAGAAGCACGTGGCGAAAGGAAAAGTGCAAAAAAGATGGTTTTGTTTCTCTAAGTGGCATTTTCAGAGAAGGTGGCTGCAAGATTTCATTAGCTATTGATCATTTAATGAAGAGAGTGGCATTTCCAAGCCAAACCTAACCCAGGATAAATAAATACATTGCGGTGAGACTACAGCTTTGTGTTCATCCTTGTACGAAAAGGCAATTATAAAGCAGTCACATTGCCTCAGTCTATAAAATCTGCAATTCACCATCATGAATAGAGATTACAGTGTGTTCTCTGGTCATATTTGAGAGGTAACATCTATCCTGGTATTTATTTATGCAAACAAATGTGTGTAAATATAAGGATCTGTCTCTTTGCAGACAACTGGAGGAAAAAGAGGCAAATGGAAAATGATGGAAAAGTGGAGGAACATCAGTACAGTGAGTGTTGCAAGAATCCTGAAAAACCACACTTCTCTTTAAATGGAAATGGGATAAAAATCTGCACAATCAAACCTCCCTTTTTGCTTTTCCACAGTGTGCTGACACTCTGAGGAATGAACGGTCCGGATCCCTCCCCGGAGCCCATGTGCTAAGCTGCACCGCCCCAGCACCGGGCTTATTTTCCATTTTAATCCTTTTTCATCCTTCTCCTCCCAGGATGAAAGGGAAGAAAAAGTTCTCTAATCAGATTCATTCGTTACAAGCAGAAGTTGCTCGTACGGGGCCCTATTTCTCTAGAAAGTGGTTTCCTCTGTGAACATGTGTCTCACTGTCAGTACAGCCATTAAAAGACCTTGTAGCACAATAGAAAACATTCATTGCAAAATCCAAATGCTCATTAAAATACTGAAAGGTGCTTAACAATCTGCGAGCGCATATGTAATGGTATTTCTTGCATGGGCTCTTCCAGTGCCAGCTCTGAAGATGGTCTTATCTTGGCTTCTCATTCTCCTCCTGTAGCGAGACCTCTCAGGACGTGTCACCCCTGACTGCAGTAACTTTTGATGGCGGATGTTGATCAAGGACATTCTTCCCAAAGGAATCTCTGCCAAAAAAACGAAAAAGGAATTTTGTTGAGTTTAGCCGTTTAAGGTTTTCCCCAGTCTTTTTATTTCTCTGCCTATCTACTAATTCTAGCAGGTCCACGGAACAGGGTCAGGATCTGGCCAGGCAGCCTGGCCTCCTGGGGTGCCCAGCTCCCCCTCCCCGTACCCCCTGTCCTGCGGAGGGGCTGCCCAGGATGGATGCAAGGTGTCAGGGAGCACGTTTCCCCACCCAGCTCATCTTTGACTTCATATATTCATGAGGCCAATAAGGCACAGTGCTACGAGATGATGTATCGCATGTCCCAATCCTTAGGGATTAGAGGACTTCATGGTAAAAGAGATTATTAGTTAAACACTGGTGTGTTTGTGGTTGAATAATTGCTGTACCTGAAATCCTCTTCAATCAGCATCCTGTGCTGAAAATGCCATGCATCATAAATAAGGGGCTTTAGCCTGGCTCTTTCGCAGTGGTCCCTGGAGACAGCAGAAGGAATCAATAATAAATTTAAGACCTGGCAGGTTTCAGGCTGCTTGAGCTCCTGAAATCAGAAACCCCCATCACCCGAGACACAGGCTGTATGGACAAGCAAAAGCCAATGAAAATGTTGTTTCCACATTCATTTAACTTGAGGATAAAAGGTACGAAAGGCTGAGATTAATGTCCCACTTCTCACATCCACCCTTGCAGGTATACAGGAGGTGCAGACTGAAAAAATTCTTTGCAAATTCTGATTATTTTGGCTTGTCTGCAGAAGATAAACGTGCTCTGTACAAACACAGCCTGCCAGGCTGCATGCTGGGGACACAGCCCAGACGCAGAGCAGCGGGGTTGTGCTTCCCGCATGCTTTAGAAAGGGCTGGGCACCAAAAAAGCCACATTTCCAAGTGCTCGGGAACTCGGGCACGTATTAGATGTATATTTAGCTTCATCTCCATAAGTAGCCTGACATCTTATTCAGGAAATCTCTTTAGGTTTCAGTGGATGAGACCGAATACATGTATGTGAGCACATGGAAATGCCGAAGCAGTTGTGTTTAAAGGCACAAGAGGATCTGTGTGTGTGTGTGCGTGTGTGCGCTGCGTGAGTGCCAGGGTGTAAGTGCACATATAAGAGATTTATCAAGTATGACTGTTTAGCAGACAGGAGAAGAAAAATGAGAGATACACCTAAGAGTGGTTATGGATCAGTAATTTTCTGAACAATCATTCTGTAGAAAAAGTGGATGGGTCTATGTATGTGACGATAAATGGGAATTTCAGCTGAGAAAGTATACTCTATTTTTTGTTTCAGCAGGTACCCCTTTCCTGCTCCTTTTTATTTTACTTTATGCTATTTGTGGTGTCTTATACCTGGGAGACTACCATTCAAAACTTTTTTCTTTTTCTAACAGGAACACTTCAATTGTTAAAATAACCCTTTTAGCTCTTCTGCTAGGAAACGCTCAACTGCTCGTCCTCTCGCCGCTCCCCTCTCCCGCGAGCCGAGATTTGGGCGGCTCGGAGGTGCCCTCCTCCGCTGCCGCCGATGGGCTCCCTTGTGCAGGACACGGCTCTGAGCCAGGCGAGGGTCGAGCGGCCAGACCCCGGCTGTGCTCAGACACGCGTCCTTCTCTGTGCTCTCTGATGGCGATTGTTGCCGAGAGGCGTTCCTCTTGCATACCCGGTAAACTGGCAGGTGAAGGACACATCCGACCCCGGCTAACCCTCCGCTGCGCTCTCTGGCTACGGACCGGACCCTGGTTTAGAGGCTGCCTGTCCTTAGGCCTTCTGTCAGAGAGAAGTGTGTTGCTGAGCCCAGGGCACCGCTTTGGGCAGGTGTTGGAAACGGCGGCGGCCAGGAGCCTCTCCATTAGTGCCTTCCTCGGACGACAGTGGTTTCTAGCGGCAAACCTGCCGAGGGACGGACTGTGCCAGGGACCGAAGCCCGTCTCCGTCCTCTGCTCCCAGCTAACATGACGCAGGGTGCCCACGGCGGCGCAGGGTCGGGTTTTGCCGGGTGGGACAGCAGTGGCAGGAGGGGACCGCGCAGGCACAGCTGGTGTGCCCGGCGTGTGCCCAGACCGCAGCCCCTCGGCCCCGCTCCGGGGCGGCCCCCGGCCCCCCCAGCCCCTGCAGCGCCCGCGGGCAGCCGGCTGCTGGCAGAACTGCTGCTCTTGGCTTCCCTCAGGAACTGAAGTGATTCAGTGCATCCCAGAAGCTCACCCAGGGATATTATAGAAATGTCTTAACCGCTGTAAGCTATTTTAAGACTAAGGGGAAAAAATACGAGCTATGAGATACTAGTGTAACTCCTCCGAGCTGTAACCTTGCTGGGTAAAACCAAGGTTGCAGCACAGAAGCACCGAGAGTCCATTCAGCATTGCTGGAAGCTATTTCCTATTCCTCTTTTTCTCTGGCTGATTTATAATATTGCTGAGGAATGAAGTGTTAAAAGTAAATCAATAAATTGCGGCGAGGCTCTCTGTGGCCAGCAGTAGCTTTTTGTCACGTTGCAGCGTAAGGGCGTGCGGCAGCCTTGCATTAATACACGCGCCTGCGAACCCACCGGTGCCATCCCCGGGAGCCGGGCGCTGTGCAGGGCACTCGCTGCTTTCGCCGTTTCACTCAAACCCTTCTGGCCGCGGCCATGTGTGCTCTGCGCTGCAGATGCCCGTGGAGACGGCGGAAGAGATCTGAAGGCATCTGGAATGGTGCTTCCAAAAATAGCTTATTGACATTAACGGGCCAGATCAAAGCAGAAGGGGTTGGAAAGCAGCCCAGATGGAAGAACGCATAAAAGGTAGAGTAAAATCATGCCAGTTAGGGATGGAGGAGAGGGGCAGGCAGGGAGGACCCCACTGAGCATGGGGGATCCTACCAGGAGTCAGCTGAAGCGAGTGAAATGCGAGGATGGGATGAGGCAGTGGCTGGGAGAAACCCCTTCCCCGGGACCCCGTGGTGTATCTGCTGCTGCCATTTACCTGCCACTTTCCAAGGGTGGGGACAGAGGCAAAAATTGGCAAAAATTAGCCAATAATTTCTTCTTCTCGGAGTCCATCTAACTTAGGGTTAGAAGGCCGCTTTAGCCCAGCTCTCCGGCAGTGTCACAAGCCCAGCGCCAGCACAGAGGGGCTGCCTTTCGTCTTTGCCAGTGTCCAGGTATCCTCCAGGAGTCCTTTAACCACTTTTCTAGCCTCATCACACTGAGAAGATGATCCAAAGTCCTCAGTGCCACGTGTTCAGCGAGGGTGTCAGGATCCCAGGGGCTGTGGAATATTTATGGGAAATTATACAGCTGGTTGAAAGTTTGCTGTTGCTTTCCCCCCACATGAAATTCTTGTCCTTTTTAAACCCCAAGCAAAACAGTTTAAATAGATCAAGACTTGCTTCCAACATAGCTTGCAGTGTGACTTTCCCCGGAACAGAGGACATTATTTCAAAACACATTATGCCGTGTCATTTGTTCAGATTCTTTCCCATTGACAGGCGTCAGCCTAGACAGATCGTCCTCCTGCTCCCTCCCGGCCGTCATCAATCTGCGCTGAACGCGGCAGCGCCGCTGAGGCTTTGACCTTCACCTGGCAGAGCTCCCCGGGCATTAACTGCGGAGCTTGCCGGTCACCTCTGAGGAAGGCAAATGCCATCTTCATGCCAGAGATACGGAAAGGGAAGAACAGAGGGGTTAAGTTATGGCTGAACACGCTACTCAGCAGCAGAAATTCCTGCCCACGGTTGGCTCAGGCAGGTACCGCTCGGACCTACATCTCCCGAACCGCAGCCCCCAAGGGCTGCCAGGGCTGCGGGTGCAGCCCAGAGCGAGCGGTGGCACCTTCGAGGGGGAACAGACATTTGCTACCCCCAGGGCTGGAATTTGAGTATCTCACTCTGGGGAGTTAAATGCGGTTCAGGCCAAGCTATTGCTGACTCCCTCCACCCAGCACGGTTTTCATTTTTGTCCTCCTTGATTACTTGAATTTGACAGCTCTTATTCATCCTCTCTCCGTGGCCAGCAACCTTGGCATTCAGCTCAGTCCTGTTCTCCCGAGGATGGTATTAATTAGATGCTAAAACTGTCGCCATGCTACCACGGCAGAAAACCTTCGCAGCCGGTGACCTGTGCTCTCCCCTGGTGCGCAGTGACATCGGCAGCTTTCCTGCGCCCGCTGCTCGCGTGGCCGGGCTTTCGCGGCTGGGCACAGAGCGAGCCGCGCCGCCCAAGAGCTGCACCAAAGGCGTCCCTGCCGACGGGCCCGGGTACAGCCGTGAGGGTGGGAAGAGCATCAGCAGAGCGGACAGATAAGGATTTTGCAAAGATCTCAGAACAAGAGCAATGTTAATGTTGTTAATGGCCAAACCCAACGCCGCCGTTCCCCGGTTTATTTGTGCTCAGACCGGGGCTGTGAGCCGCAGCTGGGGGATGTAGCTGAACGCACACAGACCATAACGCCGGTCCTCGGTCCCCAGAGTTGTTTATTCAGGTTCACCTGTTTGGCTGAATTTAGCCCCTCTTTTGGTGTATCACAGCTTACTTGAGAATTACAAATATAAAGGGTGTTTGAGACTTAGAGATCTCATTATAATGAATGCTTATATGGATTTTCAAGTTAGAGCTGCTTTTGTATTCCTTTCGGTTAATTACAAGCATCCGATTTTTAGCAATACCATGCTCAAATCCCACACTTATTTTGACCTTTTTTTAAAAAGTCAAGGAAAGCTGTGAAAAGATTTTCATTCTTAACAACATGTTTCTTTGACATTTCAGCTCTTCGTATCTGTAAGATGAAAAGAAATGCTGAGCGGTATTCACCTCATGTTGCTGCTTGAGAGGGGAGCTTGGTTTTATACACAAGTATTTTGTTAAATGCACTAAAAAAGAAGCAGTCCAAGGCCTTATCTCGTTTGAATCGTAGTCCAGAGCAAAATCATATTATGAGTTGGCTGCAAATACAATAGCGAGTAAAAGGAAGGAGGGGAGGGATGGTATAAAAGAGCAAGTGGAGACCTCCCGGCAGGGCTGTTAGTGCCTCCGAGGCGCTGTCCTGCTTTTGCACTTTCTGCCTCGCGCAGTAACCAACTCGATCCGTCCTGCAAAGCTCGGTTGAGATCATAAAGGGACATTGCGGCAGAGATCACAGCGAACGAGGGCCAGCTGGGGAAGAGGCACCAAAAATTGTGTAAGAATGAAGAATTTTCCTTTCCAATTTCATAATTGCCATAAAAATAGAACAAGTTCAGACATCTGAGGGATTTGGAGTAGCCTTATTGCTTACCATGGGCAACCAAAGAGATTATTCCATGTAACTACGTTCCCCTTGGGGTGTCTGCCTTGCTGTAGTTTGGAAATATCCAGAATTTTTACCTAGCAGAGTACTTTAACCTTTCCTACCTACTGCATTTGGAAAAAAATTTGGAAGCTATGTTTCACAAGCAAAAGACTGGTTTTTTTCCAGTTCCTTGCAGGTTTTCCTCAATTCTTTGCAACCTATATGCCTGTCTCTTTGGTCAGTGGATGTATGCGCATGCATGCACATACCACTCTGCGCAGAGGCTAATGCAGGTGCAAAGTGTTTGCGTAGGGAAACAGAACACGTCTTGAGGTAGCAGCGTCTGAGGAGGCACGCTGCGAGAGCAGCCTGATCAGAAAGCAGTTCACATGGCATCTACTTTTGTGTTGTTTCACAGCTCGCTGAGAGAGGCACGCACCTCATAAGGCTCAACAAGTCTTGGAAATATAAAGACAAAGCTCTCCCTTTCCTCCAGCAAGATGTTGCTGCTATTTAAGGTCTATTATCCTCCCTCTGCTCACACATTGCTACCATTAGTGTTATAAATGGGCTGGGTATACAGAGAAGAGAAGAGACCCCCAGGGTAGCAATTACTAGAACTGAATTGTCTGATGCAAAAGGCAGCATTACCCTGGTGTAATTTGATCATAAAATAAATTGCATTGCCCATAAACTTGCCGAATGGTAGAGTTTCCCCCACAGTTGTTTCCGTGCATTTGGAGCCAGAAGTACCGCAGGGAAATAGCCCAGCTCCGGCCTGCTGTGGCCACAGCCACGCTGAGACTCCAAGGAAAATTGTCACGGAACGTGAACAAATGAATATTCATAACAAGATTAAACTCATCTTTGACATGGTGCCAATGCTAATCTTCCCCAGCCGGGCCTGGGTGAAAACTGTGTGGAAAAATGTACCTACACCCTTGAGCAACAGCTCTTGGGTCCCTTGCAGGAAGGTGCTGTCCGTTGTGGGGCCGGTGGGCTCCTGTCCCCTTCCTGTCCCCAGCCCCTCCAGCACCTGCCCCCAAGCCAGAGGGGAGCTGAGCACCCGGCGGGGCCAAACCCAGCCCCACGCTCAGAAACCCTGGCCCTTCCCTGCCAGCCCCCCCCCCCCTGGACCTCACACCCCGCCTGGGTCCCCACCCAGCAAAACAGGCGGCTCGGGGCTGAAATTGTAGGCTTGATTACAGGGCTCTTTGTTAGGCAGGTAAACAACAGATCTGACTACAGGGCTGCTTTCGGGCAGGTAAATGACAGGCACTCGTACCTCGCCGTGGCGTGATGCTGGGGCTGTTGCAACTTCAACAGGTCTGAAGCGGGTCAGTGTTTGTACGGGGAACCTGCAAGGAAAAAGCAATAAGAAGTGGTGTTTATACACCAGGATGCACTGGTAGCGAACCAACGTCCTATTTGGTGCTAGGAAACATTGCTGTATTTTAGATCGAACTGCAGCTCCAATTATTTGTGGTTGTCAGAAATCCCAGTGTATCATAGACCGCAGTCCAGGCAGAAAGCAGGGTGCTGTACTGGATGCTGCCTCCTTCCCTTCTTGGCTTTTATTGCTGTGTATTGCTACAGATAATATCTGTGAGAATGCTAATTGCATCTTTAGTACACTGCTACGTGGTGATCAGATACCAAGGTGATAAATAGTAAGGACTAGGAAGGAATAGCTGTTGTAAAACAGCAGGCTTTTTAGTGCAAGGCTGGGCATGCTCTATCTTGTATCCATAGCGGCGCTCTAAATTCTTTCTGTACTTTCTGTAAGAATCCAGATTCTTGCAAAAAAGGGAAAACGTACCCCAGACCCCTGGGCCTGAGGCTGTAGGTTGCTCCCCCTCTCCCCGTCTGCTTCCTCTCCAAGCACTGGGAATTAGGATAGAATAGGATAGGATAGGATAGGATAGGATAGACTATTTCAGTTGGGATGGACCTGCAAGAACATGGCTGAGGCAGCCTGGCCGCCCCCCACTCCAGCCCTTCCAGCTCCCCCGGCTGCTCCCAGCTCCCAGGCACCTCCGGGCGCTGCAGAAAACTCCCAGTGCCCCCCCATCTCCTGACATCTCTTTCTCCGGCTGCTTCAGTCATCTTTCCCCTTGCTCCAGCCGCCCCCTTCCCACCCCACCACCCCCCCCCCCAGCATGGCAGGGGTCCCTGGCAGCGCAGCCACTGCTGGGGCCTGGCAGGAGATGGGTGGCACCGCCGGGGATGGGGCAGAGCCCAGCTCAGGGACCCCAATTCAGGTGTCAGAGTGTCTGTCGGGACAGCCCCTCTCCTCCTGTCCCAGCTGGGCTCGGCTGTGTGCTGGGAAACGTGAAGCCAGGGGCTGAGAAGTTGAAGTAGTTTCCTATCTAAGGCATGTGACGATTGAATCAAATTACATAATTTAAAAATGTATTTTACATGCCAGTTCCTATCGTGGGGGCAGCAGGTTTCCATTTATGGCCCCTAGATCCATCTGAAACCAAGGATGTCTGTACTCTGTTGATTAAAAATCAGAGGAAGAAGCCACAGCAGCAGCAGCAGGGATGAGGAACTGACTCTCAGACATGCAGCGGAGCTGTGAGGCTGACCACGTAACAGCCCCATTTCTTGTAAGCAATATGAAAAATCACATAATGCAGCAGCAGAGAGAAGATCACAGTCCACGGAGAGATGTAAATTCAAGAAAAGCTTGATCTCAATACCACTTGATGGTGAGATTTTTAACTAAAAGCAGTCGCGGATGAAGTTTTGCTGCAAGCCATGAAACAGGAGGGTCGAGAGCTTGCCTGGAGAAGACATCATCATGAATAAATAAATAAACCTAAGTGAAGACGAGAGATCTAAAGCATCTGAAATTGCAATAGCACTGATCACAGGGCTTCACTGCCGTGCATTTGATCTGCCAGTATAATCCTAAAACGGGAACGGCCTACAAATTGCAGGATATGGATTTGCCTAAGAAACTAAGTCATGCGTTTGAGAAGATCACACATTTTAATTACAAATGACTGTGGTATCTATAGCTGCCTTTTCCAGAGCAGGTAGAACTATGGTACTGAGATTTGATTGTACAATACCTAGTTTTACCCCGCAAAATGCACGCTAGCTTGAATGTCAGCGTTGGGCAGTCCATCCCACTTCCCTCTGATGCAGCCTCAGCCCGACGGGCTGCTCTCAGGGGCCTGGTTTGGGCACTGGAGCCCTTTTCGGTGGTGTCGGTGCTGCCGGGGCTGGGAAGGAGGGGCGGGATGGGTTGGAAAGGCTGTCCCCTGCAGCGGGGAAGAGGAACAGATTTAACTGACCACGTGTACGAGGGGGAAGGGGAGATCAGGAGAGAGACGCATTTTTAGGAGGGCTTTCTGCAGCTTTTCCATCAGCGCTGCTTCTTCCCCTGGCTCACCTCTGCCTTCCTTTCGGTTCCTCACCCGCCCCTGTCGGGCTGGCAGAAAGGAGAGAGCTGGGGCTGGCGGCAGAATGGCTTGTTTGAATGAGAATAGCAATAACTTACTGCCTTTAACAGTAAAACCCATCTGTGATGCAGGAAGGAAGGGAGTTTAAAAGGGATCTTGGTACCATCATATAGCTGCTAGAAAGGTCAGGGTTTTTTTTCTTCTTTCTGAATATTCCAAGCGGAGGTGAAGGACCAGAGGAGGGTGTGGGCAGGAGTCAAGGACAACGACATCCCCAGCCCGATGCGCAGGGTGCAGCATGGGCAAGGCCCGATTGCAAACTCCGCCTGTGCCCAGCCCCAGGTTCCAGCAGCGCTTTCCGTCCCCAGAACTGCAGCTTTCCCCGACAGATACCCAATATTACACAATATTTAATTTTCTGCTTTCTTATCTAAAAAAAGCTGCTGGTTTGGGGGACTTGCAAGCACAAACTTTGTAATTTTTTTGAGGTTTACTTATTACCATTTTGCAGACACCCCGCGGTGGGTATCATTTGGTGGTACAACACCCGCACGGTCACCGTATCCCGCAGCAACCCCGCCTGAGCAACGTGTGGAATAAGCAGGTTCACGCAGAACGCACATACACTGCGCGTTTCGTAAGCGACAGGCTGGTTCCTGCCGACCCAGGCTACCAGCGCCCGCGCTGCATCGCTCGCTCCTCTTTTGACAGTTGAGCTACACAAACATCCTGTCTGTTGCTGTGTAATTATATTTTGATGCACACATTTTCCATAGTTTTCTGAATGTTTTCTGTATCTTTTGATTGTCACAAGAGGAGAAAAGCTCCATAATATTTTGGGAATGAGGAGGAACCTGGGAGGAGACCAGAGGTTATATGTCAGGAGGAAGGCTGCAGGAAAGCGATAATTTCATAATTTGGAGGTCCTGTGATGACAAACCAACTCCCTATGGCTTTGGAGAGATATGTGAGAGCTGGAGGGATGATTTGGGGAAAAGTTTCATCATTTATACACCTAACAGTCCTTTCATGGAGGTAACAGTATGTTTGTCTCCATTCCTTTTGGTGTTTAGTAGATGCAAATTTAATAACTCATTAGGATTAATAAATTCATTCGGAGGTTACTTCCAGGTTAGCCTCATGATGAAATAAATGGCATTGGAAATCCAATTAGACACAACGGTACAATAATTATATAAGAACGTAATCGCCTCTCTGCAAAAGCAAGACAGGTGCAGAATTTCAAACCTTTTTGCCATGGAAAACCACTAAATTACACGCAGTGAAATGGGATTTGCAGCTGTAAATTCGTGCATTCATGCTTACCCTAAGGTGGTGGTGGAATAACGATTGCTCAAGACAAGCCCAAAGATAAACACACTTTCAGGGTCACAGGCAGGAGACCTGAGCTTATTAAAGTACGTTCTAATACTTTTCAAGTTATTTTCCTTTCCACAGTATGCTATGTATGGCACGAATTCAGGGGCTCAGAAATTCTGTGTTATTTTTATAGAGATACTACTAAATCTGTTGACCCTGAACAGGTCCTGCAAACAGAGACTTTTTTATAAACAGCAAGTGAAAAAGAAATGAAAAGGTTTCAGATCTTTGAAAATAGTTCACGGAAGGTCTTCTAAGAGCTGAGTATCTTACCTGTCGCAGACCTGCGTAAAATGAACCCTGGTGCTGCACACATGCAACTTGCTTGTGAGACACGCTGCTGCATTTTAGGGAGCTGGGATGGAGGTGACAAGCAGGGGCTATACAAGTTAGTTTAAGTGCTCTGAATATGATTAACTAGTTTCCATGAAAAGCAGCCGGTTTCTGTACCTCAGGTCCTGTACTGCCTTCGGGAGACGGGCTGCGGGTACCCGCGGGCACACCGGGAGACCTCGTTAGGGGTTGTGCAATTACCAGCCCCGGTTTCAGGCAGCTTCAGGGTCTGGACGTGGCAGTTCATCATGCTGTCCAGCAAGACCCAGAGAGCATCTGGAAGATGAAAGACAGTTGGTGCCTATAGCCTGGATATATATAACACCTTAATAACCTGGGGAGTAACAGCATCAGGAGAAGCTGCTGGATATTACTCCCAGGACTGGCAGGATGCCCCATATTTCTTTAGTGGCTTTTGACCCAAACTATGTGTGCCTTTTTTCCCCAACTTTCACATCCTTTCTTCTGGGTCTGAGGAAATGCAATATAGCACTTTGCCACAGGTTACAATCACAACGACAGGAAAATAACCGGGAGCAGCTGGGCTTTGCAGTGCCGGTAGGCAGTATTTGCCTTGTCTGTAAAGCAGCTGAAAGGCAGGTCCCAAGGAGTAATTAGCACTACCCAGAACCACGTACAGCCACTCTGCAAGGAAAGAGTGGGCTCACTGCAGCGTTATTACCTCCTGGTCCTTCATGCCAATTTTCTGATTAATAACGTCCCAAGCCACTTGATGCACCGTTGATTCTAAATTCAATAAAAAGAACTGGCAGCTGCTGGCAAGGCCACATCATTTTTCCTCTAAAAATGCAAGGTAGCAGCACGTTTCCAAGCAGGGTAAGGTGGTGGGGAAGCCCCCGGAGAGCTGCCGTCCTCCCTCGGGGAGAGACCGAGCCTCCTCCGCAGCGGTGGGGTCTGCTGCTCTCCCGGGGGTCAGACAGCAAGGGCAGCGTGGTGTCCCTTGGGATTTGGTGGCAGGTCCTGGTGTTCACTCCGACAGTGCTGCGGGAGGGGAGGGAGGGCATTTCTGAGGTCCCCGTACTGTTTTCAAGACATCACTGCATTAAAGGAAAAACCTCACTTTGTGTACGTGGCTTCGATACCTGGGCACAAGGATTCGGGCTAAGAACATAGCTCCGTACTATGGGCTTTTTTAATATTAAGCAGAACAGTTGTCTCCTGAGTTGCTGAAAGCAGAACAAGTAGGGTTTTTTCCCAAAGAACCTGGCTTTTAAAGTGTCAAAATTTTTGCCATAAAGATAGTTTGTTGGTGTTTTAAAACACTCCAGTAAATCTAACGCCAAGAAAGAGAAGTTGCCTGCTGGTTTCCCTCATCTCAGCTTCACACTGGTAGAGGGGAGAGGAGAAAGGTATGAGCGAGGCCAAAGCACTTTGGTGGGTTGTACGGGAAGGGAAGCCCAACCAATAAACAAAAGCTGTTCAGTCCTATTAACAACCTAGGAGAGAAAGGCAAATATATAACAGTGAGCAGAAGGCAGCTGAGAAAGTGTGGAGAAGCCAAGAAATATTAAGCTTTGATCCAGAGAGAATATTTCAACAAACACCGAATGCTTTGCAAATATTCACTGCTTGCAATAGCCAAAACACATGGCAGGGGAGGAGTAAGGAGCACATCCCCGTTACTCCTGGGTGGGCGGTAGGAAAGGGTTAATAGGTTTGCAGAAAAGGAGCACACATCTGGCTCTCTGACACTGGGAAAGGCATCCCTTTCTAATGCAAAATTTTCCACTGGAGCTGCCACCAGTGGCACCTCTGAACTGGGAACAAGGCAGCTCCTTCTCAAAGGTGCGTCTGTACAACCTGCTGCTGAGCCGGGGAGAAGTAAAGCATTTTGTTTCTTACAATGACAAAGGGAAACAGCAAAGTGAGTTTTTTCCTGCTTTTTGGCAGGGAGTTGCGTTCACTCAGGGCTGGTTTTTCAGGGGTGACAAAGGAGCTGTCGGGAGCTCTGGGTAAAACCAAGGCTCTGAGTGCTCAGCTCCAGCAGACCCCTGGGCAGGAGGTGATTTATAACCCACATGTTCCCATTTTCTCCTTCTATGCTTGTTCAAAGCCACAGACCCACCACTACTTGCATGTTTTGCTGGGGCAGCGTTGCCCAGGTCTCCCACGACCTTCGGGCAGGGTCTGGGCAGAGCCGGGTTCATGCGGACACCCCCCCCCAAGCACAGCGTGGGGGGGTTCAATCCAGCACACCCTGCACCGAGTGGCATCACGCAGGCGAGGAGCCCCGGGACTGAGGCATTGGCATAAGCACATGCAAATGTGATGAGCTGAGAATTAATAAAAGCCCAAGAGACAAACAAACAAGCAAGAAAAGGAGTACCCGGTCACTGAAACGGTGGCCTCTGTTGGAGAAGCATTTGCAATAGTCGCAGTCCTGTTGGAGCCGGCCTGACCTGCCAGCCTCACAAGCATCCTCTAATAAAAGAGAATAAAAAAGGTTATCTCTCTGCTCTATTGAGACCTTCAAATTTTCATCTTAATGGGACATGGTGCTTGACAGATTGAGCTCCACTGAGCAGCTCATTGTAAATTCAAATGCAGGCTCTGGGGCTTATTCGAGCCACTGAGCCTATTTTCTTCCCTTGTTTGCTGGCTGAGCAGGCGGCTGCTGGGAGTGATGACTCTGCGGTTTGTCAGCATCAGTTTCCTGAACATCAGGCTCCGATCTCTCTGCAGCCTCTCGCACTCGCCTGCCTCCCACCCAAACAGGCGTGTGCAGGGGTAGGAGCTGCGTGGATTGAAAGGGGAGATGCAGCGCTGGGGGCGCGGAAGGAATGATGGGGGGACCACGTACGTACTCCTATTCAGGTATAGATTTAATTTCACACGTGCAATCGCACAAGCGCCGTGGGCAGAAAGCAAGCACGTAGGGTCTGTCAGCACGTGGAAGAAAGCAGGCAGGTATCGCAGCGGGGTGCAAAGGAGACAAAGCTAGGGACACACGTGGCGGGCAGCCCCCGGCCAAGCTGCCAGCCTGGCAGAGCCGGGACCTCCGGCTTGGAAGCCGCTGGCAATGCAGCGGGGTTCTGTTCGGCTGGGTCACGGTCACGGTCTGGGGCAGGGGGCGCAGCGAGCTCCGTCCAGCCCAGGCCGCAGCTCCCGTTGCAGCCGTGGTGCCAGCAGGTCTAAAGGCTTCGGTCGCTGCTGTCTGCAGGCTCACCCGTAAGGCGATGGAGCGCGTACCCTGTCCCACTGGCAGGAGGAGAGATGGGCTGCAGGTGGTGTGTGTGCTGGAAAAAACAGATTTTTTGTGCTTACCTCCCCATGCTGCGATCAGCCGCAAGCCTCGGGAAGCCTGTTACTCTAAAGTCTGTTACTCTTAACACCACGGGGTTTGTGCCAAGCTCCCAGAGCAATTTACCTGGATTCTCAGATTCTTCCAACTCCTCGTCTCCTGCTTTCCGGGGGCTGCGGGCCCGTGCTGCAGCACAGGGCGTCCCCAGCCTGGGGGAGTCATGGCCGGGCTGCCCCTGCAGGGACACCGCCTTTCTTGGCTGCAGAAGGGCACAGGCTTCGCCCATTCAGGGCATAACGCGTTTCATGAAAACATATTCCAGCATGCCTAAGGAAGGAGGAGGAGCGTGGCAGCCGGAGGAGTTGCAGCGGGACCTGCCGCCACCAGACCTCTGGGCCTCCTGCCCTGGGTAACTCCGAACACGGAGCGTGTGCTCCGAACAGCAAGAAAAAAGCCTTTGAAGGATGTTCTCGTAGGTGGTGATCTCCACAGAGCAGAAGCGGAGGGATCTATGCTGAGAACCTGAAAGTTGGCTGGAGAAACTACTAGAAAATACTGGGAAATGTGCAGCAGGGGAAGCACCGAGGCAGGAGATCAGGCTGCAGGGAACCTAACTGGCATTTCTGCCTGTGCCTGCTCTGAGCCATTTCTGTGCCTGCAAAACGCCCCGCAGGTCATAGATTCTTTTCGTTCCTTCTCCCCATTAGTCCCAGCTTCTGAGCACAAAAGACATACCGATTCTTCCAAAAATTTAAAAGGAAAAAGGCAGTTGCCTCTTACTGGTTGGAAATGCAGTTCTGCCCATGGTTAGATTTTGGCCAAACTCAGCAGAGGGAGAACATTTTTTTCTTTTAGATGTGTTTTGCCTTGTGAAAACCAGACCAGAAGTACCAATTTTGCTGCCTTTTTTATTGTTCCTGATTTTCAGAAGTCTCTGGGATATGAATTATGCAGAAGATGCATAGCAAATGAACTGAAGCGCTGGCAGGTTTTAAGACAGCCGGAGCGCTCCCCGTGCCGAGCGTCCAGCTCCATCTGTCTGCAGCAGCAACGCCAGCAGCTCGCTCTCCTCCCGCCATCCGCCACAGAGCGTTTCACTGGTGAAGGTGGGGGCCTTTCTGAAACCTGTGAACACTCAGTGGGCAGAGGGGGATGACAACCTCTGTGAGTCCCCGTGGCCCCAGTGAAGCTCTACAGGGTGAAGAGACCTGGCGTGGGTGCGTGTGCTTCCATTGCCAGTTCCATCGCACGTCCATGCCCCATGTCCATACAAACCAAATATGACTCAGTGATATAAATCTAACCACAAAACCAAGGGCGTGAATTCTCTCCTTAAAACTAAACTCTCATTTGTGACTTGGAGTCCGGAAGCTGCACTGACTTTCTCAGCTTGCCACCGGGGCTCAGAGTGGCTGGCATTTTGTACATGCTTTTGTTTTGTAAACCCAAAGTTCTACCATGTTTTGTTTAAATCCACATTTAAGCTTGCATTTGTGTGCGCTAGGGGATAAGAGAAAGGTTTTATTGCTTGCATTATTTATGAATAGTATAATTTCAGGGCGTCTGTATTAAAATCAGGTTTCAACTGGAAAATAATATTAAACAAGATAAGCGTGTATATTTGTTTCATAAATCCATAAAACCTGATTAACAACGATGCTCATAATGCTTGTTTCATCATTAGAAGACTTCCTGTATCTGTACCGCGGCGCGGCACTGGATGCTCTGATGCATTGGGACGGTGCCCTGCAAAGCCGTTCGGTTTACGCTGGACTTTGCTGTGCAGCAAGGTATGCTTTAATCAAGGGTTTGCTTTTCGGTTTTAATTATTATTATTTTCTTTGTCTATGACTTTTGGAGCTGATTAACAATACAAGAGATTGAAACTTGCCTGTATTCTGCCAACGCAGCTGCTGGCTCCCGAAGCCACAACTAATGCTTTCTGTTTACTCTTAAGGTTTTCTTACTGAATTTGTCGCTGTTCCATCCAACTGCTCGCTGGGAATGCTTTCTAGTAAACATTGCCCCTTCCCTTGACACGAGGCTGGTGTGCTCCGGGATGCATTTCTGTAAGTGCTAGAGGCTGACAACCCACTGGGCAGTGCAACAGCCAGAAAATAGAGTTTTCTATTAATTTGCCCATATTATTTGGTAACAAAGTCTGGCTTCCAAACTAAAGCCTGAAGAGTAAAGGGCACATGAGGACATTTTCTTGGGAACGGTTAATGAACTGTCAGACCCCTTTGGGTCTCCTTTCTGTGCCAAGTACTGGTAATTTATTTCCTTGAGAACGGGATTTGTCAGTCTCAAGGAGACAGAGTCAGTGAGCTCTGAAGGTTTCCCTGAGCCCGTGTGACAGAAAGTAGTGATGTTCTGCATGTTAGAAAAACCTCACCTCCAGAGTCCCTGAATCGGAACTGGAGCTCTCGCTGGTTGTACTTGGTGGACTCACTAAAATCCTGAGTGATGCTGGGCAAGAGTCAGAGGCAAAAGAAGAAGACGGGAGGTTGCAAGCAGTGGCTGCTCAGAGAAAGAAGAAAGTATTTTAGATATGAAAAATAAAAGGATCTCAGGAAATTCATATGCAGCTCTTTGTGAGTGTCTCCCTTGCAGTGAGACTTTCCATATGGCTCCTCCACAAGTGGTGATAGAGAGAATTTTCTGCTGAAAAAAATAAGCCTGGAGGTGAAAACTTCAAAGGGGCTGAACTCTGAATCCAGCAAGAGCCTTATGCACATCCAGGAGCTGAGAAGAGCAGGTGTTGATAAAGCACTTCAAAACCTGGCCGAGCCTGTGATCAGGTTTCTCCTGCAGCTCCACTGCAGGAGGAGACGGGGCGCTGGCCAGCCCTGTGAACACCAGCACCGGTGGGTCCAAATGCAAATCAAACCCTTTGAAATTACACAAAGATGTTGTGTGAAAGCGGATGAAGGCGAGGACAGCAGAAGTGTCCGGCGCAGGGAAACTCTTGGGGAACAGCCTGAGCTCGCCGGCCCCGAAGCCCCACTGATGCAGCCTTTGAGCAGTGTTCAGGGCTCAAAACTAGGCGGGATATTCATGAGAGATCCACTTTCTCTTGGTGAAGAAAGTGTTACCTTTCAAGCTCACAGTGGAAGACACGGGGTGCTTTGAGCTTTTGATGCTCCTAAATGGTCTGAGGTTTCCCAAGACGAGTGGTTCCCAGAGGAGCAGACAGGCACTGCGGGCTTGAAGCACGGCCCGTTATAGCCAAGGAAAGATCCCCGTGGACTTCAGGGCCCTAATGATCTGGTTTTGTATAGTGTGTTACCCCTACACTTTTGCAGGCATGTGTCCCTCTGCCTCGCTTGAATTATTAGCATATCCCAAAGGAAACATAGGAGCCCCGACAGGTTCTCGGCAAAGAAAGGAGCTGCACAGGATGGGCGGCTGAAGTCGGAGGAGCAGGAGGGAACCCTTCTTCTTGGCGTGACGTTGCTCGAGAGCCCCATGCACTTGCTGGTGGCACTCCGGCACCATGCTGCGATCCTGCTGGCCAAGGCGCGGGCCCAGGGCATTGCATTTTAAGGACAAGATCCTGCTCTGGATTATAGCAGTATATCTCTACCCCGTCTCTGTAGGTCTCAAAGTACCCAGAGCTCGTGGCCCCCACGGCCACTGTTTCACCTTTCCTGGAGTGTCACAGAAGGAGAAGCCGCCCTGTTCAGCCCCGTAACTGCAGCTGGCAATGACAGACTGAGCTGAGCAAGAGCTGCAGGAGCCCAGCTTCTCCGGAAATGAGGGCACCTCTGTGTAGATGTTGCATCTGAGCCTTGGAGGTTTGAAGCCTCTCGTCTGGTGCCGCCGTTCCCTCCAGGCAGGTGGAGGACACGCGTGGACCTGTCAGGCAGGGGATGCTCAGCCCCGGCCGGGTCACCAGGCTGCAGCGGGGACTCGCTGCCCGTGCCGGCACCGCAGGCTGCGGTTCGCCTCCGCTTTCTGGTACCTTCCCCCTTGGAAAAGTTGAATTGCTATATTGCTGGCACATGAAAGAAATAGGAGTTTTCTTGCTGCAAGCCATAGAAAGCAGGCTTCATTCAGTTCCTGAATAATTTAGAATACAAGCCTTTGATTAATTTCATGAGAAAAAGGAAACAAAGTTAGCTATAACTATAGGCCATTCAAAGTATGGATTGCCAGCAAAAATGTGCAAAGCGCTGTCATGAGAGGATTAATTACATAGATTAAATATTTTATAAGTTAAATAATGTGTATTTTTTGGAGACAAAATGGAATGTCATTTTTTCCCCCAAGACAGGGAAAGTAACTGTATTCACTTCCATTTAGCCCACAGAGCAACACAGACTCCAGTGACAGAGGAGGATGGATCAGGGCTGTAATTCCCATCTGGCACCAAAATCTATATTCTGAGCAGCATTTCGTCTTCTCCCCAAGAGCCCGGCTCCAAGCTTTCAAGTCTCTGTCAGTTGTGAGTTTCTTCTGGGGGGAGAAGAAAAGGGCCTTGGCAATTGTTATTCTGTCTGTTATGGTCTTCCAAGATCTGGAAGGAAAATGGGCTGTGTAGGGTGGTTTTAATTATTGTGTTATTGTCCTGGGGGATGATGGCAGTCTTCCAGACTGTCTTCCTTTTTTCCTTTGCAGAAAAGACGACCTGAAGCCAATTTCTGACTCTGAACTGTCCAGAAAGCTAAATCCCTCTGCGGAAGAGTTTGCTCAGTGCCACACAGGGCAACTCCGGCCACTTTCCCAGGGGAGTCAGTACCAGAGGCACGGATGCAGCTGAGGTTTTCAAACCGCCAAGCAGATTTGGCCACTCGGGCCGCCTCGCAAGCCCCGTCCCGGGCAGGACCAGCGCCTGAGCCCCAGCTGGCTGACGGGTGCTGCGACCTCCGCCGGAGCCCAGCGAAGAGGTACCCGACACCACGCTCTGAGATCCCCGAGATACCCAGACGTTTTGTCAGCTGCTCATTGGATGCAAACATAATCCACTTGACTCTCACTCCTAATTAAAAGCCCGCTCTCTGGGCTGTGTCTGCGGGCACCCGGCCGGGAACAGGACCACAGATGGCGGGAGCCTGAGCGTTTGCTGCTGGTCCTCCCCAGCACTCACCGAGAGCTCGGCAGCAGCGACAACTGACAGCATTTCCCTCCCAAGCACTGCCCACCAGCAGCTCAGGCAAATGAAATAATTTATTGGGTTAGAAGAGAGCACAAAAATGTCCCTCTGGGAGACTTTGAGGGGGAGTAAGCACTAGGTTTTGTCTTAAATCAATTCTGCAAAACTGCTGACCTTGTCACTGCAGAACTGTGGGTACAGGAAAACTCTGTAGTCTGGATTCAGGTTTAAATGTCTAATTACTTTTGAATATGCTTGGATAAATATTCCTTCTTTTATTCACCCAGTTCTGGAGACTCCTGCAGTGCTCAGGCACAGAGCAGTGGCCGTGCCCTGGGAGCCAGGACCGGCGAGAGCAGGGAAAGCCAGAGCTGGCTCCCACGGGAGCGCTCCATGGAAAGGCTCACCAGACGCCTTAGCTTGGGCACTAGACATTGTTCTCTGCTAAAAGGGCAAATTTTTGGCAAGCAAGGGTGAAACCTGAAAAACATGGCAAGAGCGGGTTAAAAGGGTGAACAACTTCCCAGGTAGCCAGAAGTTTCACAGCTACTGGGAGTGATCCTCCAATTAGGCTTTAAGGAGGCAGGAGGAGGCTGGGTGGGGATGAGGAGAAGGCTCATTGAGGTCACCTGCTTCTCCGGAGGAAATAAAAACAGCAGCACAGGCAGCCCCGGGGTAGGCTCTGGAGGGAGAAGGATGGTGCAAGGGGAACTTGCTGCCCGCTAAGCCTGTGAGTACTTGTTTTTCCTATATTTCTTTCTCGTTTTTTTGGGTACGATTTCCTGAGGGTTTCCTCATGTTTTTCTCCCTATTCAGTGTGGCAGGGACCGTGTCTGGGAGCTGGTGTGGGGGGACAGTGCTTTGGGCACTTCCCTTAACTCGGGTTGCTTTGTTGGTCGCTCCGTCTCAGGTGTACTCGGCTTAGCGCCCATCGGTGCACGTGCTGAACAGGGTACTTGCATCACGGTTTGCTCTGCTGTGCGTGGGGGGAGAAGGGGAATTGTCGCTGGTACGAGGGCATCTTAAGTATTCAGTAATTAGCTAGCGCTGGAATATCTCTGTTGTGAAAAGGAGCGAGGGAAGCTCCTCCCGTGGTTATGGTCTAAGTGTGCTTGGTGCTGCACAGATGCATGTGGAGAAAGGTTGTTCTTGCTAATTAGCTTGTGCTGTCTCCGTGGAGGAGAGAGGAGAAGGATCCCCAGCTGTGTGCTACTCTGCCAGCCCTCTGCGGTGGCCTCCCTGTCCCCAGGCTGGTCCAGGGAGTCTGCCCTCCTCTCCCGCAAGGCAGTGTGTCCCTGTGTTGGTGAAAGGGGTTCTGACCTTTATTACTGCATCTTGTTTCATGCTAATGCCTCTAGTGATCTGCGCAGAGCTACAGTCTGCTGGGGTTACCTTTCCTCCAGTCTGAAGTACTTCCATCCCAACCTGAGCATCAGTCTTTGAGCTGGTATTTATTGCTTGATTGAAGTCCAGCATATCTGATAGCTATTACACTTTCTTCTTATTGAAAGTGGTTTATTTCCTAAAAGCTAAAGAAAATAAACAGACCCCCCCATGCCTGTATAATCTTCTCCATTTGGAGCTGACATGCATACTAATAAAGGTGTGAAGGAAATCAATCACCCTTGTGGAGCCCGGTAATGAGTCTGGGCCAAAGATGCGCTCGCTGCCTGAGACTCTTTATGCTGATCTGTAACAATTAAAACACGGTATCCTCTGTTTTGCAGTGAGCAATGAGGGCTGCTAAAGAATGATGATGCAGCCGTAGATAGTCCTGCGAGCCTTTCATCTTTAAGTGTTTCTTCTGAATTTTGAAAAACAAATTGTGCTTATACTCCCTAAGTGTTGGAACCAAAGGTGGGGCTTAGTTTCATACAAGGGAGTTGCATAATGATTTATTGGTTTTCAACATGATACACTGGAACTTCTGATGACGCAGCTAGGAATGTAATTTGGGCTTTCAAGCTACTGGGCAGATTTGGGACGCCCGGTTAGTGAGTAGTCTTCCCTGACAGAAGTAACACCCTGCCCTTATCTGCATTTTAAATCAACGACTCTCCTGTCCTGCCACTGCCGCTCTGTCCCCGTGGGTCCTTCTCCCCCCTCGCTGGGCTCTGGCACCACGTGCCAGCTCCACCGCGATACTGCTCTCCCCCAGCTCCGCCGCCTCGCCGCGTTTCCAGCAAGCTGTTGCATTCCCCGTTCGATCTCCTCCGAAGCCTTTCCCTGATGTGCCGAGCCCTCGCCTTTCCCAGCGCGACTGCGTCTCGGAGCACCCGGGCTGCTCGAACGCCCTTTGGGAAATGTACAAAAGCGGCGTGCGGGAAGTCAGAGAGCTGTGATGGAGCAGAAAACCCTCCTCTGTCTGGGGGCTGCTCGTGCCCGGCAGGAGCCAAGCCCTGCTCTGCCCGGTCCGGGCGCTCCCGCTGCGAGCAGGACCTCCGCCTTGGAGGCAGGGGAGGGTCACGCACATGTACGCACATGTGCACACTTGCTGCTTCGGTAATTTCTCAGTCCTTGTCCCATTTGTGCCATGCTCTCCTTGAGAAAAGGGAGTTAAGAGGCAATTTGCTTTGGAAAATTACAATTATGTTATTGATTGGGCAAAAAGGAACTGTTCTATTAAAGCTTACAATCCTGCATGTTTCTCTTCCTTACAAATATCCTGTTACATGCTCAGAGACCACCCACGCGCTTTACTGCTTTTACATTTGCCCTGCAATCTTTCATGCCAGTTGACTTTTCATTTCCAAATCCCTTTTCACATTAAACACAGACCCACACACTCTGACCCATTTTTCTTTGAAATAAATCATAATTCTGTGCCAGCAATGACTCAAGGTGTTCCTCAGAATTTGTAAACAGCACTGAAGTCTTGTGGGAAATGTCACAAAGTGTTGGTCTGAATTTATTAAGTCGTTTCTCAGCTTTACATGTATATGTTCCTATACACAGCCTGGCGACGTTGCTACCTGTAATGGCATTCGATGCGTGGTGTCGCTGGGCGAAGCTCGGGTCCAGCGTGGGGGGTCCCGCAAGCTCCTGCAGAGACCTTGCGGGCCGATAAAAGGGGAAGGAGCTTTGTGGCTGTGCAGGCTGGCTTTGTAAAGGGACAAAGAATCCATTTTGCAGCTTATTATTAACATTTCACTTGAAAAAAAGAGAGGGGAAAGAATGCAATTTCTTTGGCCTTGGCCAGGCTTTGCTGGGTCTTGCCGGCTCAGGGGAGAGCCCTGACGCTGCAAAGATGCCAGCAGTTAAAGCAGCCGCACGTAAAGCCCAAAGCCTTTCCCAGTTCTCCCTAAGGGCAGGGGGGAAAGAGCCGCCTTCCCTTGCAAAAGAGGAGTTGGTGCCTGGGGTTTGCAGCCAGCAAACCGACCCGCAGGCAGTTCAGGAGCCCAAAAGCTCAGGCAGCTGCTTCTCCCTCTTACTTCTCATTCTCTTTCATTCCCCAGCATTTTCTTTTCTGCCAAACCGTATGCCCTTCTCAGTGCTGTGGGCAATCGTTCCCTGCGCGGACCACAAACCAGGCAGCACGATAAACCACGTTACTCAGAAGTGACAAGACTTTTTTTTTTATCCAAATGGCAAAGGTGCGATCCGGACTGCGCTCCTGCGTGTCACTTGTGAGAGCTGAGACCAGCCCGGCTCGGCTCGGCGGGGTTACAGCTGAGCCCGTTTCTGTACATCTCATGGCAGTGGTTGAGGGGGATGTAAATTTGGGAGGATGCTTCCTCCTGATTTGAGATCTTTCCTCCTGGCTCTGCAGAGGAACAACCCTTTGAGACATTTTCCAGTGTCACTAAGCGAAACGCTGGTTGCAGAAGATGGCGAGCCACCTGTGAGGAGATGCCTGGATAGGTTTTAGCAAGTTTTCCCTAATCTCTAGGCCTACAGTCTTGTGTTTTCCCGGGGCACGAGCTGGAATCCAGCCACTGCTATAATTAGTAACATTAATGGAGATGCAGAGGATTTTGTGGCCACACCACACGGTTTCCATCCAGCTCCCTATCCTAATTTGAGTGCTGCCTTCCACCAGCTGCTTAGAGGGTCTGAGAAATACTAAGTAGGCAATTCCAGCATCAGAAGGATGTATTGCCCATTGAAGCATGTTGGACATAAAAGCAGAACAGCTTTTAATTAAAATTTCTTCCACCAGCCTTGTAGGGCCTAAACAAGGAATAGGAACAAAAATTCCCAGCACTTTACTGTAACAAGAGAAAAGCATCTTTGAAGTCGGGAGTAGAAAATGCTGATGGGGAGCGGGCTGTGCCCGGAGAGCGACGCGGGGAGCGGCAGGCGGGACAGCATGTGGCAAACGTGGCTTTTTATCAGGGTTTTGCTGAAACATCACCTGCAGGAACCTTCCCTTGAGCCTCGTGGCCAGGTCATTGACTGCAAGTTTTCTGCACACCGTGGCCATGCAGTCTTGCGGAGGGGTGGAGAAGAGAGAGCTGACAGTCCAGCTTCATGCTTGTTTAACTTTCATTTACCATACATCAGCGCAGCTACCAAAGGAGATGGCTCAGACCCCGAGTGGTCTTCTAACAGTCTTCTGCCGTGACAGCTGCTTGGCTGTAGCTTGAAAGGAGATGGGGCTGGAAGGAAAAATCTCACCATCATATTATCCATGGGCCCGGGCATCTCTCTGACCCTACGCTGTGTCTGCAGAGGCTGCACCAGTCTGGCAGGCGCTTCCACCAGCGCAGCGCAAAGCTCTCGAAGGGCGTCCTTCGCCCCAAGGTAGGTGTCATTCCTGACGACTTGCGTGAGTGTAAGAGCTAACTTCATGGCAGAGAGGTTTGAGACAGCAGCACTGCTTCCCTGCTCTTCCTGGGAAGGCTTGTACTATAGTGTGGAACTACTAATACAACTATTAGAGAAAACAGTGTTTCAAGTATATTGGGAATGAAAATTCCTTAAGAGTTTATTTTATCTGCTGCTTTACTTGTAGAAGATTTTGACCTGACTTAGATAGCTGCTGCCTCGCTTTCCGGATAGATGGAAGACACCAGCTCCTGCAGCCTGAGCCCTGCGGAGCCTTCCGGCTGTCCTTCCAGGCGTCGTGGTGGGATCCGGCGATGCCGCCCTGAGCGACCTGCCCGCCTTCACAGCTGGGACCGCTCTCGTGGCGGGGCAAATCGCTGTGCGCTTGTGAAGATCTGCTTGTGCTCTTGGCTTTGCCGTCGGGATGGTTTCCCCTCTGCCCCGGGGAAGGCTGTCCCCGGCTGTGCCCCCGCCAAGGCAGGCTGGGTGCCGGCAGATGGGACCAGACCCGTTTTTCCCTCTTGCCCCTCGCAGCCTGACCCTTTTGCACTGTGCTTATTCCGAGCGGTTTAAGGGAAAATACGTGGTGGCAGGCAGCTTTGCTCCTCCAGGAGCATCTTTGTGTATGCACAGGCGTTGTTGCAAGTATAGCAAGTTCCTTAAAGAGCATGTTAAGTGTAAATATATAGCATCGCTGCTTAGAATGATCCTCCAGAGAAAACCTGCATAAATACACATTCTAGAGAAATCAAGTGAGAATGATAAAGGAAATGTTAAAATATTGCCCTGAGGGCTTCCAAACTGTCTGGGAGGAACTAAGAGAGGACTTTGCTCCACGCACCAAGGGACTATGATTAGCGAAAGCGGTTATGCAGCAAGAGGAGGAAAGCTGACGGGGCAAGGAGGGAAGGGAGCCGCGCGTGATCAGGAAAGCATGTCGAGGTTAAATGCTGCTCTCTATTTTGGATGTTTTTGTATGCTCAAAGAGTTTATTGTTAGCAATTGCATTACAGCAGCACCTGAGGCTTTGAAATAAATGAGGGCTCTGCAGTGCTCAGCGTTGTGCGGACGCAGCCGGCTCGAACGGCTCTGCAGCCTGAACAGGGGCTGGGATGGTGCTCGCCGGCCTTCCCGGCGCGCGCGGTGAGCGAGGGCTGCGCTCTGCCGCCCATGGAGGCTGGTGGGGAGGCACGGCTTGTACTTTGCCACGCTCGGCGCCTGCCTCAGGAGACCTGGCTGCAGGATTCAAGCTTTCCTGCAGCACTCGGAGCTTCGGAGGAGCGTGCCAGGGCTGAGGCCGGTGCCTGTGGCTCCCTAATGTGCCAGCCCCGACAGGAGCCGTGTTCCTTGGGGTAGGATCCGACCTCAGCTGCGCTGGCTCAAGTGCGGGGGGGCTCCTCCGCTGCTGCGCGGAGGGCAGTGCGCACCAAAGCACAGAAGTTGAAAGGGTTTTGGCTGCTGTACTCTGACTTGTAGGTCAGTATGCAGCTATGCCAGGGAGAATAGCGAGCAGGATCCAACGGGAGAGACCCTGGTTGATGCACAACCAGGTCACAGCCCACAGTCTCATCCCTCTTCCCCGCACCTTGCCCCTGGGAGGGGTGGGCCAGCACGAGGGATCCTCTCTCTGGCATCAGTCAGGCTGTACCTGCCTCACAGGTGAAAAGCAATTGTCAGGAGCACCAAATTCAGCGTATGAGCAGGAAAAAATCAAAGCAGAGTCGTCTCTCTGTTCCCTTGGATTTAATGACAATGACTGAAATGAGCTTTAGCTGGCTTCTGTCACTGTTGATGCATTTTCCAGATGCAAACAGCATTTCTGAAACTACAGTGGTTACACAGAGGCAAGTTGGGAGTACATTAAACGAGTTCATCCTAGATGTGTGTGTGCGATTCCCAGCTGATCAATTACCTGCAGTGCCAGGCAGCGAGACGTGCATTATTTGTGAGCTCCTCTCTGGCCCGAACCCAAGATCCTGCTATAGATCAAGCTCAAAGTCAAGCCAAGCGCTTTCCTCGCAGCGTGGGGTGAGGGCTGGGCCCAGCCCCAGGTGCCCCACTCCTTGCAGCAGTTACAGCGTTCGGAGGAACAAGAGGAGGACGGCTTCGCTGGGAGCAGGTCCCAGCCCTGCCGCAGCCTGCGCGGCGGAGGCAACGCCGGATGAGTCCATTCACCTTCCAGCACCGCTCAGCCCATGCTGGCTTTGTTCATACAGAGTTTTCCTCTTTGTTCAGAGTGCCAGTTATTGCTCTGTAAGACAGCATTCATCCAGCCCAAACTGTTCTACGCTGAACAGAATCCTTAAACAAATAGAAACGGAAAGGGCCTCAAGTTCCTGGGCCTGTGCAGAAAAATCCATTTCCTCTTGACACCGCTGTCTGTGCTGCTCTCCTGCCTGCCTTGAGTTGCTGTGCTGGGGAATTCTTGCACTCAAATTAATTGACATTCTGTCCCTTGTTTTCTGTCTGCTCCCAAGATAAGATTAATAATGCCAAAGCCGCCTTATACAGAGCTCCTTCTCATATCTTTTTGGTTTGTAGCAATTTATCTGCTCTTGGCAAAGCCGGCAAGTGGTTCTGAGTTGAGGAAGAAAGCCCCATCCTTCCCCCCGTCCCCTGAGGGCCTTGCTGCTGTGCATATGTATGCTCACCTTTCATCGCTTCTTCAGCCTCTGCTGGTGTTTTAGTCTCTGTTACTCCTGCTTCTTGAGCTGTCTGCCCTTCCCGATGCCTCTTCAGGGTGAGAAGTGGCTTCAGGGACCACTTTTACCTACATCCAACTCTTTGTTTCTTTTTCTCAAATTTTGCATCTCTGAGCTCAATTTGCATTTGACATTTCTTATCCGACAATACTTATAGGAACAACATAGGTTCTTGAAATGAAGAAGAAACATACAGGCTTAAGGGGAAAGCTGGAGCGTGTAAAGATGTGTGATCTGGTTAGAGCACAGGCTAAGGAGACACAAATGCCAGCCATGATTTGAAAGACGTAAGTGCTGAAGAGAGGAAAAGAGGCCAGAGTACATGAGAAAGCAAAGCCCTTGGTGACGAATCGGTTTCTCCACCTGGTCTTGTCGAATGAGTGGCCCGGCGCTCATCCCTGCTGCAGTAATGGCCTTGGGGTTGAGCCCAGCTCCATCAGGGATGTCTTTGGCTCCTTGGCAGAAAGAAGCCGTCAGCAGCAGAAGGCTGGTTCTCAAGGGACACCATGAGAAGCCTTTTCTGGGCATCTTAAAACAGGGGGTTTTGTCGAGGGCTCCTAGGGCCAGTCTTTGACAGGACACCAGTGCAATATGCTGCGCTCGGCTGGGTTTGCCGTGGCTGATGTCGCCGCTCCAGAGCGCATTGCAAGGGCAGCGAGAAAGGGAGGAGGGTCGTCTTGGTTCCCAGTGAAGCAGTCTTCAAAACTCCAAACTGGAGGACAGGAGGGGCTGCTCGTGTTGACGTGGTGCTGTGCTTATGAGAGAGCAACAAGCACAGGCATCTGACGGGAAGAAGAGCAGCCTTTCTCTCTTTATTTAGCTTTGGGCAGCTACTCCTCACCTTCTTGAGTAGCTGCCACTGCTGCTCCATCTGTCCTGCCTCTTCTGCTTACTACCTGCTGTGCTGGCGTCATCCTCCTTTGCGTGAAGTGCCCTGCTAAGAGGCTGCTATGACCCCTTGTAAGAGGTCTCGGTGAGTGGTGGCATGTGCTCTCCGTCACTCCCTGAGGAGCCAGACCCCTGGAGATGACTCTGCAGGCACTGCTACCAACACACAGCCCAGCTCTTCCCAAAGGGCAGCAGCGGGTGCCAGTTTTACCCTCTCTGGGGCTTTTACTTTAAGATGAAGTGCCAAAGAATAATGTTCCCATGTTGCGCAAGTGTTGACAAACCAAGTGGTTTTAATTGCTCTCGCTGGCAGCCAGCGCGCTGCAACCTGTGCCGCTGGCAGCAGCGCGCAGCCCCGTGCCCGCAGCGAGGGTCGGCAGGTGCTGCCGGGCCGGAGGCACCGGGACGCAGCGCGGGGGAGACTCCCGGCAGGAGAGGTGACTTTTGCTCGCTCTCGCCAGCTGCCCATTTAACCCTACTTTGATTGGCACTTACTCTTCAGCAGAGCAGCCTGACTGACTCCAGCGGGCAGAGAGCCACTGGAGCAGATGGGCAGGGCTGCAGCTAGCCGGCAGACCGTGTGCAGGTCTTCAACTGCATCCGTAGTCCGAGTGCCGGCAGAGCCGACCTCCTTGAAGACAGGAGACTTCTGTGGAGAGGGACGTGTCGCTCTGTAGTACTTGCCTGAGGGAAGGATTTAAAGAAATGCCTAGCAGTGCATCTGTACCCTCCGTGCGACATTAAGAATAGATGAAGTTTGTGCGGGTAGTGCCTCCTTCCAGATTATTTGCAAACATAATTATATCTGGCTACAAATATCCATTGCTGCTCTGCTTGCTTCCCCCGGCCTTTGCATGAGAAGGTACAGAGCCTTGCGGGCTTGCGGCTTCAGGAAGGCACACGTGGCTGTTCTCGCTCGCTACGCTCCCTTCTTGTGCCCAGCCTCCAGCCAGGACAGGGCCAGCGGCCTCGAGGAAGGGCTTTGCGCTCGGGCGCTGGGCCGAGAGCCGAGGCCGCCGTACCTGCTCCGTGCTGCTGACGCTGCCCCGGGGCAGTGCCCCGCAAGAGAGGGGCAAGAGCGTCTTCAGCCAACACAGGGTCTGCTCCAGCGGTGGAGAGAGTCCGTTTTGTGCCGCTGTAAGCACGCGAACACACAGAGAAACGTTTTCTGTTTTCACCTCCAGTTTCTGACTATAGGGCCAGTTTCTTCTGTCAGGACATAAAAATTACCACTAAAATTGTTCTTTTGCAAAGGGAGGCATCTTTTTGCCTGTGGCGGATTCGCTGCCGCTGTGCAGTGGTGCGCTAGCCCTTCAGAGCGGGCTGATCCCTTGGTTAAGTGGCTCCTCTGGGCCTGGGCTGGGTCCGACGTCCAGGCGTTTCCACCCCGTGTCCCTTCAGCGCTGGCACCCTTCTGAACAAAGGTGGGAGAAACATTCTGTTGGTGCTCCCTTTGCACATTATACAGTTACATGGGAATTAATGTTAAAATGTGCTTTATCTCGTTTGTGACTTCATTCTCCCTTGGGGTAAAGAAATCGTGTTCAAACCAATTACTGTTCACCCAGGAATTGCTCTACTGGTCTCTTCCCATGTGAATATTATTGGTTAGATAACAGGCAGACTGAATGCCTGGGACAAGGTGGCAGACTTCTGACACTAGGTCTTATTTGTATAGAGTGCATCATTTACATTAAAATTGTAATTATATTCATGTTCTTGGGCACAGTACTTACTGATAAACTCTTTGGTCTTTTCTCTGCCGTACCCATGCCTTTTCCACTCCTTTGAGCAGTACAGTACCACCAGTATCCGCTGCGTTTTCAGGCTCCAATGTCTCCTGATGTACGTGGTGTTTTATTCTCTTTAATCAGATGTGCTATTTCAGATCGTTTTATTTTCTGAACCCATATAACTGGCAGAGATGTACTGTCTGTCTCCCAAGCATCAGGATTCATGATTGTGCTGTGAAACGTTTGCTTTTAGTGTGCTCATAAAAACACAGGACAAGTCAAAGTGGAGCTGTCCTGGGGTTCAGCTGATCGATAAATCACAGCTTACGGGGCTGGTGGTTTCATTTCTGATCTTCATGCAATGGGATTTCTTCTCTGGATATGTTTGGCTTTTTTTTTTTTTTTCCTTTCTGTGTAGCATAATATAAAGTATTAAACAAGAAGTTTTCATAGATGGAATGCAGATTTTATTTCTACTGGATCAGTGAGAAATAAACTTTTCTCCCTAAATCATATTACTTCAAGAAATGTACTAACCTCTGGGGTACCAAGATTCATAACAAAGAGTTTATGCCTGCAGTAGATCTGCAGACACCCTCTACTATTATATTAATGTGATATATGATGATGGGTGATGTAGTATGTACTTATATTTCTTCATTTGTAGTAAACCAGCTGCAGACAAATAAGGAGAGGATCAGGTGATTAACCCTTCAGGCTCCATGAGCCTGCAAGGAGCAGCAGCCTCTGAGTCAAACTGAACTGGCTGTGGGCTTCGGGGGGTGGGGGGGGTGGAGTTTTTGGGGGGCTGGGTTTTTTTGTTCATGAGTTGGGTTGTTTTTTTTTTTTTCCCCTGTTCAGATGTAAAAGAGATTTGGGCAACTGAAGATCTTGTAGTAATTTCCTGAAGAGGCAGTGACATTAATCCTGCAGCTCCGGTCTGTCTCGTCGTAGCAGGGTGCTCTGCGCCGGAGCCTCCCTGGGCAGGGATGCAACACATCCGATTCGCTTCCACGTACTAAAATGTGGCACAACTTTGCCAGGGTACTAAATGCATATCCTATTGCACCAACGCAGCAACAGCGTGCCGGTAAACGTGGGAGTGATCAGGGTTCATGGTATTTTCTCTTGTACACAGTACAATGGTGCCAAACCAAACGGTGTCAGCAGAGCCCTGAGCAAGCCCCAGACTGAAGATCTGTAAAAGCAGAGTACGAGGGTGAAAGAATAAAAAGAGGTGCCAGTGCATGTGGGTCTGTGAATGCGGAGTGGAATTGCAGTGAGAGCAATAGATACACAGGGGGTTTTGAAGTTCAGAAGAATGTTGTCTTCCTCTGAAAGCACAGCCCAGCTCCTTCGTGGGGTTACCTGAATTCAGCTGGTGTGGCTGGCTCTGCTGGGGGCGTGCTGGGGGGCAGGACTCTTCCAGAGAGCTGTTAAGATGCTGATAACTTTTCCCAATGAAAAGCGAACTGAGGAGTTGAAACCTCCTACATTTTTCAAATATCCAGAATCTGAAATAATCCTGTTTATAATTCCATACTTGAGAACATTTTAAACTTTTACTACTAAAAAACTAAAATGTATTTAAATACCAAGGAAATGTTTCCATTTAGAAATACTAGAGAGTGACCGGAAAACAATTTCCAAGTGTTCTCCAAACGCATGACAGCTTGGGAGATTCATTGTCCTCCTTTCCAAGGTGTCCTCCTGATGCCTGGGTGTTACTGCAAGAAGGTTCAATTGGAAAACTCTTCTTGCTCTGCTCCTGCACCCAGAAGCCCAGTGACAATCCACCTGGGGTCAAAGCGGCTGAATGTTCGTCTGCTTCCCCACCTCTTGTGAAAGTTGGTGACCCAGCCCCGTTCCTCTGGAAAGGCGTGCGGCGCCCCGGCAGCGTGCGCCTCTGACCCGTCTGACGCGCTGGGCGAGTGCTGCGACCAGCCTGTGCGACAGAGAAGGGGTCAACTTCCCACCGCCGCTCCGGAGCCAGAGAGGGAAGAAAATGCCCCTTCAGGCCACGCTGCCGCCGCTCCGCTCCATGGGGCAAACGCTCATCCCGCCAGCGAGGACGTCAGCGGGGCTCTTCGGGCCTCTGCAGGGGCTGCGCCCTGAAATGGTTTTTCTCATTGTTATTTCTCTGCACGTAGAGAGGATGAGTAAGAGGAAAAGGCAGAAAGCAAAACAGGATAAATACAGAGCTGCCTCCTGACAGTTGCTGTAGCACTATTGGATGCTAATATTAAATTCATATTAAATTCAAACCAGCTCAGCAATGTGCAGCGTGCTTGCTGCAAGGCACCGTAACTCCCGATATTTATGATGCCACAATAACATAAGGGACGCAGCCAGGAGCTTCAGTGCTTCAAGTAAGAACCAGACCCCTAAGGAAAATATCCTGCCTTGCTGAAAGCCATGGACACTGGAGTCCAAAATGCCATTTCACATGTCCAGTGTTGCTACTAAATAATTTTATCCTTGGAAAATCAGTTTCTCTCTTCCACCTCACATTCCCTCCCAGTAGCATTATTCTAATGATAGTTTATACGCTATGATATTGATGGGGCAGTAACTGGAAAAAACAACCAACCTGGGGACCTGTGTTCAGGTAGTGACAAGGTCTGATCAAAGTCTGTTTTGCCCATCTTCATTAACGTTGTGGTTTGTGCCCTCGCTGGAAGTTGCGTGTTACAGGTTTAGCACCAGCTGAGACTCCCTTTGCACAGGGCTAAATGATGATAAAAAAATCTTCTTGGAAGACGCTGGGCCCTTAGCTGGGTCCTTGGGAGTCTCTGATCGCGATGCTGCCTGTGAGCTCAGGGAGGACAGAGCTTGTGCTTGTCTTGCTGCAGTGCCACATCCAGCTCCTGGTAACAGAATGAGCTTTACAGGAGAGCCCTGCTTAAGTGTCTCTGAGATGCTCCGAGATATATATTTAAAGAAAATCAATTGCACGGAAAAGAGAGAATGGCTCGTAGCTGCTTCATCCTTCTGTGATTTCTAATAGAGCTTCCAAACTTGATTGAAAGGGAAAATCCTGTGTGTCTCCGGTAGCTACATCCCCGCCCTATGAGCAGAAACTGGGCTCAAAGGCAAGAGATTTCTCACTTCCTAAAGCAAGCCAATTTATATTTTGAGCACCAGCAAAGCATTACAGAGAGCAAGGAGGAAAGTGTCGAGAGGGCCCAGGGCTGCCGCAGCAGAGATCATTCTAACAAAGTCTCTGTGACGGTGATGATCAATTCAGATTTTTAACTTCCCGCTTTCTAAACTAAACGCTACCAAAGATTTTTACTATTCTGCCAAGTTATTACCACACACGCTTCTAACGGGGGAAGCCGAGGCATGCGAGCCGGAGTGACCCCAGCGGCTGATGCTCGTTCGGCTGCGAAGCCTCCACCAGCCGCCGGTCCCTTTCCCAGCCTCGTCTCCGGCCCTGCTCGCAGAGGTGCCGGAGGGCTCTCCTGGCTCCGCGGAGGCTTTTGCTGAGGCAGAAAATGGCAGGAGAACAAACAGCTAGGCTGCTTTTCATCCAGCTTCTCCTGCTCGTCTCTGGAATAAGGTGAAAATTAAGAGAAAGGAGATTAACCTCGTTATTTCAGACCCCGTAACGGTTTTGTGGTTGGGCTTGGATTGGATCTAACTCTTTTTTTAATCGGATCTCGTTTTATCTCAGCATTTCCTACCCAAAGCCAACGTGGCTATGTTCTAGCTCACACCACACTGTCCAGGGCAGTTTGGCTGCAGCAGTGAGACAGCAGCAGAATAAAAGGGGCTGGTCACAACAAAATCCAATATATGGAAAAGGAAGGAAAACATTCAAAGCACCAAAACCCCTGTACAGCTCAAACTTGTTTTCCTATTTGTTTCCCTTTGTTTTACCAAGGGCAATTTATGAGGTGTCAGAGCTTGTTAATGTTGTTGATGTTGGAGGAGCCACAAGCACCTTGGGCTGCAAGGCTCCAAAAAAAAAAAAAAATCTCGGCGTGAGGAAGGCGGTTGCCCAAGGCCAAACTCATTAGCTCCGATCGCTCCTCTGCCGGGGTGGCAGCTCGACCAGGCTCGGGCTGGGGATGCTGCGGGTCACCGGGGCACGGAGCAGTGCTGCTGCCGAGGGCAGGACAGGGACCGGCCGGTGCTGGGCGCGCAGGACCTGTCCCTGTTGCGCTCTGGGCGTGGGGGGATGATATGGCAGTGCCTGTCTGCATGTGGGAGGATGCATCTGCTCTCAGAGTGAGAGGTGGAAGGGAGAGCAAGGGGGAGAAGCAGCACGTGCCAGGCACGCCGAGTGTCTAGTTGGGAGCTTTGTAGATAAAGTCCCTCTCAACATGGAAAATAGCAATGTCGTTGGCACCCCCTCTATTTCAGTTGGACGACAGCGGGAGCTGCTCTTTATAGCTTTTTTTCTGCCATCTGCATCCAGGCTGGAGGGTGCAGCCACCTCCCGGCACCGGGTCTCGCAAGGGCAGGGCGGTGCTGCAGGCGGGGGGGGTCTGCACGTGAGGGGGGGTCGTGGCACCCCCAGCCTGGCCGGTGGCTCTTCTGCTGAAGCACGGGACAGTGACTCGTCCCTGCCTTTCCTCTGCGTGAAGGTGGATCCGTTTAACGCACGGAGAGAGTGTACCTGTAGCTCCGTGGCTCACACTAGGAGGGGAAGGTTATTCTCGGGGCTGATGAGAGGTATTGCTCGAGGGATAGTTAAAAGCCTTGCACTGAGAAACTCCAGCCTGCAGCGATGCGAGTAAGCTGGCCTGCTCGGAGGAAAGCTGTGGAAGTAGCGCCAGTGAGACACAAGGTGTCAAATTACGCCTCGCGGCTAAATTACCTGATTAATTTAACCATTGTTTTGTGTGCGGTTGAGCCCTGTTTCTATGGATGTATCCATTATTCATCAGGACTGTCCTGAATATTTTAAGCAAACAATTTTTGTCCTGCGTGTTCCTTGGTGCTGTTGTGTTCTCCAAGCTGCTCTGTGTGACCCCGGTCCCAGCAGAAGCCCGCAGCGCGGCTCAGGAGGAGAAATATTACCTCCAGGCTAGAAATGACTGTAGAACTTTGTTAACCCTCTTCTGTAGGGGTACAAGGATTGTACCTGAAACTGTACATAATTAATGGCACAGTGGGCTATTAATAGGCAAATGAAGAAACCAGACAAAGAGGGGCGTGCAAGGGAATCAGTTTTCTTTTTAATGCATTTCAGCTCTTCTATTTGTGTGTTATGATAGATGTTAGCTGAAAGCAGATTATGTTAGACACAGCAACTAATAGGATGACAGTCTGAAGAAGACAAATATATTCATTATTGCATTATGGCCCTAGCACTTGGAAATGCAAAGCTATGGTTTTGGGGTATAGGCTTCGTTCCAATGACTTGATTGTTTTTAAATGAAACTTGAAATCTTGCAGCTAGCAAATTCTTTTGCATAAGGTATGCAAAGTTTCTGTCCTATTTATTTAGCTGTGATTACCCAAAACATCATCATTCTTTAAGTGCATATATTTATGTCCACGATGCGAGGAGGGGTGGAAGCGAACATAGCTAATTCTTGTTGTGCTTCGTTAAAGCATATTTCCAGCTCGGGTTATTAGTCAACAGTTTCCCTGTCTATAACCGTGCAGCAGATTCCTGGTGAACCATGTGAAGGACGAGTCAGTCTGGCCCCGGCTGTGACACCGTTGGTGCAAGCGCCTTCCCCAGCCCCGGGGCAGGAGTCGCTGAGAACCGCTGTACCGTGCGGCAAGGGCCGAGGGCCTCCCCTTAGCTTTTGCGTGCAGGTAACTGAACGGTTTTGTGCGGCGATAGTGAAAGGAATCCCATAGCAAAGCTGTTTGGAGGGGTTTTTTTATACATTCTGATAGTTTTTCTCATAGTGGTACTGTAACCCTGCTGCGGAGGTGGGCACGTCTTACCAAGACGAGGATGAGCCCGAGCACAGCCACGCTCGGTCTTTGCCGCCCTGTGGTCGCAGCCCTCCTGGGGTCCAGTACAGAGTCATATTGGAAATAGTCCCCAAAACCCGTCCCCTCTCTCTGGGGAAAATGTTGAAATTTAAATTCTTTGCACCTCTGTCTTTGAACAAAAATATTCTATACAGTTCTCTGGATAAAAGACACTCGCAAGGTTATTTTGGGAACAGTTTTGCAAGCTGGCTTCAAATTCAGTAGCACACTAAAGGGCTGTGAGCCCATGACTTTGCCTTGAGCCTGAATTAAATACATTTCCAGTTCACAAGTACGAAACAAGTGCGTGTCCTAGTGTCACTCGGAGGTGACAGTAAACACTTCCACGGCCACCTGGAGCCAGCCCCCCTCCACATTGCGTCTGGTGGGTGTGCGGTGTGTCCCACCCCTCCTGCACAGCCCTGAAGGACAGTGACAGAGCTGTAGCATGCCTAGATAAGATAAATGCACTAGTCATGCCAGTAACTCCAAAAGACTTAAGCAAATAATGTACTGTGACATTTTAATGATCCATCTGTGAAAGTTTGGTACAAAGCCTGCTCCTTTCCTCCGTTTTCCCTGGAGCAGCTCTGTGCTGCAGGGCTGGGTCTGTTTAAGGTGGAAGCGGGCTGTGGGCTTGATTTGCACATGTTGGCAGGAATAGGGTACCGGCATCTGTTGTGAGCCAAGGTGTTGATCAGTAGTAACTGAAAATCACGCTGTTAACTGCTGGGCAGGTCGCACGAAAGGGTGGAGGGGCTGCAGCAGCCCCGTCCTGTCGGTGCCGTGACTGGTGCCAGGCTCTGAGGCTGCACACTGGGTTATTTTTCCATTCACGTTGTAGTGGGGCAGAGGAATTATGGCTTACAAGCCTAATACCTCCACTGTGAAATCTGCCTTGGGGTGGAAAGATTCAGTTACAGATTTAGATCTTCAGAGGGAAAAAAAAAAAGAAATCAAAATGACCGTTCTTTCCACTGCGCCCGTTGAAATGAAACTCCTTGCTGTAATCCTGGTGCAGTGTTTCTTTATACTAGTAATAAATCAGACTGTCTCAGCATCATTTTTTCTGGCCATGACCAGTGATTCATGTTAGAAAAGCAGTTCTCGTGTCAGTAGCAATGAGCGATGCTGACACTTCCAAACAGGAGGCAGCCCCAGCCAGAAGCCCTTCACCTCGCGCCCCCTGCTCAGCCCTGCCAAGCTCCCGCCCGGCGAGGTCCCGCAGCCGGAGGCGGCATCTTGTGCCGCCAGCGTTTCCCAGAGCCGTGTGTAGAGGCGGTTATTAACCGGAACTGCTCCTGGCACCTGATCGGTGCAGACTCAGCCTTTGCAGACTGGAGTTCACTTGGTCACTGTTTGAAATTTCATTATCAGTAACAATATTAATATTGGTCTGATGGAAATGGAGGAGAAACAGCGGAGCCAGTATAGATCTGTCTCCGCCGCTTCTAAGGGGGTGACCGATGCTTTGGGGTGCAGCACTCCCACCAGCAGTGCAGTGTGTAGGGGACCGTCCCCTGCGCGGCCGGAGCAGCACGCTCTGCCCCGCCAGCAGCACCCACCCGTGGCAGAGCTCGTGCCGGGGAGGCTGGGGGCTCTGCCGCCGCACAGGGCTCCTCTCCCGGCCGGCACTGGGCTTGCTGCCCGGGCACCGGCACTGCGGCTCGGCGGGGATGCCTGCGCAGGTTCTCCAGGTTCTCAGAGATTTCTGAGACTTATAGAACAAATACTTACTGATAAATGAAAATATTTTTTTGAAAAATCACAAAGACTGAGAAATGAGTACCCTTAGAAACAGAACATCGTTATTTGGTAGGTTCTTTTATAACTCGGCTCCAAGAATGCACGTGCTTGTCCAGAGGTGGCACTGGAGAGGAAGGAGCAGAGTGTCGGGGTTCACAGTGGCTTTCCAAGCCTGTCCGAGTCTCTCCCGAGAACAGCTGCTTACGAGCACGAGGGCACCCGTGGAAAGGAGGCACTCGCGTCCACCGAAGTGACAGTTAACATCTCCCTCGTGCTGTGTTTAGGGCTGTTTTGGGGAGCCTGGGGAAGTCCTGCATCTCAAGGCAAGGTGCCATTTGCTAGAGGGGAGAGGCTGGCGCTGGGCACAGCTGCCGCAGTTGCTGAGCAGCGCGCACTCCCACCCCGCAATTCAAAAATGTGCATAGCGGGGACTTCCGTACAGCTGGAAAAAAGAGGACAAAGTCAGATGTGAGTTGTGAGCTTATTTCTGGGAATTATCCTTGGGGAGCTGCGGCCCTGGGAGAGCTCAGCTGTGCCTCGCGGCCGTCCCTCCCCGCTCTGAACCCCTGTCCGCAGCCTCCAGCACTGCTGGCAGCTGGGCCAGATGTTCGGCAGTGAAACCGCCTCCCTGCTGCTGCTCCCCGTCCCGCTGAAGGGTCGGCGTTTCCCCAGCTTGCCTGAGCCGCAGCTCGGTGACAGATTTTCTTTCGCCCTGTAACTTCTCTCTGGAGAGCGCTGCGCTAAGCTTTCCGGTTCCCCGGAGTCTCATCGGCACAAGCTGAGCTTTCTCAAGCGGAAGCACAACACGGGTAACGTCATGGAGAGATAACAAGGGGGATTATGCCAGGCGTGCATCTCCTCATCCATTCGGTGTCCTGGCTGGGACGTGTCAAGTTTTCCCCCAAAATGGAGAATCCTTCTCTTGCCCGGTCATAGAAAGGGTTTCTGCCAGAAATGCAAAGCAATATTCGGTTCTCCGTGAGCACAGCAAGATGGTTTTAAAGGCGGCTGCCTTGGGGGTTTTTTTAGTGGCAGCCTGCAGCGCCCCGGTGAGCGCAGGCCTTTCCCGTGCTCCTCCCTGCCCCCTTGTCTTTCCATAAGTTCATCAAACTCCGTTTTTTAAATTGGAAGCGAGTAATGGGCAACAGGTGCAGCTGGGGGGGGCGCAGCGGAGCGGTCGGAGGGGCACGGCATGGCGATGCTCTCCCCGTGGGGCGGCGGGACGCCGGGGCTCAGCCCGGCGAGCAGGGGCTCGCCGAAACGGGAGCGGCAGCAGTGAGGATGGGGGATGTGGGGCCGAGCGAGCTGCGTGTAGCCCAGCACGGGGGGGGGGACGGGAGGAGAGATGCTGTTTAGTATGGTGCGTGGACAGCTGGCACCGAGTACCGCGGTACGTGCTGCTGCGCCTCGCTTATCTGGCTCGGCATTTATCATGGTAATTATGGTATGCATTTCCACATAAGCACTTGTCCTTGAAGGGCGTTCTTGCTGCTGATACTCGGTTTGTTTGCGCGGGCAGAGACATGACGGATGACTCTGGGAGGGAAGCAGCCCTCCTTGAGACGCCTGGAAAACCAAAGGCATGCATTACCACGAAGGCACTCCACAGTGCCTTCTGTTTTGTTGTTATTTCTGTGTATCTTCATTTTGCATCTGATTTTTGTCTGCGGGAGTGTTTTGTTCTCTCAGGTCACTAATGTCAGCAACGCCAATCTGATTTTTCAGGCTTTGGACTTTGTGTAGATACCCCTTGCGGAAGTGCTTCCCATCAGGAGGCTTCCTCAAATCCACCAATAAAAGATTTATCATTAACAGCAGTTGTCTGGGGTGCAGCAGCCTGGCAGGGACCCCTCGCGCCAGCCGCCATCGTCGCACGTAACGAAACCACAGGCTCTGCCCTGGAGAGAGCAGAGCCTGAGCAGCTGAGAGGGGGAAACGGTGGGTACGGGAAAGACCCTGGGAAACACGGAGTGTCACTGCGGCAATCGCAGTTTGCACATCGCATCATCTCGGGCTGTGTCCGCTTTTTTTTTTTTCAGTGAGAAAGGAAAACCTTATGGAAGTCAGTGTGGCTCAGTTAAATGCAGAGAAAGATCTTGGTGTCTATCAGGCATCTAGCTATCAGGCATCTGTCTGCCTTTGGAGCTATCATGCATGTTGCTCACAGGCAGAGTATGGAAATAACCGACTTGGTTTAGGATGAGGGTAATTCTCTGCTTGGTTGTACAAGAAACACTTTGGGATCTTTTGGAAATGAAGGAGAGGGAGCAATTCACGATGTTGTTTTAGCAGAAGGTTTGCAGCGATTCCTTGCTGGAGGTGAGGCATCCCATTTAAAGGGTTCTTTTCTTTCCCTTGAGCGAGGTTGCTGGGGCTCCAGGAATGTACTGTAGTGGTGACAAAATGGGACCCGCGCTTCCTGCGAGAGAGGCAGGGAGCAGAGAGGTGATGCTGCGCTGTCAGCTGAGCGCGGACTCTAAGAAGGAGGTAACGTGCAGTGTCTTCGTGGACCGCAGCACCTGTTCCCTCTTCACTTACGCCAGTACAAATGCATAGCAGTCACCATGCAGAAAACAGTAACATCAGTGTAGAAAAATAAGATCTGGCTGCTGCAGGCAGGTTTGCAGAGCTGGGACTGACTGCTAGAAGTGAGGTTTTAGCAAGGGGTCAACTCAAAACTAAGAAAGGATTAAGTTTTTCAACAAGCTGCGCATGCAACAGCAGCCTAATTTGTGCATGCAGCTGGATGTAAAACTGGGAAGCTGAACATGCAGATGTGTAATTGGCTACAGAAGTGAGTGTTTGCGTATGTAAATTTGCTGGCTGAGTAACTGTTCATTCTCTAAAACTGGATCTTTATGGGGGTTTTAGGTCAAGATGTTTTGCAATGAAGCGTTGATAACTGCTTCCTCTAAACTCTGTTTTAAAGACTAACAATAGAAGTTATTGTGGACGACACATCAGAGAACTGGTACAGCTTATGCAAATATCCCGCATTGCAAATGTAGCCCCCATCACTGAATGCCCAAATTAGACATAAAATTAGTGAATTAGGCACTTAGTTTCTACTTACATACAATCAAGCATACCCTGTAGTCATTAATCTGGGAAAATCCTCACTGAAGCTGCATCACTAGCTGTTCACAGCCAGCAACGCTCTTGCAAAAGAGCAAAATTAGAGATTAATGCTCCTCCTCTTCTGTCCCTGAAACTTCTCCCAGCAGAAATGTCAGCAAAACATGCAAAATTATTCAGAAAACACTTGCTTCTGTAGCAGCTGTATGTTCAGTTATTAATGCGGCATCCCAGGCGCACACCTATGTATGACCAACAGACCATCAAAATTAATTAAACCTTGTTTACCGTTTGGAATTAGTGAGCTAATGAATATCATACCTCTGAGGCATCCATCTTGGTCAAATACATTGTGCCTCACAGCTGTTGTTTTTGTCTAGATTAGGTTTGCTCCAGTTTTTATGAAGATATCTACAAAGTAATAAGCCCGGCACTTATTTGACTCAAAAAAAAAAAAAAAAAATTATAAAATTTTTATTAGCTTCCAAGGAATTGGGTTTTCTACTTTTTGCCTGGCAATAAAAGTTGATTTGTTCTATATCTGCCTGATCGAGTACTTGGGTGCTGGCTATTACTTAAATCTAATGACTCTTCCTAAAAGACATTAAGGCTGTCTCCTGCGAGCAAACGCACTGGGTTTGTGAAATTACATACAGATTACTCTGTTATAAATGTGGTCACACCTCTGCTATTAAATTTTACCTGCATAAACAATTCCAGCACGCAGACATACTGCCATACAGTTATTTATACCCACTTTATTAAGGTTATTTTTTCAGCAATCACACTGCTTTTAAATCTGCCATGGCTTATTTAGTACCCAGTGACAGAAAACTCAGTATGTCATGCGGAAGCATCACTTTTACCCCTCTATCTCTGGCCACCTGCCTTTATTTAGTGCTGCAGGTGGTGACAGAGAGCAAAACGACAGGAGATAGCAGTCCGTCTTCCCAGATCTCTTTCAGGCGCTGCTTTTTCCAATGCACGTTTTCCTGCGCAGCCTGCGTTCCTGGCCAGGAGGCAAGGCAGCTGCCTTCCTGCCAGGTGGACGTTTGTCGTCTTTCTTGCTCTGCAGTGATACCCAAGTGGGATATCCACCCAGGAGGGGTGCCTGGGCACGGGCCTTGGCAGTGGGCGTCCGTGGCGGGCCGGGGAGCGCGGCAGCGGCCCTGGCAGCCCGCGGGCAGGGCGACGGCGAGGGCCCCGGGGAAGGCAGGGCAGCCCCGAGCCCACCCTGCGGGGGAGAGTCGGGGACCTGCCGGGAGAGGAACTTCACCGCGCGCGAAACCCCCGTTTCGCCAAAGCAGCCTCTTCCCTTGAGAGGCCGTCAGGTGAAAATCCCAAGCTCTAATCCTGACAAAGCACCCCGGTCAGAGTAATGTGGATTCGAGTGGGCTTCCCTTATTGACACGTTGCCTGTCAGAGTGAGGAGATATATATATGTTAAACGAGCATCCACTTCAGGCAAGTTCAGATGAGTAATACCGCTGTCAGCCCCGCAGAGGGACAGCGTGTGGTACAGAGTAATCTCTTAAGCAAGTGGTCCCTCACCAGATAAAAGCCAGACCGAAGTCCTGATTGCGAACGCCGCGTCGCTTAGCGCTTGTTGCCACGCTGCAGGAGAGCCCAGGAGCCCTACGGCCATCGTCCCGCCGTAGCGCGGCGCGCTGGCCTCGCGGTAAGAAAAACTGCCTTGGAGCAAGTGGGCTGCTTTGAATATTGCAGAGGTAGCCAAAGCGACAAGTGCAGATAGAAATTCCGTTTCGGTGCTTCCCAGGCCTGGCAGGAGCAGAAGGGGAGGAGCAGAGGGGAGAGAGCTGTGTCAGGGATGCGCTTAACTGTGGATGTGACCTTGCTTTTGCTGCTCTCTTCCTTTGAGCTCCCCAATAAATCAGACACTTATCTCTGCTTATTGCTTATTTATGACTTCATTTCACCTGCAGTGCCGGCGAGGGACGGGGGGGCCGCAGCCGCCCCTCGCAGTTGCGTGTAGCTCGGTGCTGTGCGCACACGCGCGTGTGTGCATGTCTCTGCATCACCCTGAGAAATGGCCAGTGCAGTAAATGGTAACAGGAAGGCCCTGCTGGGGACCTGCAGGCTCCAGCAGCAAATGTTACTCCGCCATCTGTTCAAACCGGTTGAACTCCTGTCCTTTTGAGCATTTTGAGCAGACTTCACACGCTCGCAGACAGCCGGCGCTTACAGCACGTTCCCTGCAAAGTGGACGTGGGTTTTGCTCCCAGGGGCACTTTGTCCTCTGTGCTCCGAGGTCCCGGCTGCGTCCCCAGAACAGCTGGGCTGGATCTGCAGCCTCCAGCCCTGGCCTTAAGCTGCCACATCCCATGGGGTCAGTGGAGAGCGATGAGATGCTGCTGCTGCCTGAGGATGCTGGCGGTGGCTGTGGGTGTTTCTGCAGCCCGTGGCCCCACCTGCATCCCGCAGCAGAGCCACGTGCCACCACCCTGCACAGCCCTCGGTACACGGGGCTTTTAAGCACCAGGTTTAATCCGTGGGATCAGGGAGCCTAGACCCTGGCTAGACTTACCTTCTGAGGCGGTCAGTTAAATCGGAACACAGTATTCCAGGCAGTCCTGACTCTTGCAGAAGACCAGACTAGACGACTGCAACGGTACTACTTTCTGGCTTTAAAATCCATGGCTTTCTGAGTTCACTTTATGCTGGATGTAAGCCTGGTGAAGCACTGCGGGATGCGAGGACTTGTGGATAAATGCAGGGTGGACGCAGAGACGGAGCACGCTCTGTGCCGCTGCCTGTGCTGCTGTAGCTCGGGGTGGGAATACACATGTCCTCGTATTGATTTTCTGTCCAAAATGTTGCGTCTGGAGTTCACGGCACTGGCTAAAATATGTATCTGGAGGAGTCTCGCCTGCTTGCTAAAGAGGAGAAAGTACTAATTGCCTCTACACAGTGCCCTGACTCACAGCCAGGGGAAGAACCAGTCCTCTGTCTGAAATGAAAGATTATTTGTAATCATATTAATAAGCAAACTGGAGACAAGCCTCTCCCAGCCTTAATGAAATGTCCATTGACTCCACGTCTGACCCTGGATTCAGCATCCGTCAGCCTGGCTCAGCCCTGCTCGTCCCCGCAGCCTGCCGGGCTCCCCGCGCCTGCTCTCTTCAGCCGCCGGACGAGGACGAAGCAGGCCTGAAGCCTTGTCGCGTATAGAACTGGTCAGAGGCGTTTTCTCTCACAAAGCCCCTGGAGATCTAGCGTGAGCCGCCGTGCAGACAAGCTGAATGTGACTGCGGACCCAGACCTGCTAACCCTTCGCTTCCTTCAGTTCAGGGTGGGAACGGAGAAGGAGCGGGTGGGCCGCATCCAGCGCAGCAGCGGTGCGGGGCCCGGAGCTGGGCGCTGCAGCGAGGCAGGTCTCTGCTCCTCCTTCGGGAGAGGCAGCTCTGCAGAGGCGGCACGGTTTTCTGCGGGAGCTTCGCACGCTGGCCTCGGTCTTCCAAAACGCTTGGGGAGAAGGCAGCGAAAATTAGCAGAGCGGTAAATATCCCTGCGGCTCGCGGACGGGTTTGTGTGACCGGTGCCGTGCTAGGAAATGCACGGGAAGGTGCTGGGTGGTCTCCTCCGCCGGCAAGCCCAGCCCAGGGGCCATCTGGATTAGGACGGTGCCAGGGATGGCGTGATGCACTTCACTCGCAAGAGAAAGGCGACAATATATTTTAATTGAGATAAGACAGTCGGTTAACGGAGTTTGATAATAACGTGACTGGTTTAAGAGGATTTGATGGCAAGGCAGCCTTGATTATGTACTGCATAGGGGACCGAGAGCCTCCCGTCGAGGCGCGGGGTTCAGAAAGGAACCCCTTGCGTTCTGAACTCCTCCTCAGAGAGGAGTTTAGGTGCGGCTGGATCCAGACTCGGTCAGTGGTTTATGTCTAAAGGATTATGCGTGCACAATCAATCCTTTATATCGCTTAGCTAAGATCTCAAAATTTCACCACGCTTCTTCCCAGTTCACTTACCGAGTACCTGGCGCGATAAGGGTTCTCGCAGCCTCGCGGAGTGACGGGGAGAGGCGTCCCCCCTCGAGGGGAGAGCCTGGCGAGCAGCCTGCGGCCGCGCAGCAGAGCTCAGCGGGCCCTGGGCTCTCCGCTGTTCATGGAGTAAGAGAGTCGATTTATAGTCACGTTTACATACCGACCGCAGGCGTTAGTTTCTTCTGAGTTCGGCTTGAGTTAGGCATGGAGCAGTACTGTGGTTAGGTGGGCACGTTGCTCAAATTCGCCCGTGGCTGTTGTGTTGTTGCCTGTCTTCCCTTGAATCCACGCGACCAGACGCGTCCCTTACGACGGCCGCTGGTGGTTATCAGCTGAGCAGGGTTAGGGGAAACACAGGTCAGGCTGGGGAGGAGAGCACACCGCCGCAGCCGGGCTCGGTGCATCGGGCTGGCGGTGCCCGTCCTGCTCTCGGTGTTTGCTCTGAGCTTGACTTCTCAGAAGCCGATTTCTGACGGTGTCCCTTCGGTTCGGTTCCTCCTGCGCCCGGCTGCTGTTTGCTCAGAGGCCACGTGCCGTTTGTTGGCTGAGCTGTGCTGGCACGATGCTCTCAAGCCCCTTTTCTGCCTACAAACCCAGCATCCTTTTGTCCTCTTGCTTAGCATAAAAACTATTTTTAAATTAAGCAGCAAAGGGGACGGGCAGTGTCAGTAAACGGCGTGCGTGTCTGGGGGTGCTACCCAGTGCCGCAAAGGTTGCCCTCATTAGAGGCGGTGGCAAAGCAGAGGGGAGGGAGACGATGGCGAAGCTGCTGCTCTGCCTCCCCCCGTCCTCTGGGGCTGTTTGGGGTTTTATCCTCCAGACGAGAGATTTACCCAAAGGCTTGTGGGAGCCATCAGCAAAAGTACGAGAAACCAAACTTTCATTTAAACCCTAAAGCTTCACTTTTATGATCATTATTATTTTAAACTCCCTTAGCTTTTCCTGCATTCATTTCCATCCAGAATAATGAGGGCCATATTAGCAGAAGGTGATTTAATTGCAGGAACTTTCACAAAGCAAGGAGTCTCATTTTCTTTAATCCAGAGCGTTAGCAATTCCCCACATGCTTATGTTCATTTTAAGAATCAATAAAGCACAAACATGCCTAATTACCCTAAAATATTTTGCAAAATCAGAAGTCAGATTAGATTTTGCTTAAGCATCAAATAGAAATTTTAATGTCCGCCAGAATCGATATGTTACCCACGGGTCCTAAGATTTTCACTTACATGCTTGATCATACATTATAATGAAGGTTTGTAATAACATTAAAATCTTCTTGAACGCATTTTCTGTATAATTTACTTTTTTCCACTCTGTACCACAGAGATTCAAATATAATTACTCAGAAAAATAATGCACAGCTGCTTTTCTTGTCCTGTATTCTGAATTTACTTGCTGATGAACATCAGCCTGAAATATTTTGACTATTGAATTAAGGTCTTACTAAAAATACTTTAGCTGCATTGTAATTCTTCCAAAAAGGGGAATTGCTGCATGGCTGTCCTTACCATTCTGTGCAGCGAGCGAAGCTGGGCAGGAATTATCTTCCTCTGTCCTTGAAAATCATGCCAGCTGACACCAGTTTCCAGCCAACACCATCATTCTCCAAGACCCCCTTCCTTCCGCGGTGCTTCCCCCTTCGCTGGTGTCCCGGCGGGTCACGGGGTGGCTGCGGGAGAAGGACCGGGGCCGGGTGAGATGATGGGTGCGAGGGCAGCTCTGCCGCTTCCCGGTGCTGGTCACGCTCTGAATGAATGCAGAACTCTCTCTCTTTCTTTCTGCAATTTTCCTGCCCTCTTTGGCCCGAGGATGAACCGTATCGTGGGCGGACGGAGGAAGCAGCTGAGGACGGGCTCTGGTCAGGGCAAGCCTTGTGTTCTCAGTGTTCCGCCCTTTCCCAAGGAGGGTCTCCGTGGCCCTTCTCCCTCCCTTGCTCCGCGCACCACCAGTAAGAAGGACACAGAGACCTTCTGAGCAAAGCTGCAGTGCCGGGGACCGGCTCCAAACAGATTCACTGAAGTTTGCCAACGCACTCACCGACCGTTACCCTAATTACCCCACGTGCCTTGGTGGCCGTGACGGGATTTCTTCTGCTCCCTTTGCCTTTGTTTCGCCCAGGCAAACGCAGAAAGCAATTAAATCCCTGGGTCAGGCTCCTGAAAGCCAGATGCTCTCTCGACCTCCAGCCCGGCAGGCTCGGCGCCGAGCTGCCTTGGGGGCCGGCTGGGGCTCCCCGGGAAGAACCAGCGGTTGCCGTCTGCCCTCCTGGCTCCAGCTGAAGCAAAGGCCGTGCCCCACGGATGTGCCGAAGGTGGAAAAGAGGAGGAAAAGCCCAGTGAAGATGTGAACAGAGTGGCTGGAGTACAAAGATCAGGCAGGATTGATTCACCGTGATTGAACGTTTTTCTTCGTCAGAGGCTCTGCTGCAGCTCGAGCAGGTAATCCTGCGCAGGAGTGGGCTCTGCAAGTCCACGTCCCCGCAGCGCGGCAGAGGTTGGGCTGGCCAAGCGGGGAGCTGGCGGGAGAGCAGCGGCAGAAACGTGTGTGCGGAGGCAAATTAAAGTGGCAGAGAGGCTCGGGAGAGCCGGGTTGGCAGCCAGAATCTCCTCCTCTGCCATGGGAGATGTCGCCTGTCTGCACAAGAAGAGTTTCCAAGCAAGGGGGCTGTTGTCCTGTTTTCCTGAACCTCCCATCTCTCCCTTCTCGCTAACGCCTGGCTGCGCAGGTGGGACAGCTCAGGTGCCAACCGTCCAAGCAGACCTGGGCACCTGTGTGAGCCGCGCGTCGCGCCGGGGACGAGCCGAGAGCTGACCGAGTGTCTGACGGTTGGGGGAGCCGAGACCCCCACCCCGCAGCAGCAGTCGGGGCTCAGAGGCTTGGTCAGAGCAGTCCCTTCCTGGGAGGTTTCCCCGGGATGAGACGGAGAAGGCACTGCCAAGCGCCCCAGCCCTGCGGCAGAGGGGATCCTACCCCACACAGGCAACTGAGGGGTACCCCAGACCCTGCTCTGGGTGCTCAGGGAGATTCAGCTGACTAATTAAGGTGCAAGTTTCAAGCAGCTTGGTTAAATGGCTTTAAGCTTCCATTTAGATGGTGTTAACTTGGAATTAAAGTGAAGTAAACAAAATCAAGTTAGTCCACCTTAATTCTAAACAAAAGTGTCTACAAAGGTATTTAATGCAATTTGACTAATCTATTTAAAAGTTAATTCACATTATATTCCCCGATATCCTTGTGCACACAAGCCCTCATTAACTTCAGCAGAACTTGGCGATGGATCAAGCCCCAAAGAGGCTGCGCAGCCCAGACCATAGGGGCTGACTTCAGCGGTGGAGCGGGACGTGGTTTGCTGCCATCAGTGTTTATCACTTATATTTGGCTGAGTTTGGGGTTATTTGTTCCTCTGTTTCACAAGGCAAAGCAGAGCAGCAAAACTTCCCACCTCCGAGCTGTGTCGTGCAGCGAGAGCGACCGAGCTGCTTTGAGGCGCTCGCAGCAGCTTGCAGAGCGCCCGGATTTGTTGCTTCGCCCGCTGCGACGGCTGCAGCTGCACCGGCCCGGGCGCCGGCACCGCTCTGCCGCGAGCTCCCAGAGGTGCCCCGACGCGTGCGATGGGCAGCCCGGCTCAGCAGCTCCGGCCGCTCAGGCCCTTGCACCCAAGCAGGGTGCCAGCCCCAAGGTGTGCCCCGGCGCTTGCACCGAACAAGCTAAGGCACAGCCTTGGGTCTGTGCTTAAGGGCGGGCTCAGGAGTCCTGTCCCCCTCCAGAGGCTGTGCGCAGGCTCTGGGTACTCCCTCCCGCCGTGGCAGGGTGTCGGCAAGACCCGTGCTGCAGGAGAGGCGGCTCTGCCCGTTGCCGTCCCAAGGGTAACCAGAGGGTTACCACCTCTGTCAGCTGAGCACCTCAATTACTTAAAATAAATCCTGACTGCAGTGCAGAATTGCAATTTTTTCCCTTCTGTCTTAGAAAAGGGGTAGGATCAAGTAGCTACAGCGAGTGGTCTGCCAAGTGTGCAGCAGTAAGCTATTATTTCTTCCAATTAAAAGCCGGATTAACATTTGTGGAGTGCTGTCATTGAGCCTGTAACATTCTCTGCTAGATCTGCTTTCCGTATGAATGAGAACATAACGGTCCTTTGCAGACAGATGGAAAATCGCTTTTTTTTCTCATCTATCCTGTTCAGAGATGTGGGAGCAATAAAAGCTATAAGCCCCTTCTTAGAAAACCCGCCTTTGTAAATCCTGTACATGCCACCAGTGGGAACAGCAGCGGTAGCTGCAGCTGGGGCCAAGCCCAGCCGTCAGAGGAGTGTCTGTCCCCCAGCACGGAGGCGGCGGGAGAGGGCTTTCTCCCTAACAAGAACGTCCCTGCCAAGAGTTTTGCAGTCTGTGATCATAAGTCGTACGTGCGCCTCTGTCCCTTAGCAGGAGAGGGACATTTGCACTCTCCCCCACACACCATTTGCTTCATCATCATGTCTGAAGATAAATTGCTGATGGCCTTACTCAGAAACAGAAGAGAGTGGCCCTGTCGGCATGAATCCCCATCTCGCCGTGCGCTTTCAGACCTGACCTAGTTTCGGACAAGAGGCGATTCCCCGGCCGTGGCGGGGAGGTCTGACTGCCACCACCCCGGCTCCCTCCCGCCCGGGACAGCACCCGGCACTGCCCGACCCTTGCTGCTCCCGCTGGCGTTTTTAGACCTCGGCTGAAGACGAGTGATCCAGCTGTGACCTTCACTACTGAAGTCTGGGGACGTGAGTCAGAGGGAACTGACCGCAGGCTCCTCTTGTTTTCAAGGAGCAGGGACTGAGTGAGGACACGGGCTCCCCGCGGGGCTCTGGCCGTCACAGCCCCTGCGGGGCACGCAGGGCCCGAGCCCATCCCGCCCCCCCGCACGGCTACAGCTCCCTTACGTAGGGAGAGCACTGCTTAAGGCGTGTAAGAGCTCATTGCCTTTGCAACCTGCGTGTTTTTCCCCTTGAACGCTCTGCCTGCTTCTGCTTGGCATTATTAATCAGAGGACCATATGGCTCTGCTCAGTGCCTGCGATCCCTTTGGTGTCCCTGTATACAGCATGTGACATTAAAATGCTAATTATTTAAATTTGATACACTTGTTAATAAAGGGCCAGTGAATTTAGTTGTGATTGATTTAACCCTTCCTTGGGGATCTTCCTTCTAAGAGGCTGAGTACAACCGAGAGGGAGAGGAGCCTCCCTGCTCCGCTGGCTGGTTTCAGTGGCCGTAGGAGAAGCTGGGGCTGGAGAAGACGTAGGATTTTAAAATATTCTTGTACTTTGGCTGAGTGGGCAAGGGCTGCCCCAGGCTTGGCAGGAATCCCTCTTGGCCAGCTCTGCAAACGGGAATGCAAGGTGTCTGAAGTGGCACAGGTCTGTCCTCCAGCTGGAAGGACACTGTTGGGTTGGGCGTGGAGGAGCGTCCCGGCGCTCGCCCCGCTGCCTGCTTCCACTTGCAGAACCCCGTGCGGAGGAGAGGGGGGTGCGGAGAAGCCTTCCCTGCTGTCAGCCCCCCGGGCAGGAGGGCTGCCGGTAGCCCCCGCACCGACAAAAGCAAGGGGCGACGCCACCCCATCGCGGGGCTCTCGTCGTCGCCGGCGGTTTGCCCGGGTGAGAAGGGGGGAAGAGGCAGGCCTAGGCGCTTCCTTAGGGGGGAGAAATTGGAGCGGCTTCCCTGCTGTGCGACACCTTAGCTGCCGCGGACACCGCAGCTCCGCGTGGGTCTCGGTGCCCCGAGCTCTGCTCGCCCACCCTGCGGGGGTTCAGCCTGCCGACCCTCGTTAGCAGAGCCCGGGGGGGCACCCCCCGCCTCTCCCCTTGCAGGTCTCCCTGTCCGCAGGAGGCTGGGTCGCGTTGTTCCCGAGGACAGCGGGCAGCTGCCCGTGAAGCCACCGAACTGTGCCACTCCGAGGGGGACCAGACTGCGGCTGCGAACGCTGTGAACAGTTCGCTGAAAAGCAGTGGGGAGCGGGGGGGGGATTGCCAATTGATTTCTTCCATTTTGGCTGGAAGAAGCTGGCGCTGCCTGCTCTGATCCTACGACCCCGTCCGTCGCTGCCATTTGGTCTGAGGTTTTCTGAGCATCACTGAGAGTGAACTCACAGTATGTTTTTTTCCAGACAGTGCAAACGAGCTGACAAATACGGCTCCTCACAGGCTTTTGTTTCAAGGTGCTTAATTAATATTATAGAGTCTACAGGAGTGAGTCAAATTTGTCCCGTCACTGCTGATCCTGGGGAGTGGGAAGGCTGTGATTCACCTCTCCTGAACTTTTGCTCTGTGTAAGTTTAGCGCGGCCCAATTAGCACCAAATGAGTTGTAACCGGCTATGCCAGCCTAAGGCACAAACCCATGAACTTTCAGGGCTAAAGCTGTAGTCGTAAGTGTTTTCTGTCGTCACCCGCGGTATTGTCCCCAGAAAAAATATAAGCAGTCGCGTCTAGAGAGCCTTTGCCGCCCTGTCCTTGGCCTCGCCAAGCCCTCGCAGCTTAAGAGATAACTAAATGTTGTGCTGGTTTTCTGTAAAGTGTGAATGACCCTCATTTCCACATCCCTCCTTCCCCTTAATTGCTTCATTCTCTTCCAACCTCTCAGCCTGTTAAACCCAATGGTTTTGCTCTGTACATCACAAGCTGTTCCTGTTCTTGAAAAGATTCAGTTAAATGCCTTTTGCTGCTTTTGTATGGGAAATTTATGCAAAATTTATAAACAAAAAAGTCCCGAAGCAGAAATCTCACTTTTTTCTTCTAAAAATATTCAGAACAGGACTTGTGGAACATCAGGAATAATGATTCAATCCAGCTAGATTTCAACAGTAAGGAGGAAAAAAGAACGTCTTGAGAACAGCATATTGAGAAATGACTACATTAAATATAAAAAAGCAAAAGAGTGTGTAAAACTTTGTAACTTATTAAATTTCCTGCCAGAGATCTATTAAACGGGACGTAAAGGAGCCACCGAGTCCTCACGACTTCCTAGCGTACCCCTGCTCCCGAAGGAAGCCAGCGGGAAGGCGTCCGCCCCCGTCCCCGTGTCCGGCAGGGCAGGGTGACCCCGCCACGGGGTGCTGGCTGAAACCATCCCGGGCGAGCCAAGGAGAGGGTGTATTGCCCTCACGGGAGACATAGGGAACGCTGTTCAAGCCGGAGAGGAATGCACTCAGAAGCAAGCTCCACGTCTGGGCCGGCACACGGCATCGACGAGGCACGCACCAGCCTGCCGGGGAGCCGCGAGCCTCCCCCGCCGCGCCGCTCTGCCGTCGACGCAGCTCATTGCCGTGCTCTCCTGGCTGGGGTTTGGCGCCCAGTATTGCCGACTTTGTACCCGCTCGGCGGAGTGAGGGCTCCAAGCTCTGCGACCCCCAGCGTCTCCTCTCCCCACACCAAAGCGCACCTGGTTATCCGACCCCTGCAGCTCTTTGCAGCGTTCAGGGTTCCTCGTTCTCTCCTTGCAGGCTGCGTTCCAGCAAAGGATGCCTTTGCGTTAGTCAGAGCCCCTCTACCAATGTGCGTGACACCGGATTAATTTACGGCAGAGAAGAGCAACCCAACTGGTGGTATCATTTCCAAACAAAAGGAAAGTCTGGAGAACTGGAGCACTAGGAAAACTTGTTAGTTCTGCTTTGTTCTGGGTTTTAAATTTTCTTGGCTTTAATGTTCTTTGTCACGATCAGTACGTATTTCTGGACCCGATCAGGCTGTGCAGCACTGGACATCACTAGAAACGCTCCGCTCTCACCTTGGCGTTAGTTACCGGTCTGCAATGTGCAGGTGTATCGCTCCCCGACGCTCCCGGCTTCACCGTGAGGACCCCCGGGAGGGGAACCAGCCGCAGCTGGAGGAGAGAGGCGGCGCAGGGCCGGGCTGGGAGCTGAAACCAAACCCTGCCGGAGCCGGAGCATCACCGCGGAGCCGGGCCAAGAGCTTTCCTGCTGCTGTTTGCCATCCTCCTGCAGAGCAGGCTGCCTTGTCAACGTTCCCGGCAGGTGTCACACACGGGTTATGGCAGGTTATTTATAGCCGGTTCATTTCCATTTTCCTTATAGCAGGGATGAGATCCTACACAGAGATTTCTCTCCTGGGGGAATCTCTCTCATTTCCACTGCGAGAGAGCTCGGCACCTCCTGCAAATGAACGACTTCCCGAGAGGTGAGCCCGCAGAGGCAGCACGGGGACCTGCTTCCCATCGAGGATTCACATCGTTTCAGCGCCTGCTCCTCCTCCCCAGTTTGCGCTGCTGTGCACACAGTGTTCCGGCTGTGCCAGATGTGGCGTGGTGGCATGGCCGTCCTCGTCCCTTCAACCGCTCGGGACGTGCCGCTGCCAAATGCCGAACAAATGCGTTGCTCTGCAAGCATCCTTCGTGCCCACCTGGAAAATGGCTCGGTGAGGATCTGGGGTTTTTTTTCCTTTTTTTAGTGGCTCCCATGAGGCAGCCCAGGCTGGGGCACCGAGCGTCTCGAGCTGCCTGGCCCCCGGACAGGGTTTGCTGCAGCCGGCAGCGCAGGGCATCACTCGAAGCCGAGCGCGGGTGCAGGGGGGGGCAGCTGACAGCTGGTGAAGGAAAAAGACAGCTTTTGGCAGCCCCTGCTTTCCTCCGTCAGCGAGCCCTACGCGCGCCTTGCAGGGCTTTGCTCCCCTCATCCTTTGGCCAGGACATAAAATCTCTGAGGGTCAGCAGAGTGAAATGACAGGTATTTCGTCCCAGCTGCAAGGCGGAATATGACGTAGGACAGAACGGAATAGAATAGTTCAGTTGGAAGGGACCTACAATGATCAGCTCGTTCAAATGCCTGGGGGTGCTAGGTGATGCTAAGGTGGTGCTCTTAGAAACGTGACCCGGACTAGCCGTGCTCCAGCATTGCGAAGTGATGATTTGAAGGAGGAGGGACCCAAGTTTCTGTTGCCTGGCCCTTGGTGGCACTGGGTGGCAATTGGCACCGGCGTGAAAGGTGACAGACGAGGCGAAGAAGGTGAGCGGGAGCTGCCAGCTCGGCAGTGAGGGGCCGGCCGGCCCTGGCAGCGGAGGAGAGCTCCTTGAGGCCTTTCATTCCTCTCAGCAAGAAAGGAGCAGAAACAATCTTCACAATAACACAAACCACGCTTAAAAACAGGACGTATTTAAGGCAAGGACCTACTGTGCGCTTGCAATTCATGAACTGCTGTTTATGTCTAATATTACCTTAAGTGCTCTGTCTGCTACGTTTAGTTAACACGAGCGTAAGGTGACATACAACAGCAGCTCCCATTTAAAACCCACGGCGTGTTTCAGGACTGTGCGCACGCTCCCACAGCACGTGCTTGCTGGAGGGGCAACCGGCCAGGAGCCCAGCACAGAGCCGGCGACACGAAGCCAGGCACCAAAACCCGGGTGCACCCACGCCCTTGTGCACGGCGAGCAGCGCTGCGAGCCCTGGCACCGACCGGCCGGCCGCGCACGAGAGCGGGTGCCATGGGCACGTCGGCCGCGGGGCCGATTTCTCTGCCGCGGGCCGGGCAGCGGTGCTGCTGCCCGAGCGCCGGGGCGGTGCGGCGGAGGGGGTGCGCAGTGCCCTCCCCAGCCCCCTCGCCAGCGCCTCAGTCGTTTGGCTCCTCTACAATTACTATTGATGTGCTAATTAAAATGCATCATTTACCTAAAATCTAGCAGTAATGGCTTATTAATTATATATAATGTCTCTCAATGGCTAATTATTTTATACCCTGTCCAAAGTGGGGGAGGTGTTTTTCAAACATTAAAAAGTCTGATTCCTGCTTTTATTCCAGTGTCCATTTAGGTTTTAAAAGGCTAATGCCAAAATAGGCAAAACATGCAAAAATGGGAGCGGAGCTGCAGAAAAGCAGTTCAATCCTTCATAATTAAAAGCCTCTGCAAAACCAAATGCCAGCGATCAATTAGGTATGCTTTGAAATGTTGTGATTTTGCAATGACACAGGGAGGTGGAGCCCCGCAGTCCCTGTCTGCCTTTCCGGGCTCTGACCTCCAGGTGATCTTGACCAAAAAGACCACACTGTGGGCCCAATCCTGCCAAGACTCTGCCTGGGCCGGTGCCTGGGCACAGGCAGAGCCGGCTGCAGGAGCCGTGGCTGCGTCAGGCACCAGGTCAGCCCAGGGTTTGTATTTCATGTAGACTGGTGGTCAGGGGCTCGTGCCCTGCTGAAGAAGTCGCGTCCCTCAGCCGCACAAGGGATGTCTCGAGCAGAGACAGACGTCGGAGCTCTTCATCTGGACCCTGAGCCGTGCCGTGAACAGATCCTGCCTGGAAAATAACAACAGCATTTGGGGATTGCAGGATTTTTTTCCTTTATGGCAAAGTATTACTTGGGGCCGGTTTTGTAAGCATCAGAAGATTCAGACAGGCACCTAATGGAGTTTTCAGAAGTGCCTGACTCGCATTGATTTCATGCCTATCTATACCTTTCAGGGCTTAAACACATTTAAGAATCTGGCCGGAGGATCTCTCTTGCAGCATATTTTGGCAGGGCTTTCACTTGAGATGTCGGGCCAAATCCTCAGCTAACATAAATCACTGACGCAAGTGGAACTATGCTGATTTGCACCAGTCACAGACTTTAAATTAAAATTTAATTGAAAACTTAAGCTGTCATTAATTTTCAATGAATGGCTTTTGCAAGAATGCAGCCAGATCTCCACCCGTTCAGTCTCCTGCGTGGCCGTCTCTAACAAAGGAATAAAGAAATGCTGATTACAACAGCCATGCCTGATGTATTCCGATCCTCTGTCTTTACCTTTCCCTTCAGCACTGTCTGCCGGCACAGTCTGTGTGATCCTTTGTATCAGGAGATCAGTTATTTCCATGCAAATCTCATTAGTTATCGTCACCCTCTCCTACAGTGTAATTGACTTTCTGGGACCTTGGCTGTATCATGGCTTCCCCAGCTGGGGCTTCTGTTATGTTGCATCCTTTATTAAGTGTTGCCCTAGCAATGAAAGCAAAAAGCAAGAATTTAGAAGATGGGGGGGGGGGGTGCATGCATGCATGGGCCTCTATATGCAGGGATAAACACACAAATATTTACATATAAACCGGTATATTTGTTTTAACAGTATAATGAATTGATTTTGACCTTGGACAAGGGATTCCCACACACTGCTTATAGCATGTAAATGTTTCACTTGGATTTCTTTTGGAAGTAGTTTGCAGTCCGGAAGAATTCCTGTCTACAAGTAACACAACCTGCTTGCCAGGCTGACCCGGTGGATAAAGCAGGTTAGGTGTCTGGGACTCGCAGGGCAGAAAGTACAGGATACTTTCCGGCCATAGGTACAGGATTTCCTGACTTTTAAACTAAAGAGCAATTGCACAATATAAGATACCCACACACCGAACAATGGCAGAATATTGAGCATCATTATTAATTGGTTTTTATTTAAACCAGCTGCCAGACATGAAGGGGGAGTCAATAAATGTAATGCCAACAGCAGCACCTGGTGATTTGGGGCTGGGCGCTGGGAGCCGTCAGGCTGCGGAAGCTCTGCTGGACTGCGAGTGGCTTAGACTGCAAAAATTAAGTTCTGGAATCAAAACTTATAAAGAAAGATTTATACTGAATCTCTGTACTGAAAGTATGAAAAAACTTTTCCGTGATTCTTCAGTCTTACAAGATTGTTTCAGCTGTGTCTACACCTCTTCTGCGTTTCTGTGCTAAGAATATACCAGTGAGCCGGTTTGCTAGCAGGAGCGTTCACGGAGACAGAGGCTGTTTTATGAGAGGGGATAATTTGCAAGCAGTTGCCTGTGCAGGTATCTTTGTTGAGTCTCAAGGAATTACTCTTCTGAGTAAAATTTACTTGCATGAGTAAGAAAATGCAATCCTAAGGGGTAGGTTCATCCCAAAGAGAAAAGGCACGTGCCACAAAATAGAAGTGGTTCCTATTTAAAGCATAAAGACTGAGAAGCAAAGCAATTGTATGCAAGTTATAGGAAAGACTCAGACATTGCGATAACTTAAAAAACAAAAATAGCATTAGAGCAAAGCACTGGCTGTTAGCAGGTGGTCTCTGAAGAGCAAACTTCAGGATTCAGGATATTTGCTGCCAGCCTCCCCTGCTCCGCTCGGCAGTGCCGGCCCCCCCAGCAGCACCCCGGTTGCTGGTGCCCAGCTCCGGCCACCCCGCTGCAGCAAAGCCGTCCGGAGCATGGAGTAACAGGGAGTGCAGAAGATTGATGTAACGAGTGATCTAATTTCCCGATCGGTTAATCCCAAATTAAAATCCTTGTGGTAAGATTTAGGTCTTTGCCTAGCGTGAAGCTGTGGTTTAAAGAAGAGCCCTTCTTATAATGAAGTGACTCCTATTAGCAGGGGACGGCAGCGCACGGTATCCCTCATTAAGCCAGTGCCACTGCTCCTGCAAATGAAGAAAAATGCTTTAGACAGGATGTAATCGGGCATGGAGAGGAGACGCAGAGCAAAGGCGCCAAAGTTAAGATGACTTCAGAGAGATGCAATTCCGCCCAGCAGCAGCAGCGCATGGAAACTACGCGGATGAGGCTTTAAAATAACACAGAGATAAATCTGTGCCGAAATTTTCACAGACGGGAAGCATTTCTCACCCTCAAAGTCTGTGCAGGACTAACTTAATGTTAGCATAAGCTTCAGAGAAAGATAGATGTGGAGAGGCAGAGGTCACAGGAAGAGCTCGGAGATATGAACTGTGAGGATAATTGAAGGAGGAGGAGGGAAAGGCGACAGCCGGCTCCGATGAGATGCTGTGGGCAGAGGAGGGGTTTGCAGCGGTGCTGCCGAGGCGGTCGGGATGGATGGAGGGGAGGAAGCAGCCAGGATGTCCCCGGCCCGCTAACGGCAGGGCCCTGGGATTCAAGGGATACGGGGAGATGAGGCTCCCCTATTTTATCAGCTTGTAAAATGTGCTGAATTATTTAATTATTAATAACGTGTTGGTTTGCCTGGAATGGCTTTCCAAGAGCTGCATTTACAAGCAGCAGGCTTGGTCTCTGTCGTACGGTTTTGTCAGACTTTTTTGGCCCAGGGAGGCAGATTTTAAAGATGCTCTAGAAATGATGCAGTGGTGGGGAGCCAGGGCGGAGGGGCTGCGGGTAGCAGGCAGCCAGCAACACCCTGTTAGAGGCTTGGTGCCCACCGAAAGCCCAGTCTAAACCCGTCCTGTGTGCTGGTCCAGTGAAGTTTTCCAATGTGCAACGCGTGAAAGTGGACCCTCTGCACCAGCAGCTCCCCGTGGGGTGGTCTGATGGCGGGCAAGATGGGGAGGCTTTTCCAGTGGGTTTGTGTTCAATTCCATCCCCAGCCGGTTAAAGCTATCAAGCGAACAAGCTAGGAACTGCAGCGAAGTATTAATTCTGCAGCTTGGCCGTGAACTTCAGATACTTGTCTTGTGGCTTCCACTAGGAAAATGCCAAAGCGAGGGTAACCTTTTGCAAGCGTCCGTTGTCTCAAAACGTGACTCTGCTCCCCTTTCACGAGAACAAATGGCAACACGATGCGGGCAGGCGAAAGAGCAAACCTTTGACGCGTGTCCTGCAGCGCAGTGCCCCACTGCCTGGCTCCCCGTCACCCGGGGCTGAACCGCTCCGGGCGAGGAGCTGCTCAGCAGATCCTGGCAGTGGGGCCCAAAGGTGGCCTCGGACACCCGACTGATCAAAAAAGGGGGTCCTGTCGACAACACGAGCGGTGTGGTTTGGTGCGTGGGGGTGCAGAGCCACCGGCACTGCCCCTGCCCCTGGACCTCGCCGGGGCAGACAGGGCGTCCTGTGGGCTCCAGAAACCAGCTCCAGATGGTTAGAAAATGTGTGAGAATTGCAAATTATGCCAGGGCAGCCTCTCTTCGTGTTCTCTTCTTTAATATTAGAGTTGTTTGAAGTGAATAATTTATAATGAGACTTCTCCTGTTGCCAAATTTAGGTATCTTTGGCCAAATTTGCTGTAGATTGTGCCTGGGCTGCTGTATTGGTGTGTTCATTTCCAGCAGGAACGGCTTGTCTGATTGTATTGTGATTTAAATCCCACCCTTCCCTGCAAAGACATCTCTTTCCCTCTTTGTCTTCATTCCTTCATTCCTGTTCCCACACTTCTTTGTCCTCGTTCACTCCTGAGCTCTGCTCATACCCGGCCAAGGCTCCTTTCTTGGCTGCTCATCAGAAATGCCTGTCTGAGCTGTTCTGCTCTCCAGCACATCACAGTGATCTTGTGAAGGCTTCTGCGTGTGATGTTTACTGTTTCTAGCGTAGAGAAAGCGTCATCACCCGGTTGGTAAGCTGATGGGGTTCAGGTCCAGGCACCGGAGGTCCATTCTTGGCCTTCCAAAGCTCAGAAGAGGTTTATCACAAACAAGATCTGTAATAAGCTCAACCTCACTCTGGCTGCCTCTGTACCTGGAAAATGTGGAAATGCCGGACAGCAGGACAGCCTGCAGACTTCTTTGTTTCCTCGATGACGGGAAGTGTCTGCAGGCAGGCACTTCTCCGTGGCTTGCCCTGCGATCGCGGGCTCTGTGCAGGACAGCAGCCGATGCCGGATGGGCTGAGCCGCCATGGGCTGCGTCACCTTGATTCATGCTACATGTAGAGTAACCAAACATGACAGTAGCCTTAGAAAGTGCCATGTCACCAATGGTTTAAACCACGTTTCCTTTGGACTCATTTTCACGCCCTGACAAGACAGAGTCGTTGAACTGACAGCAGCAGTTTGAAGCCAGGAGGTGATGTGCCCTGGCTGCCCACGCTCCTTCCAGGCTGTCCCGCTTCTCCCCTGGCCGCAGCGCAAACTCCGGGACTGCAACGACCATCCCCAGGTGCACGAAGCCTCAGTCGCTCCCCACCGGTGACCGCTCGAGCACAGGGAGTACTTCTGTCTTCCAGCTCATGCTGCCTTTTCCATGCAATCTGTTTTCCACTGGTGCCCACTCCAGAAGGCAGCTTTAGGATCTTCATCATCGGAGACAAACTCTGCGCTGAAGTGTATCTGAGAGAGATAAAATGCTGCAGTCTCTCCCTTTGATCATCTTAAAGGGACCGAACTCTGTTTATAAACCGTCACTCGCTTCCCCGTGCTGCTTGAGAAATTCTGATGAACTGCCTTGAGGTGCTACCAGAGACATGATGAATGTGGGAAGCCAGTAGCTTGGTGGCTTTTAACGCGGGGATGAATTAGGACTTAGTAAATGAATGCTTATTTCTAAAACAAAAAAGAGAAAAGTAGGGAATGAGGAGACATCTGCATGCTCCGCAGCATGCCACGAGCCGTAGCTACCGGTGTTCAGCGCAGCCTGGAAGCTCTGTCTGGATCAGCTTTTCCTTGCAGGGCTGCTGTATCGCACGGAGTCACTTCACCCTGTGAGGTCTGCAGGGCAAGGGCAGGCTCTAAGAAATCGCATTACCTAGAAGGGAAAGCGGGGGTCCTAGCTCACAACCTCCCAAAAGCACAGGGGGAATGTGGGGCAGAGGCAGGAACAGATCACAGCATTTTGGAGTCGGTGCAGCTTCCCAAGACATTGCTGTCCTCTGCAGATTCTCCCTCTGCAGATCTGCTGTGCCCAGTCTCAGAGCCTAGAAACCCTCTCTGCCACGGCGTTCGGGCTTTCTCCTCCTCTCTTAAATTCATGGAGGCGTTTCAGCAGTATTTCTAGTGATTTGACTGTCAGTTTTAATAAACAGATTAAACAAACGGGCATGTGCCAGCCACCCTTAGAGCCTCTCGCTTGCTCAAACAGTTGGCAGATTTGAATATTGGGCGATAAATTTAAGTGAAGCATTTCTGCTGATTTATTAAGCACAGTTGCTCATGAAATAGCTGGGCTGGAGCAGCAGGCAGGTGGGAGGGGGACGCGCAGGCAGGGCCGGCAGCGCGGGGGACGCGAGGGCTCCTGCAGCCGTGGCTGGTGCTCTCGGACACTTTGCCCTTTGCGGACAGACTGTGCAGCTCAGGTCCTCCATCTCATCAGTTGCAACCAGTAATGCAAATCCGCAGGGACCCCCAGTGATGGATCCCCATCCTCCACAAAGGCTGGACTGGTTTTACTGGTTTGTGGCAGTTGGTGTGGGAGGCCACGGGAAGTGCTGTGCCCCCCCCCTTACACCTCTCCGAGGTGCGAGTCGGTGCTTGGGGAAGGGCGATGGCAGGGGAGGGGATTCAAGGTCACAGTTAAAGCCAGCGGGGAGCCGGTGTTTCAGGATTATGTATAAATAGCTCAGGGATTTCACCCGAAGGTGCTGAAGCCTGTCTAGCTCATTCCGCATAACCTGAGGTATTTAAAAGGCAGCAAACGTGAGTCCTGTGAGACGGAGCCGGAGGGTCAAGCCCGCTGGCGGAGGACTGAAGAGGGAGGTGACTGGGGGAAGCGGGTCAGATTGGGATAAGACCACATCCACACTAACGCAGAACTTAACGGGCCGCCTCCTTGCGAGGCTTGCGGCTTGTTTACTTTTCAATTAAAACAGGCCTTAAATTTCATGTTTATCTTTTGCAGTACATTCATAAATTGTAATCTGAGATTTCTTCTGCATTAATTTATAGAAAGTGCAAATTAAGCAGTAATCACCTATGTGCTAGGAAACGGCATCAGGAACAGCCGATACCAAGTTTAACCAAGACCGAGGTTACACAAGCTGCTCTTCAGAGCCCGTGGGAGCCTTCCTGGGTGCTGTAAATGCAGATTTCTGGCCAAAGGCAGGTCGTCGCTCCTGACACGCCGGTGAGAGGCGGCCAAAAGCTCCTGGAATTCCTTCAGCTGGCCCAAATATCTCATTTAATAGAACAAGTGACCAAAACCAGAAGTACTTAAGTTGTGACACTCTTGAAGCACGGTGTGCCTGGGAGTCTCTCTGTAGCTCAGTAAAGAGCAGGCGAGGCTGCAATAACCCGCCCAGCAGTATGAACGCTAACAGCTCTCCTCGGAATGGTTTTTTGCTGGCTCCTAAACTCTCGGCCCTCACACCCTTCTCCTCCTGCTTGTGTGAATGGGCTGACGCGGGAGGCTCTCCCCAAACCGCTCCGCAGCCTGTTAGGTGTTGTGTAGCGCTTACCCACTGCCCACCGCGGACCGGCGAGGCGGCAGGCGAGGCCCCGCACGGTCCGAGGCTGCGGGGAAGGATCTGTCCCATCGCCTGCGGCCACGTACTGCCACATCTCCTCTGCATCTCAGGAAAGCCCATGCAGCAGCGAGGGAAGGGCTGGGGGGTGACGGCCTGTGCAATCCTCTGCAAAAGGAGAAGTGTAATAATATTTGTCTCAGCTCTGACTTAGCCTGCTCTTAGCCCTTTGAAGGGAGAAGGCGTTCCTTCCTCCCCTGGGACAGGCGCTGCTGAGGTGCTGCGATGGTGATTTCTTGCTCCGTCCCATCCCGCCAAGCGCAGCCACAGCGAGAGCCCAGCGGAGCATCCTGGCTTCTACAAGTTGTCTTCACCTTTTCCAAACCAGGCTTCGAGTCCCAGCCTGTTCGGTGTGCTTCTCTGTGTGAGCCCGTTTATAGGCAAAATCACACTATCCCAGAGTGCGGCTGCAAGAACTTTTCCAGCATCTCCTTGGGTGCCGCATTTACTTAGCAAGCTTAGAAAATACCCCGTCAGGCTGAGCTGGAAGTGCAGCTTTTCCTGCAGACTGGAGCTTTCAGCGGTCCTCAGCACAAACATGAAGAAACTCAAACCCGATGGCTTTCAGGGCAGAGTCTGTTCTGTATTTCTCGTTGCCTCAGCACAGTCTGGTTATTCACTGCAGCTTGTTAGGAGCAGCAGCGGTGCGGATGGATTGTACCATGAAGTCAAGGGCACTGATTTGCAGCATGAAACCAGTGTTAACTTTGAAAAGATTTTTCTAATTCAGTTATTTTAGGCAGAAATTGATTAAGCAGTCTGGAGAGACAAAGAAAAACAGCAAGTGCAATAGGCAGGGATTCGGGTGGACCATTTATCCTGCCCTCCTGCTCTGAGCGGTGGTCGGCCGGCCGGCCGATCTTAGGCGAGCCCTAGCTGACACGTCCACTGATTCCTAAAAGCCTGCGCTGGCAGGGGTCCCGCAGCTGCCCAGCACCAGGCGATCTGTGGTTAGGGAAGGGGCGAGGCATGGGGGCTCGGGCTGGCCCCGAGAGCTGCAGGGCTGGCAGAGGCGACCCGGGGGCCCCCGCAGCCGAGAGCAGCCATCGCCCGCGCGCAAGGATGCTGCCAGTCAATACTCATTAGCAGGGAGATTGTTATTGCTCTCTCCTTAGACGCCAAATTCTTGCCCAAACAATCCAGTTATATTTAAATTGCTTTAGAACCATTAGAGATAATCAATTCGCATTAAAGATCTGCAATTCTCAGCGATCAATTTACTTGTCTGTCTGCAAAGTTTTCCCGGTTTGAGGAAGTTCCCCGGAGCCGGCGGGTGGTTTACGGGGTGAAATAGGTTGGTGTCGTTGGCCCCAGGCCCATGGTGCGGGGCTGCTCGCCCGCCGGGTGAGCCCCGGGGAGCTGCCAGAGGCCGGGCGAGGGGTGACGGCGGTGACTGCTGCTTGGCCAAAAGGGCTGGGAAAAAAGGAAAAAAACCAGGGGAGGATGGAAGTCAAAGGAGAAGCTATTGTTCTCTGTATGTTTGCAAGAGGAAAAGAGGAGAAAACTGATTTATCCATCCAGCAGGTAGGGATATGAGGAAAAAAAATATTCAAATTGATCAAAAAATTAAATATTCATAGGACATTATTCATTAAGATTCATCTTGCCAAGTGGGTGAAATGAGGCAAGGGAAGAAATTAGCTTGCTTGAGAGTGTCAAAGTGATTATGTGATTAAATTGCAATTTGTAATTTCTCCTTCAAAAATGTTACTCCTTGATTTGTGTTTCTGCCCCCTCTCCATTTTTCTTGAAGTCTCCCATTATGGGTGTACGATCAGTAAACGCGAAGGGCTTGTCTTAAACAAAAGCCTGCAGACTTCTGCATGCACTCGTGTGGGGCCGGCAGACCCGTCTCCCTAATGCACGTCCTCTGCCAGCTTTTCCCGTGATTTATTTTTCCTAGAGCCTATTTGCACACCTCGTGACCGGTCCCCCCTCCGCACAGATCCGCGGCTTCATGTACTCATTTCACATGCTCGTCCCTGCAGTTGTAGGAAGGAAGCAAGCCCTCAGCTTCTCGCGCTGTTGTACAGCATAATCCATCCTCACGCTGGATACGCGAGGAGATTTGGTGCAGAAAACCAGTGGTTTGGTGCTTGCTTCTGTAATCCCCGCCCAGTGCCGGGGAGGCGGCAGCTCAGCCCCTTCCACACCCCTCCCTCACTCCTTCCGCCCAGGCCAGACGTGCCCAGCGCAGGCAGCAAAAGCGGGGAAAAACCTTGTTCTAATATTTCATCCTCGTTTAAAGAACTCAGCCTCTCGTTGTTGTTGTGCCTAACCTAGAAAGAGGAGCTTTTTCTTTTTTGCTGCCCAATAAAGATTTAGTGGCGTATGTTGGCTGTTTGAAAAAATACAATATTAATTCATGGCTTGTTTACGAACAGCACAAGGCTTGCACAGGTTAATTAGTTGAGGCAGGCTTTTCTTCAAGTGAATGAGCAGGCATGGGGTTTATAGCTCTGTCACCCGGTTTATTTGTTCACTTTCTGTTTTCTTTGGAAATACAGTTATACAACAATAAATAAAATCAACCATGACAAGGCTTATGTCTGCAGCAAACGTTTAAGCCCTGCCAAGGCAGTAATCCACAGAATGCTTGCGGTTACCAGCCCCGCAGGAGCTGGGTGTCTCTCCTCCGCGCTGGGAGAGGTGCTTGGGGGAGCCGGGAGCCGTGCCCAGCGGCAGCCGAGAGGGACGGGGAAGGGGGCGGCGAACGCGGTGTGGGCTGCAGAGACACCGGCAAAACACGTCGGCTGCTGCCTGTGGGGAGAGAAACCCTCATCCCTGAGCCGCCTCTGTGGGCTCTGCCCAGTACTGCTGAAGCCGGCTAATCTTTGCTAACGGCCCCCCTTCTCTGATCAAATATTATTAGCGGATAGATGGGCCGCTTTGCTCTGAGGAGATGAGAAAGAGTTAACCTTGGCTATTCAGCCGAGCATCCAGCTCACGATGAAATTAAACACTTCACCACTCGTAGGGCAGGTGTCAGAGCGGGAGCTGGAGCACCGCGACGGAGGGAGCTGCAGGGAGGAGATGGGAGAAGGGAGCTGGAGGGGATGGGAGAGCTTGATCCCCGGGGTATAATATTGGGGTGCAGACCCAGCCCTCAGAGGGGACAAGCTGGAGGAGCGTCTCTGCAGGAGCAGCTTGCTGTCGAGAGGAGCATTGCTGACTCGCAGTGCCGTTTCCCTACCCCTGGTTAATAGCGTTGCTCTTGTAATTGCCGTTACTTTAATCATTATACTGAGTCCCAAGAACATCTCCCATTTATTGCCAAGCCATTGAACTGCCGAGCCACTGGCAGAGGAATGGCTTTTTTCTGAAGGAGTCCATGTCCTAGTCAAAAAACATGTGCCACTGACCTTTTGCAGTCACCATTATAAGAAAAGTATTACCTGCTAACCTAAATGCTGTCATCTTGGGTTGGAAGAATGACAACACAGTGCGAAAATGTACAGGCTGGTCTCCTGCACAGGGGATGAGGGTACGGCCAGTGAGCAGGGAGCTGGAAAGGAAGACTAACTCCAGCAGCGCCAGGGAGGCTGGCAGCCCGCGTAGAGGGGCATCTTCCTGGCGGTCACAGAGGTGTCGGGGTCTTCTGTTGCGTTTCTCCTTCTCACCTTTCCCCGTGTGCCCGGACAGCGCAGCGAGCTGCGGCGCGGGGAAGATGGTTGAGGAGCAGCCTGGGTTGGGGATGTCTGGTGTCAATGCCCCGCGGTCATTTTGGGGACAGTGTGTAACTTGTTTACCCCTTGCTTCCCTTTCTCTTATGCCTGAAAAAAAAGCATAGCAGAAAGGGCAGGTAACGGTGAGAGGGAGAGGAAGAGCTTGATAGATCACTGGATCTGAAAGCAGAACGCTCCCCAAGTCCCCAGCATGGGAACCCAACAAGAATATCTAAAAAAGCACGGGTTTGGGCTGATAAAGTTAGAGGTAGAACATCAGAAAGACAGGGAGCTTAAGGAAAACTCAGCCCGATTAAACTGCTTTAAATCAGTTTACTTGGTTGTTTCTGCTTCACTTGCAAGACATGGTTATAATTACTTGGCATCAGCAAGCCATTACTCAGAGGTTCGGGGCCAGGGTAGCAGAAGACACGATTGTCTCATAAACCTAATGAGCCATATTGATTACTGGAGGATAAGGACTGAGCTATGAACAGCCCATATTCTTTATTTGTCTAGTTGTTAGGTCTGTATTTGCAGCCCGGACTTGACAGTGAGTTACATGGGGGTGCTGTGTGCTGTTATGTCACTTCTGACATAAAGCACAGCTAAGTGTCTGCATCCCCTTCCCTCGTAACCAAAATCAATAATGGATGGAAAGTGAATTTGGACCCTGCTTTGAATGCTGCCTCCATCTAAGAAGACGCTGGTGGGACGTAGAGCCCGGTGCGTTTGTGAGCTAATGACAGCAGCAGTTTAGGGGTTATGACACTTCTGAAGTCATCCGCAAAAGGAACGTCCATCACCGGTCGGTACAGCACGGTTCTGCTGGCCTCTGCCTGTTAAAGGAGAAAGTGTTTGTGGTGGGAGTGAGTGCATGTCCCTGCTTTGGAATTCAATGTCTGCTTTCACGATAGAAATAAATCAGTAGAGAACTGGAATTAGTTAAATTATTAAAATCGTCCAGGTCAGCCTGTCTGAAGAACACATGCCCCGATTCCACAGCAGGGCTTTGGCATCGAACCAGTTGCTCCATTTCACACTGCAGGACAGTTGCCTGGTTAGGGCCGTCCAGCACGGAGGGTCCCCAGCGCTCCCAGTTAAACCCTGCCAGTGGTCAGCTGCTAACGCTCGCCTAACGAGAGGAGAGCATCCAAATCAGCTGCTGAATTTTTCCGTCCTTCCCACTGCACCCTGCCCAGATCCCCTGCGTGGACCAACACCTTCACCTCGAGACATCCACCCAGCCCGGCAGCTCCGTTCCGGGGGTGACATCCCCTCCCCTCCGGCCCGCCGGTGCCTGGGCAGGGCGGGTTTGCTCGGTGCCCGACGAAGCTCCTGCCTGGCCTCAGCGCTGCCGACAGCTCACGCGAGCGCAGGCGAGAGCCTCCTCCCTCTTTGGCCACATTTCACAAACCTCCGCAGCTCGTCGGCCAGACCTTCAGCCATCAGCTCCGCGCTGGTCGGGGGTGTCGTGCCGTCAGTCATCCCACGGCACTGCGCAGAGAAAATGATTTCTGAAAACAGGCACGGTGCCTGGGTGTGTGTGAAGCCCAGATTAACCTGTTCCCTGCTGGCTCCCCTGCTCTTGCCCCAAAGCTTCCGTGCGCCCCGAGCGATGGGAACAGCGGGGGAACGGCTCACGGCAGCTCTTCTGCTGCGGTCACTGCCGTGCGGTGACTTTTGAAGCCGGTGGGGAACACTGCACAACACACCATGGCCACGTTATTTTCTCATTGGTACTTTTGAACGCAATAGGATTTGGGGTTTAATTTTCCTTGCTCTGATGAATACGTCAAACCTGATGATCATCTCACTCCCTCAGCATTTGGGGTTTGATCAGGACTTTTTTTCCCTCTTTGCCTGGCAGCTGTTAGCACCGCGCCAGCCTGCGCTGGAGGATGCTGGCCGGGGCTGCCACAGCTCTGCTGGGAGAAGCCGAGCACAGCCATCCCTGCAAAACCAGGACAGACACATTTTTCATTCTGCACCCAGCACATTTCTGCCTCTCTGCTCTGAAAGAGCCGCACTATACTTGTGTTGCTGGAAATTACTTTTTTTTTTTTAAGCTAACTGAATGGCAACTGAAAGGCTTTAACTCTTCTTTGCTAGGCCTGTGCAGGAGAAGCAGGAAAATGGCAAAAGCATCTCTTGGTACTGAAACTGAGTTCATTAGCCACAGAATCTTCTTCCCCAAAAGCATTCAAAAATCCCCTCTTGCTGTAGCAGTTGTTTGGCTGGGGGGCAGAAGCGGTGCAGCAGGGCTCCTCCTCTGCTCAGGCACCCGGAGCTGGATGGTGCCCTCAGCCCGCGGGGACCCACACGCCTCCCAGCTCAGTTTTCTGGCGTAAGAGATGCCGCTCCTGGGTAGCTGTATCCATCTGTCACCCTCACATTCCCACCTCTGCAGCTGCGCAAAACTCCCAGTCCCTCCTAACACTCCAGCTCCTCGCAAGTGGGAGGCTTTTTTCTGTAGAGCTTTTGCCAACCATCTACTCGACAGATTCTTTTGTTGGTTTTTTTAATTTTTTTCCCCCTCCCTCAAATCAAGGTAAAAAAACCTTCTGGAAATCCTCTGTATTTTCTGTCTGTGCTACACTGGCTGCCCACCTTGAACTCCGAGGAGCCGTGGCGTGACTTTGCCTTGCGTGGTCCAGGAACGATGCTGGTGAGCAGCAAAGCATGCAGGAGCCGAGCCCCGAGGCTCAGCTCTCCCCTGCACCGCAGCATTTCCAACTCGGAAATGGCTCTACCATTCCTGCTCTTACTGCAGCTCTTTTTTAATTGGGAATGACTCTGAACTGTGGAATCTCAGCCTTACTCTGCATTTTATACCTTCAAATGAGCGACCTTTGATGTTATGTTGACTAATTATTTGTGTAATGGGAGTGCTCTGCTGCCCCAGATAGTAACGGGGCACTTGGGGGGTGGGGGTCCTTGCCCAGAGGACCCCGCAGTCCCCGCTGGAGGCGGCAGCCTCAGGGTTACAGCTGGGGCAGCCACGGCACTTTGTTCCTTACCGAATCCCGGGGCTTGGTGGGGCCAAGAACAGCACCGGTTCAGATGCTCGAGGGACATGAACCAGCGGCAAAGCGCCGAGCGCAGCCTGGCCAGCGGCACGGGGCTGGTCCTCACCTGGTCCTCAGGGGCGTGCTCAGAAACACTGGTTGCACAAAACAGTTGAAATGAGGCACTAGGAAATCAAATATGCTTATTAGAGCTAAAAATAGCAGCTCTGTTCTTTGGTGATGCATGAAAAAAGCCCCTTGTACCAGAAAAATGCTTTGGGCCTCTGCCAGGCAACCGACGCAAGAAACCTTTCGCAGCCTGGCTGGGGGAGCTGGTGGCGCTGCCGCCGAACCTCGGAGGTCCTATTTTTAGCAGCGGATCAATGTAGGCTTTTCTGTGCGTGAAGGAAAAGGCAGGCTGTCCAGCCAGCGTGGCAGGTGTGAAGAAGCCTGCGTTAAATATTAATTCCTGTTAGACAAAGAGCCATTTCGTCTCTGTCACTCGGGCGATGCAGATGGAAAATCCATGCGGGCTCTCGAGGGCGGCGGGGGCACCTCGCTGACCTGGCAGCAGTAAGGCACTGCCGCCTTTGAGGAGTTCCCCCTCCTCGAGTGAGCAATAAGCTGAACGCTTCGCTGAGTCGCACTGATGACGGGTCCGTGGATTAGGTGGCAGCCGTGGGTGGAGATGGCATACTCTCGAGCAGGGCGTTGGGTATGAATCTGCTGTCTGAGGAGCTCAGTCCAAAGCATTTTGCAAGCTGATGTTCATTAACCGTGGCAATACCCTTGTTCTTGCACTGTTGGCCAATACTACCATCCTCACACCCGATGTGGGGAAACTGAGGCAGGCAGGGATGACACATCTCTTCTGTGCCCTGCAAAGAGTAGCAGAGCTGATGTTATCTTAGTTACCAGTCCAGTCATTTAGTACACATTGCTCCTAAAGACTTGTGTCGTTCAGACAAGGTCCGAAGCTGCTCCTTTCCCAAGAGCTGCTTTCCTTCAGATGCAGCTTTGAATCTCATTTCTGCCTGGGCGAGAGGGAGCTGAAGTGTTGGCAGAGACGAACCAGCTCCATCCCCCTGGGCAGAAGGTGCAATGCTGCACCCCTGTGGGAACCGGGAGCCTTGGACATCAAACCTGGGATCTCTGGGTGGATGTACATGAGCTTTCTGTGATCCACAGCATCCCCGTCTATGTCTACGTGTGACCCAGGCACCAAAAGAGGGGGAGAAATGGGCGTCCTGGGCAGGCGTTGTATGAGGCTTCTTTCTCAAACTCCTGGAAGTGGTGGTGGTGCAATTCCCTGTGACAAGGAATGGAGACGGCTGAGATTTTTCTAGCAGGGATCCCGGAGTTGTATTTTGTAGATAAGAAGCAGTCAGCATTGTCACTTCTTGCAGGCAGGTTAATCCTCTAAACTTGAAATGTGTTTCATCTGGAAGTAGGTACATTTGATCATACAAGGGGCGAAAAAAATTAAATAGGAGCCCCATGCAGATAGGAAATTATGCAAATCACCTTATATATTAGACTGATAAAGTTTGTGGTTGCTATTTCAACTCACGTTGCCTGAATGCAAATTCTAAAGTAATCTGCTAAATGTGAGCAAGCCTGACATGCATGATAATATCAGGCCAGTTCCCTTGGTCCTCTGCGTTGTAGGGCCTAAGCACTGCTCTCCGCGTGAGCATTTGGCTTTTTGCAGCAGCTGCCGAGGTTTATGGAGTAGCCTCCGCACCCCCGACATCCTTTCTTCTTCCTGAGCAAATTGTCATTTCGGAGACCACAAAGCCAAGCCTGGAAAGTAACTTCTTTCATCCAACAAACCAGAAACAGCAAAGCCATCAATGACAGCAGCTTTCCGTTCAGATTTCCTCCTTTTCCCACCCCAGCCCGGGGCTGATGGGGCGCATGGAGCGCCTGCGAGCTCCGTCCCCGGGGGCGCTGGCTGCGCCTGGGGCAGCAGGGAAGTCGTAGCAGCTCTCCTGCTCCGGGCACCAGCCGGTGTCTGGACAGCGTGGTATTTAACCGGTACTCACCTAGGCCTGGTTCGTACCAGCAAAGGGCTCTGGATCCTCTCTCGGGTCCCAGGGACCGGCTGGTGGGCAGCAGGGCACGGCAAGCCTCCCGCAGACCCTCCAAACCGCCCGTCAGGACGCAGCACTGGGAGCTCTCTGGTCGCATTAGGGCAACGCGTGGCCTCTCTGCTCCGTGAGAGGGAACAAACGAGGAGCATCACTTCCAAAAATAATCGCCCGTTAGCAACATGGAGGACCTGGACTGGAGAGCACCGCTGCTTCCCTCTGTGCTGGGTGAAGCAAAAATCTCCGTTAGCCGCTGTTAGTTCAGTTCCCTCCAATATTATACATATTATAACAACATTATACATCCTTTCGGACATTTTCCTTAACTGTCCGCTTGCTCTCTGCCTGTTCAGCACCGGTGGGGGAGAGTTTGCACACTGGTTCGCAGGGACCATTGGCTGCCTTAACAGCAGCCCTTAGATTTACTTGCATTGGCTTTATGGAAATTTGTCCTCTGAGCTCCCTTTTGCACTGGTGGTTTTTCAGGAAGATCTTTCGCATGGCTGCAGCAGAGCTGCCAGCATAATTCTGCATGCACCCTAGCAAGCCCGGGGACTTTCAGCACTGAATTAGCAAAGACTCCGAGATGCGGGCGGGCTGGCCTGGAATTAATAGGGGTGGCCACACAAGCGTCCTCTCATTATTAAACGGAATGAGTCATTTTTTCAATAAACTATTATATGTGCTAGAGAAAGGGTTTCCTGAGTAATAAAACCTGAGCTGTATTTTCTCAGCAGGTGTAATAAAATGAGAACTTGACTAAGTTCTGGAGCAGCGTCCAGGACGCAGCCCACCACCCGTGAAGAGGCTCAAGCTCCCTGTTGCACGGCAGTGTTTGATGCTGTAGCTGCTGCCCCACGAACCAGCGACTGCCTGAACCACGTAAGAGGGCTCGAGCCTGGCTCCTCTTGCTCTGATCTAATGCTACTGTGACTTTGCTGAAGTGCGGGGTAATTTACGCTTTCCGGGAAAAGAATATGCATTGAATGAAAGAGTTTGAAACCTTACAGCTACCAGATTGAAAGAATCACCCCATGTCTTTCCCAGGTGTTTCTGACCCGTACCTGTAGTGCATTAGCCCATTCCCTGTGGTGTTCATATTTAAACAAGGACTTGCCCTTGCATTCCATCTCCTGCACTGACATCTCGCGGGAGCCATCCTGCTGCACCTCTGCTCCTCCATCTGTAGAAGAAAAGTAATCTTCACCAGTCACCGTATTAATTTTTTAAGATCTAAATCTGAAGAGTAAGAAATATTCTTGAACGTCTGGCCCTGCTGCTTCCTTCTGCCTTTGTGTTATTAAATATGTTAGGGAGGAAATATCAGCCTTGGGTTTTACTGCTGCCCAGGTCTTGTTTGGGTTGGTTTGTTTTCAGAAATCTTTTTTTTCCCCTCACTGCCATTGTGAAAATAGCAAGCGCCTGAGAGAGGAAAACTAAACGTGCTCCTGGGGTTTGACTCTTATCATCTTGCATTTTAATCTCTTTGCGGTGTGCGCACGTGGAAGGGCTCTTGATTTCCCTCCCGCTAATGTCTGACAGCCCTTGCAGTGACTGTGCCCTTCTGCGGTGCGCTCGCAGGGTCTCATTTCCTAACTGGAAACGGTTGAACGCGCCGTCCCGCGCCGCTGGCGGAGGACGAGCTGGTACAGCCCGGGGCTCGAGGAGCAGGGACGGGCACGCCAAGAGCAGTTCTTTAACAACCGCAGCGCGCCGTGTCAGCAGTCCTGACCGAACGCCCGGGCGCGGGTGCAGAAGTCGGTGACCTTCCCCGCCCCACGCGGCCCCGGCTCACTGCTATTGTCTTTATTTATTGATCGTGTTTAGGACTGAGGCTCGGCTGGCGGCGGGAGCGGGCCCCTCACAGCCTGGCACAGCTTGGTGATGTCCCCTCCGCGAGAGGGGAGGCTGCAGGGGACAGAGCCAGCGGCTCAGTGGGCCTCAGCCCGTCACTCCCAGCAGCAGGTGCTGGGCACGCGGGGTTGCTGCCCATAAAAATGGCCGTTTTCGAATGCAAACTGCTGAGCTGTGGCCCCGTGCTCCCTGGTAGGGTGTACGTCCACCTGAGCTCACCTCTGGGGGAAGCAGCGTCTCCGGTTAACGGACGAGCGGTTTGACGAGAGCACAACCGATTTGTGGGGAGCAGAACAAGAGGCCGCAGTGTCAAAAAGCACCCGTCCGTTACGGCACTTCCGTCGCGCCGTGGCTTCCTGCGGGCAGAGATGCGTCCCACCCCTGGCAGCGCCCGGGAGGCACCCGGCGCCGGGGAGGGCTGGTGGCTGGACCCCCCCAGCTGCGCTTTTGGGACTCGGCTCCCGGCTCAGCTGCACGGCTCAGCCCTGGGCCCGCAGCCCCCTCCCCGCTCTCGGGGCGCGCAGAAGCGCCGGGAGGCGGCCGGGGTGTCTGGGTGACCCGGGCACGAGGACACGGGGACGCCAGCCATTGGCAGGAGGGGAAGGCGGCGGGGGCACTGGGGTCGGGACAGCAGCAGCGTGCGGCTGCCTGGGCTGGGGACATCCCTGCGAGGTCAGATGAAGAACAAGGGTTGCAGATCATCTGTATTGGCAATTTTAGAATAAACTGCTTCTGGAATCCTTCCCCGCGAAAGGCAGAGCCTGTGAATGCCATGGGTTTCTGAAAGTCAATAACCAGAGACGTGTCTGCTCTAGGCCTTCCCTGGAAACGGGGGTGGAGGGGGAGAAATGTCAGATGAGCAGCTCTGATCTCGCTTCCCCACGCTCGTGTGGAACTGACCCCTAATCGCCTCTCATTTGCGGAGCCTGTGCCGGCAGGCTCCAGGATGCGCGGGCTGGGACAGCCAGAGCTGGCAGACGGCTCCATAAAAAAGGAAAAAAAAAAAAAAAACCCGCCTGTGAAAATCCACTTCTCGTTTTCTGCCTTGTTGAAACGCTGAGTGCGAGGGGAGAGTCAAATCTCTTCTCCCTCAGCAGGACCCTCCAAAGGGCCAGTCCGGCTGCAGGTGAAACACCACCGGCAATGTTGCTTTACCTGCTCTCACCTTCGCTTATGCTGCGGCGTGTGTGGTGCTGGGGATGGTGCACGGCTCCTCCCCATGCTGGCCGGCACACCAGCGGGACGAGCTGGGGGACAGAGGAGCTGGGGGACACGAGTGCCCCCGCCTCGCTGCCCGCCGGTCGCACCTGAGCCCCGTTATGCTGAGAAAGCACTTGAACAGGGTAAACACGTAATTAGTAAATGTTATCCGAGCGTTACGTCTGTGAGCGGCACATAGCAGAAATTGTGCTTATGAGCAGCCTCCAGGACTCTGTGTACTATGGTTTAATCGGGTATGAAATCACATTGATCTCATAGCTGCCTTCCAGAAGTTATTTCTAAGTGAAGTCCTAATACAGAGTGGGGCTCTTATTATTCCTCCTGACTTGCCTCATTGCCCGTGGCCTTTAAAATGTTCCTTTCACATCTTTGTCCTTCTCTTCTTCCATTCCCCCTTCGCCAGCTCAGAAATAATCAAAGCAGGACCCGTGTTCTCAGTGACTTCTGCTCCTCTGTCAGAGCCGTGTTAGCGCTGGCTGACGTCTGTCACGTCCCTCGGAAAAACAGGAATCTCTCTGAGGCTCTTGGGATAAGAGATTTAATATGGGCACATTAAATGGCTCAGGAATGCCCCATGTTTGCTTTAACCTCCCTGACCAGAGTCTTGGATGTTTCCTCAGCCCGCAGTGCCCGCAGCCTCTCCCCACCCGCCCCTTCCCTGGAAGGATGCTGCTGAAAAACATTCAGAAAATCCTTCCAGGCAGAAGTAAAGTTTCTTTATAGTCTTTCATACTCTTGCCATTGCAGAAGACTTTGTGTGTTGTGCCTGAAGCTGCTGTTTCATAAAGACACCACTTGGGAGGAGGGGGCTGGGTGGCAGCAGATGGGGGCCGTGTCCCACCTCTGCCACCCTGCTCTGTGCGCTCCGAGGTGCACAGGGCCCCTCTGTAGTTCAGTCAAAGGTCTGTTTCGCTGCAGGATGTATTTGTTGTGTATATATGTTAAAGTTGCTTGTCAATCAGTATATAAGTTGGATCAGTAGCAATCTATCGCTTGCCGGCGCTGCGCTGGCCTGGTGCTGTCCGTCCCACGCCGGGTCCGGACTCGCACCGCGAGCGTTCCTGCTTGCGGTGCGAGGTGTGGGCAAAGGCGAGCCGTTTTGCAGGGGGCTGGGGACGTGCTTTGAGCAGCTACGAGGAGTTAGCCTAGAAGGCGTGCTAAAAGTGCCGGGGGGTTATTTATTCTCAGGTTTTTTGCAAGCCTTGGCTTTGAGAGGGGGCTGCAAATGTTGAGGCAGTTCCCTGCCCCCCCCCAGGCTGTGGGTCTGCTGAATCTCCTCTGCCTCTTATTCCCAGCCCCCAGCAACTCTGCGCCTCAACAGCACTTCACAGGTGAGAGGAAACCACCTTGCGGCACACCCCTCCTTGGTTTAAGTAGCCGCTAGTGAATTAACCCAGAATTTCTGGCCACAGTAAAATTTCCCCAGGTTGGGGAGGGAGGAGGAGCTCAGCACAACAGCCGCTGGTCACGAGAGGCCGCTGGAGGATGGATGCTGCAGAGCACGGCTCCCTGTTTCCTTTCTGCCCCATTGATCCCCATTAGGAAAGCCCTCGGTGCGGTGCTGCCTGCTGAGCGAAACCCTTCTCAGCACGTTAACTTAACAGCAAAGCGGGCACACAAATACCCGGCAAAAGCCAAGAAACGCAGAGTCAGAGGGAGCTGCTTGAGGATTTTGCTGTTGCTGGCAGACAGCGTGGAGAGCTCAGCAACGCAGAGGCTGGGGATGAGGCAAGGGCCAAATGTCTGTGGGCAGAGGACACTCCATGGACGTGCGAGTGGATAATCTGGATAACGTGACACCAGGATCTGAGTCACGCATGAGAGCAGCTTGGGGAAGCCTGGACTCCCAGCTTTGCCTGGGCTGTGGAGGAATTCAGAGCTGAGCAAGATCCTACCCTGTGCGGTGCAGATGCCTGTGCACAGCACCAGCCAGGGTGGAGCAGGAGCAGAAAGACCCCAGACTCCTGTGCTCTTGCAAAGCTGGATCCAGCCTCTTCCCAGCACTATTCCCCTCCTGTGACAGCGGTTTGCCAAGGACTCATGTAGGGGGGGCTCAGGAAAACTCGTTTCTGGAAGGGGCTGGAGGGAAATCTAGATCCTGTGAGCTCGGTTTGTAAAGCCCCGAATGTGAGGTTTTCCGAAGCGATGTAAAGATACAGCTCCAAGGGCAAGTGTGGGATTACAGAGCTCTTGCTGCTGAGAGGAGAGGACCGAGTCCTGAATTTGTTTCTTGTGGAGATGCAGTGAGGTGGTTTCTAAAGACGTATTTAAAGTCAGGCCACATATATCATTAAGGATGTGGGATTTTAAGAAGCTTTATTATTAATTAACATTTATATTACAGTAATGCCTAGGGAACCCTAAACGAAATCAGGGTCCCATTATGCTAGGGCTGAACAAACATGCTGTGCAATGTGGTCCCTGCTCCAAAGAGCACACAAACCAGGCTGACCGAGCAGGCAAAGGAGGCAAACCGAGCCAGAGACGAGCAATGCAACCGAGTTTGGGGCAAGTCCTCAGCAGATGTCCCAAATGAAACATTGCCATGTCCTGTGCAATAGCCCTTATGGTTTCCTCTGTTAATTCTTCTTTATTGATCACCCTGTGCATTTGAAAGCACCAGCCTGTCTGTAGAGCTGTCCTTCTGCCACTGACCTGCCCCGCGGAGGGCGCGGGCGGTCACGCGTGGCCCTGCGGTGCCGGAGCTGGCTGCCCTGGGCTGGCTCCTCCGCTGCGGGATGTGGGCCTGTGACATTCTTACCATCCGTGTGAATGGCACTTGGCAGTGCAAGAGCCCTGCTGTCTGTGGGTATGTATGTCACTGAAACATAAGGTTACCGTTGTAGGCGCCAGCTGTTCATCCCCTCGTTTTGATGAAAAAAAACAGTGAAGCATGGAAACTACTGGCTGCTGTCCTGCAAAGAAAATACACCTCTGTATCTGCATTGCAACAGAGGCTGAAATGTGAGCAGCTCCTATCCCGGGTGTTATTTTATCTGGTTGTGTTTCTGCATAAAGCAAGACTTAGCATTAGCATATTTTTTTTTCCTTCGGTGATAGATTAAACACATTTTGCAAGCTGTCTGCAGGAGCATTTTGTTTCCCAGATGAGGTAAGATGGAGTGTGCTCCTACAGCGAGTTAGGCACAGGGCAAGGGGCTCAGAGCCATCACTGCCGGTGCTTCTTCCTTGTCTGCAGAAGGTGCAGAGTTCTCCCTAAAGATATCAAGTTCCTAGGGCAGGCAACGTTTCTTATTTTCAGATAATACTCACAGAAAATAAAGCTCTTTTCTACTGACTTCCTCTGTACCCTGTGATGCAGAGGAACTTCTAACGTTTGCATCGTTGGTTACTGACTGCAGGCTCTGTCTGGTGTGTTACCAGAAGATGTATGGCGGGCGAAGCGCTTCCCCTGTATTCCCCAGATTCAGCTGTTTGCGGCGCTGATTCCGCTGCCGGCGGTATTGCCGTAGGTGAGCTGTGTGCTTCAGCAAGTTCCTTTCTAGAAACTTTTCTGCTCTGTGATCCCCGCTCAGTGCTTGTGAAACGGCCGGCAAAGCCCTTCACCCCGGGCTGGTGTTTGCTCCCGAGAGCTCCTTGCACGTCGGTCTCACCCGAGCCAGGGGCCAGAGACGTGCGAGGAACGAGGGGAGGGTGCCGCCCGCCAGCCCTGCAGCGCGCAGGCTGCCGCCTCGCCCAGCACGGAAAAGCCCCAGTGCGCGGCCGGACCTCTCCGTCCGACCCTCCTCTCGGGACTCCGAGTCTCAGCAGTCCAGGCCCCAGGTCCAAACCTCCGTTTCCAGGAATTTTGCTCCTCTGTAGCACGGTCCGAAGCAGAACAAACCTGCACATTCGGCGAAAGCTGTTTGCTCCCCGCGAGCGGGGCTGGCAGTGTCTCCACGTACCGGGGCACCAGCTGGCTGAGTTTTTGAGTTAATTACTTCCTTTTGAATGTTTGTTTTAGTGTGGTTAGGTGTACTATGCTGTAGTAGGATTAATCAAGTGTCAGGATGCTTACAGCCCTTGTACAGGCACCTTTTATTAACTGCTATTTAAATTGCGATCGCTTTGCTCATTACAATGGGTTCGACCAAGCCTCCCCATCCCAAATCTCCGAGTGAGGCTGGGAGAGCTAACCCTGCATGTGAACGTTGCAGAGGGAGGTTTTTTTCTCCTTCCTATTTTAAATGCAGGAGGAGATGCTCCAAGGCCTCAGACAGTAATGTAAAGTAATAAATGAGTTTCCATGAGGGAGAAATAAACCAAAACTAACCAGGTTGCAGGCGCAGCGCGGCTCGCTCGCCCCAGCTGCTCCAGGCGCAGCCGCGGTGCAGGACCCCCCGGCTGGGGCTGGAGCCCCGGCTCAGCCGTGCCGCTGCTGCGGGGTGTGACGTGCTCCTCGGGGGGGGCGAACGCAGGGTGCAGGGCCGTGCCGCTGGGTGAGCGGGCTGCCTGATGGCCAGCAAACACAACCCAAACTGAGAGATGCATCCCAGATGAAAATCCAGGCTGGGTCCTTACCCCAGGGAGCACCCATCTGCAGAGGATGAATGGTGCAAAGTCCTGAAGGGTTACCTCTGCTGTTAGTTGCTGAAAAACACCTTTGGATAGAATATTTATAAGGAAAAATGTTAACGCGTGCTCATCCAAGCTAGACGGTGCCCCAGTGTGGCATTGCGCTGGTCCTGGCGGGGGTTGCAGGGTCCTTGCGTAAAGACCGCAGGCCCCCAGCACACACTGGGGTTATTTTCTCATCATAAGCCTCTCGATTAAAGAGGAGGAAAAATCATTGTGATTGCAATGTCCGATTGTCAAATATGGTCAGCCTGGAAATCAATCCAATAAAAATGGAAAGCAGGGTGCTGGGGGCAGGGAGGCTGGCAGAGGCAGGAAAAAGGTTTTGCTTGGAGACTTTAATTAAAAAGCCGTAAGAGGTTTTCAGGACACACAACAGCTCTTCCTATTTTGGTGAGGAGATAAAAGCATCTCAGTAAATGCTGACGCACTCTGGAAATATTTTGCTGTTCCCAGGACAGTTGGGAGATGCTGTTTGCACGGTCGTCCTCGGGGGTGCGGAGGGGCCGGGGGGCTGGTTACACCCGTGTTGAGTGTCTTAGCACAGCTTTCCCAGAGAGGCGAAGCCGCAGGATCCCCGCGACCCACAGCCTCTGCCGCCGCGTGGGAAGGAACTGTGGCAGCTGCAGGACACGGAGCCTGGCAGGGAGGGGGCAGTTCAGAACCAGAAAAATAGGGGAAAAAAAAGACAGATGCCCTGGCAAGGGTTCCAGATAGTCTCGTTTAAGGTGAGCTGGGGCCTGGTTTGGATTGCTGCGGGCTCAAGTGGGCAGACTCTCGCTAGCTGGCAAAACCAAAGCGGTCGTTAAGTCTGCTCCTCAGAAGCCAACCAGGGAGTGCTCTGGAAGAAGCAACTGGTGAACACCAGAAACCTTAACACGACTAAGTCTGTTTAATCATTAAGCTCAGCTCTGTTCCTCACTGAGATTATACAGTCTGAGAGCTCTGGCACTTAACTGGAAAAGCTGTTGATGTATCAAACTACCGTTAGACATATCATTGGAAAATACCGAGCATGTTTTCCTGGTACTTGAGCAGATGTACTTGTGTGTGCGCAAACCGTCGCTATCCAGCTACCAGAACTAGAAAAGTGATGTTAAATAGTTCTAAAACCTCCTCCATACAAAGCAGGTTTACAGTGATTTAAAAGTTATAACAAATAATAGATTTTTTTTAATATGCCTGAGGTGTTTCATCCCTGACACATGGTGAAGGCAGGTAGTGGGGACACAGGAGAAATACAGCCTGGGAGCAAAGAGAAGAATAGGTGCCATGCAGAAATACATTGCTCAAAAACTGACTAGGTTTAAATATTCAAATTAAAAATAAGCTGAAAATGAGAAGTAATCATGTTCACTATCTGAAGTAACTTAACACCAATATTCCAGGGCCGCAGTTAGCAAGGCAACCCTCTACAAAACAGAAACATTTTTTTCCCCAGATTACTCAGTAAAGTAACAAAACCAAGATTTGAATAACCTGTAAATACTGCATCTGTCCTGCAGGTACTTACTTAAGCTAATAAAATCCTCTGTTCTGGGTAACAAGGTGGCAATTGCTGTGTGAAAGCACACAGAACTCGCTCAGTTTTGCATCATTGAGAAAGAAATGACAAATCAGGAGATAAATACATACATCAACCACACACTCCACACTGCGCATCTTAAATGTATGATTTTCATCTAAGTGTAGAAATTGTCTAATGAGGCATGCCTAATTTTGGAACTGATTATTTTTAGCATCTCTCATGAATCAGGTGCGTTGTCAATAGTGCAGCTACTGGCAGTGCCGAGGCAGGAGGCTGTTGCCTTTTAGCTGGTTTAATGGCAGGGCTCTTCCCTCCACTTAAGTCCCTCCTGTTCTGTATTTGCGACCCTGCCATGGAAGTCTCCCCTAAGCAAAGCCTAATCTCAGCAGTAGGCAGGCCGTCTGTCTGAGCCTAAATGATGCTCCATGAACCAACTCTGCTGCTCCTGAAGCCAGTGGTCGAGGGAGCACGCCCAAGTCTAGCTTGGAAAGAATGTATTTTGCCCACACGTAAGAAGGTTTCTTTGCGACGCAGTGCCCTGCCAAAGCATGAAGGACACGAGCTCCGTGACCACCATGTGCATGATCTTGCTCTTGCTGAAATCCCAGGGAATGTTGTTCTTAGAGCAGAGGGAGATCTTCCTTCAGCCATCTGAGGAAATTGCTATGTTGGACACAATTGTGCTGTTATCTTTCCAGAGAAGGAAGTTTATCTTCTGCAAGCAAAACACATCTATTCAACAAACTGTGCAGAGTTTAAGCTGCAATAATGGGCTGGTGGAAAAACATGTAATTTACCTTCATCTAACCAAGAAACCAGGACAGAGTTAAAGCAATATTTTTATTTTACTCATTGCCAGTTGGAAAAAATTGGACTTTATTCTGTATTGTTTTGGTCTGAAAATAGGATGCAGAACCCTTCTGCAAATGCTTTACCATTAGCAATTATCTTGTGCATTTAACTGTACTCTGGATAAGCTATGAGGTTTGCGGGTAAGGTGAAGGGCTTGCATCTCACATACTGTACGCGATATCAGTCACGCCTTTTCAGAGAAAAGCTCTGGGTGGAATGAGAAAAGAGGCAGAGAAGGGCAAAAATAGAGATAAGATTTTTCGAAAGACTTCTGTATGAAGAGGTCCTAACTAGATTATGGCTGCTCAGCTTGCAAAGGAGATGCTTGGCAAGGGAAATAATACAATAGAAACGTGCAAGGAGCTTCAATACTCACAAATTCAGATTCAGAAAACCTCTCCAGAAAATCACAATTTGGTATGGTCACCCCCAACCCTAGCTAGTTCAAATACAAATATTTAAACTACAACAGGAAGAAACTTTTTGGAAGTTTGGACTGGCCAAGGAGCTGATGCTCATAAGCTTGGTTCACCTTTTGGATTAATTTGATTTAATAAATGCCTTTTACCTCAACTGAAAGTAAACTGGAGGACTGCTGAAGAATGGTCTCCTCCCGGCTCTGTCACTGTGCAGAACAGCTGGATTCCTTTCGTTAGGACAGCCTGCTTCTAGACTGTGGCTCATGTCACCTCTGGCAAGCTTCTACGTTAAGTCTACTGTCACTGCTGGCTAACGAGCCTGCTCTGGATATAATGTGATTAGTTAGGGTTTTTTTCTTGTGTCGTCCCTCAGCAAAATAATCCATCCTAGTCCTGGGATTTCTGTAAGAGCCAGCCCTGACAGATGAGCTCCAAGGCTGCATTTCCCTAGCAGATGCCTGCCGTCGCAAGGACGGCCTCGCGTGGGAGGGCTGCGCGAGGACCCGGAATTGCTGCGAGCTTTGAAAGCGAGGACTGATTTACACTGCTGCTGCCTGTGAAGCTGTGTGAGCACCGCACAGATCCTGGTCTTCCCCCTCCCTTCTACTTAGAGGGAGGTTTAGAAAACATTAGCCAGCCGGCCCGCGGCTTGGCCAGTTCAGGGAGAATTTGTCCTTCCCATTTCTTGTCGTGGCTTTCACGCGTCTCTCCTCTTTGCTCTGCTCTCCCAGCTGCAGAGGCACAGAAATCAATCAGGGTCTCGGGGCTTTGGCAAGCAATCGTCCGTCAGAGAAAGCAATTTCCCAACGCACGGAGCATAGGGTAATTCAAAGAAAGAGAGACCATGGGCTGTGTTGTTAGGTAAGAGTCATTTCCAAGTATATTTCTGTTTTCTACTTCTTTTACGCCCTGGTCTGGTAAGAACAGTATTATGTGCTTTGCAGAAAGAGCCCAGCATGGTAAATGAGGTGGCAAACAAACTCCTGCTTCTTATCAAAGCATTCAATCACTGTCGGGAAAGTCATCTACTAAGCCAGCAGCTCCTGGAGTGCTTTTTCCTGGTGAATTGCTAAAGAGGTTCAGGAGAGCAAAGTGACATTTCTTCTTGCTGCCTGTAATTAATATTTTAGCTGCAGCAAGAAGCTCCAGCGAGGCTGGAGAGCCGGCCCGTGGGAGGGAGTTCAGTGCCACGTGCTTGGAAGCAAAGGCTGCGGGGTGCACGGCCGGGCCCTGCGCTGCCCCGGCTGCTCCTCCAGCCTGCCCCTCTGCTCCCAGCAAAGTGACGGGAGTCTGCATGAACGGCCGGCGGATGAATAAATGCTCATGGAGAGAAAGAGAAATTATCCAAAGAGATTAGGAAGGCTGGGATGGCTCCTGAGCTGGGTCTGTGACAGGACTGGGTGAGGACTTCATCCGTCAGCTTCATGTGAGACAGCATGTGCAGAGCAAAGCTGGGGGCAAACAAGTCATTACTGGAGACATAACGACCAGTTTGTTCAGCTGCGGAATTATGTGAACGCAGACAGCGTCCTGAGGGGTCTTTATATTTAAATATGTATGTATGAACATGTATGATATGTACATATAAAGACAAAGAAGCAAATTTTATTTCCTTTCAGCGGATACTTCCATTTATCAGAAATAGCAACAAAATTTCTTTTAGTTTTTTCATAGAAAAAATTAGTTACTAGATCAAAGTTGCATGAAGGATGCACCGAAGCAGTCATACAGTAACAACAAAGAATCAGCTTCCCAAATGAGAAATCTCTCTCTTGTGTCATAAAAAAGACATTTCTGTATTACCTTTGGAGAAGTGATGGCTGTTAAATCTTAACATAATGTAACATAAGCCTTTCTGAAGTGCGAGAAAGCCAATTCAGGTGGAGCTAGAGTGCCAAGGAATGAAAAGGAAACACTTAGCAATTGAAATTGCAAATTGCTGGATTGGAAAAAGGGTTTTCCAAACATCCTTTGAACTGGAGCTGCTTCTTAGCTGCTCTAATACGCTCACTCCGGCACTTCACATCCTTCGTTGAAAGGCAGAACACTCGAGAGACATAAGCAGGGAAACCTTGGCCGAGAGTCACTTCCCTGCTGAGCCGAGCGCCTTTTCTCACAAGGTCGTAACGGAGGCTGGGAGCAGCACCAAGATCCCCGGCGTGGGTTTTGTCATGACATTCGTCCTAACGACGGGTGCCTGCAGCTGCAGCCCCTACGGCCCGGGCAAGGGCCGGGCATGGGCAGCCGAACTCCGGCACGGCGTGGAGCGTGCTCCCCCCGACCCTGCAGTCCTGGCCTGACGCTGGGGATGGCCGGTCCGTGCTATTGGGGATGCCAGTCTGGCAGCACTTGGGCTGAGACCTCCTCTGTGACGAGCCGCTGAGCAGCCGCCAGACACAACCAGGGACCCAGGGGCTGGATCCAAGGCTCCCGCAGCCCATCACTCCTCCCCAAGCAAGCCGATGCTGGTCAAAGGACTTTCTGGTGCTGAGGAAGGGCTTGTGCTGGTAATTCGGGTACCGCAGTGTTCCCAAGAGAGGGTACTTACTCAAGGGATAATGCTGAAAGAATTTTCCCTTTTCTTGCACGCTTAATTTGGAAGACCGCGGCTTTGTTTGCTTATATACCATATATTTTTATGAAATGTTTCATTCCTGTTTTCCTTAGGTTTAATTGGATTTTTCTCAATAAGCAACAAAATAAAAAAGGAGTTTATAGCATCTCTTCAGTATTCACTTGTTTAAAAGCAAACAATACCCCAGCGCTTAAAATCAAGGGTGCATTTTTAGAAGCAAGGCAAGGCAGTAACTTCTACTTTAAAAAGCCCTACAAGTTTTATGAAGCTATTTTACATGGCTCTAGAGTTTCAGGAGAAAAAAAAAAACCACTCAGTCAAAAACAATATCTTTTTATAGCGGCAAAATTTCTAGAATGAGACCATAGATCTTCTGCTAATACGAGGAGCCTTCATAAATGCACACCCACATGCCAGCACAAACAACACACAGCTATAGAGATGGATGTCATACAATATTTAAAAAGAAAAAATATATAACTCCCAGGGAGGCAGGGCTGGCTCTTTTCCCGAATGGATTCTTGTTCCGACAGCATCACAAACATGACAGATGTGCTTCTTTCTAATTGTTTGTATTTGTGGTTTATCTCTCTTGCCTGTGATACTTCAGGAGAAATCTCCTTTCTCCTGCCGTTGTCTTCCCTCCTCTTTGGCATTTGAAGATTTTTGGTTGTTACTGTTCTGCAGCGTGACACGAGCCTGCACCATGCTGGCTGGGGGTGGCTGTATTCCTGGCTCCTTTCCTCCTCCGGGCTCCCCACAGAGCCGAGACCTCCCGATCCCACCTTCCCTCCCGCAGGACCCCTGCCCCAGCCAGCCCACAGCCCCCCCCCCCGCACAACTCGCTCGGTAAGAGCGCTCGCTCTTATCTTTGACTCGTGTCACACGCTATAAGCAGATACAGGCAAACCGGAACGGCCTGCCCATACTTGGGCTTACCCTGACCCGTGGGCAGGTACTGTAGTGATTTGTATCTGCCCTCACCTTGGCACTTCTCTGCTGTTTCCCTGCATCAGAAATCCACACTGCGTGCACTCTCAGGCAGGTACCTCGAGAGAGATGTCTTCCAGACCTGAAAAGCCTCCTCCTCCTCCTCCTCCTCCTCCTCTGCGGCTGATTTATTTCCCCCCAAATGCAGACCAGCATTTTTTCTGCATGGGCATATGGGCTCTCCTAAGAAATGTTTTTCTCTCGTCTGTACTAATTTGCTGGGTTTCAAGGCTGCAGTTGTTTCGTTTGCCCTCCCTGAGACCACCTAGGGTGCTGAGGACTCCCAGTCCCGTCAGATGTTTGCTCTTCAGCTGTGCTGGGTTCACCCAGCGCCCTCACCAAGCCCCGGAACAGAGCTGCTTTTGGTGCCAGATGTTCCCTGATGTAACTCGTGCATCTGCGGCCTTTACACGCTCCATTCATCGCCAGTCAGTCATCAGCCTCACGCAAAGCTCTTTCCACACAAAGGCCTCCTTTCTCCTGTGTTTCCAGGAGTGGGACTGGGCAGCGATGGGAACGTTTGCAGCAGCCTCAGGAAAGACAGGACGGGCTAGCAGCCGCTGTCGCGCAAGTAGCCCGCGCCAACCGGGCAGCGCAAACCCTGCCTTGCTGTTTTCAGATGCAAACATAAATAACGTTTTCGTTGTATTTGCCGGTATTTGGAGAAACGGTCCCCGCGCGGCAGTTCTCCAAAAAGCAAAGCTCCCACGCAGGCCCGCGGCCGGCGGAGGCTTCTCCCGCCGCCCCCGCCGTGCAGCGATCGCTGCGGACACCGGGGGGAGCTGCAGCCCCGCGGACGGGGAAGCCGTTCCCAAATTCCAGCCGCTCCCCCCGCCCCCGCCCCGGCCCGTTCCCGAGGCCGGGGTGCCCCGGCGGCCCCAGCCGCCGAGCTCCCCCGGGGCTGCCCAACGCCCGCCGGTGCCCGCCGCCGCCCGGAGCCCTCGCCGCCGTTTCGGAACGGAAGCACTGGATTTCGAAACGCCGTTGGCTTCTTGAAGCCAGTGCCGAAGCGGAGGAGGCTGGGAAAGTCCGCGGCCGAAGGGATGTTGGCCCCAGCCGTGTGCGAGCGTGAACCCCCGCCGGGCCAGACCCGCTGGGTGCGGCGCTCAGTCTCTGCCCACTTTGTTCCCTAAAGCCCGGGTTTTTTCTTCAGGGAGGTGAAGTGCTGTGCCAGCTTACAGCCGAGATCTCCCTGGCAGACTCCGTGTCCCGCACTGGCAGGATGTGGTGAGTTAAGTCAGCTTTGGTTTGGCCTGACTTCCTTCATTTGTGGCACCCCAGTAGCCCCCTTCCCCTTTTCTCCAGCCGCAGACGGCGAGCCACCCTCCTGCAGACGGCAGGTCTCCCTCTGCCAGCAGCCGTCTCTTCCCCCGGGGCTGCCCAGCCTTCTCGGAGCATCCCCCTCCTCTTACACCCTCTCCAGCCCATCCTTACTCCAGCACTGTCACTTCTCTCGTGGGGGCGGAAAATGGTGTGTAGGAAGTAAAGAAAAGCCTGTGAGCTGGAACCTTGATATGAGCTGCTACTATTTTTCATGTACGTGATGAAAGGACGTCTGCCCTAAAACCATACTCCAAGGATGAAAGAAGAGGCAACAGGTGAAAAGCAGAGAGCCAGGAGAAGCGGTGTAAGAGAAAGGTAATGACAATTAGAGGTCTTAACGCACCAGCTGCTTGGCATTGCCACGAGGACATTTACAGCCTAGCACAGCTCAGGAGAGGTAACCCACGTGCTTTTTTTTTTCCCCCCTAGGCTCTGAGATTGCTAGACCAGAGGCACTGCAAAAGTTCCAGTACTTATCGAGGCTGGGAAATAATGCTGAGACAACCCTGTCTAGACAAAACCATCTTCTGAACATACTAGACAGGAGCCTGCAACGGTTAGAGGTAAGGTTTATTGCTGGCATCAGCACTGTGTAAAGTCCTGTCACTATGTGACGCTGGTTTTTGCAGTGGATTCAGAAATTTCTGCTTCAGAAACTGCTGGTTCCGTAGCACACGTCGCCATCTGACAGTGCAGGCCTCGCGCTGCAGCGCCGTGCGAAGCCAGCGCTCCCCCGCAGTCAGACTCTGGAGAGCGGGAAAGGCCATGAAAAACCGTTCTCAGCTCTTCAGAACTGAGCGTGTTAGCAGTGCCGAGCACATCTCGTAGGAAGGTCAGAGGCGGAATGATTTGCCACGTTCTCCACAGAAAGGGTTAGTTCTCGTTTCAGCTGCCACGCCGGCTTAGCAGACTGCTGGGTAAGCAGCTCCGGCAGCAAAAAAAACCTCCTGCCCGCAACAGCGTCAGCCGGCCGGCAGCGGCCGGGCTCCAGCTGGGGCACCCGTGGGTGACACTCCCTCCAGCGACGCTCTCCAATGTGTTCTGGGCTCTTTCCTCAGCTGACAGCAGGTAAATAAATCTAAATACGCTGAGCTTTCCACAGCACCTCTATGCAGCGCCTGCTTCTGCCATCCCAGCGTCGCTCAGCGCTTGCGAAAGGCCACCGGGGGGAAAGTTGTGGCAGTAAGTAACGCGCCCGCGCCGGTGGCCTGCCCAGGTGAGTCACGCTGCAGAACAGTGCGCGTTAGGATACTCCCTCACGGAGGGAGCAGAAGTATTGTAACACACCCGGAGGCAAACCACCAGCCTCCTGAGCGAGGCCCGGCGCAGGCCGGGGCGCCGTGAGGGACGAGGGGCTCCCGCTCCCTCAGGATTTACAACCGCTTCCCGCCGCTGCTCGCGCTCGGGGCGGGGCGGGGCGGGGGCCCGGGCGGCCCCGCCCACGGCCCGGGCGGCCCCGCCCTGCCAGGCCGCGGCGGAAGTGACGCGCCAATCACGGCCGCCCGCTCGCTCCTCTACCGCCGCCGCGAACAAAAGGGATTTTCAGCGCCCGCCCCGCCCTTCTCGCCCCGGTTCCGCCGTCTGATTGGCTGCCACTGCCGCCGCCGGCCGGCCCACGCCCTCGCCCCGCCTCCCCCACGCATGTCGCCACAGTTACGGCCACCCAACCCCCACACGCGGGTGGGTGCCCCCTCCCCCCCCCAGTACGGGGGGGTGGGGTGGGGGGGGTGTCACATGACACACACATGACACACGTACGACACA